>JARBWK010000007.1:144918332-144975816 GCA_030556195.1 Anolis apletophallus | reverse complement strand
TATTATTATTTAATTAATGATTTTTTAAAAAATATATATATAAAACAAAATAACCCTACAAAATAACCCTACAGAGGCTTGCAAAGGGCGAGGGGCCAGGGCAGCCTGGAGGACAAAAGCCCCAGGTCCGGCTCCCTCACCAGCCTCAAAAACCAACCTGATCCAGGCTAGGCAGGATGATCCAGAGGTGTTGTCTCTTCAACACCTCAAACAGGAATGGAGCAGGAGGCTGCCCCAAGATAGGCAGCCTCCGCCCACTCCCAGAAGATTCCCAAGGAACCAATAGTCTCCCTTCGTGCGAGGAGGTAATATCCTTTCCCCGCCCACTGCGTAGGCGGGGAAAGGGCCTTCTGTGTGGCTATCACTGATTGCTAAACCTGTTTTGAATTGTCCCTCTCCTTTCTTATTTCCTGATTTTTGATATATATTATGTGTTTCTACAATAAACTGTTTGCTGGACTCTTGTGTGGTGCTGTGGACATAGATGGCTCCAGGCCTGGGGTGCAATGGTATGGCACAAATGACAGAGTCCAGCAAAACAGTGCAGGCTATAGGGCACTATTGTCAAAATGGAGTTGATCAGGCTCACTAAAACAGATCAGCATACACCTGAATCTTTACTTCTTATTATATGCTAACAGCACAACTGCACCTGGAGGCACTTTATGCATGGAGATGCATTGTTCATTACCCAAGGCACATGGACCATTTATTTACACCTTGATGCAATTTGCTAACACATTTTTGCTCCATGACTGCCATTTAATTCTGTAAGCATGGCGTTACACTCCATTTCACCAATGTAAGTTCTCCCTGCCACCCATTTTTATTGACTTTCTGCAAACTTAACCCTGACAATATGTTAGAATAAGAGGTTATGGCTGCCATGAGTTTGCCAAGGCAAGTGGTAGCTTAGGGTCTCTTCCTCTACTCTTGATAAAGCTTAGCAAAAGAATGAAACATTGTCCAACCATGAATTTCTTTCAGTTCCCAGTTCTGTTTTGCAGGCTGCTATTTGTGGGGGTGTGGAAACTTATATCACAATGACGCCATGCTATGTGTTTCTTTTACAAAATAATATTTGTGGGGAGAAGATGGGTGGGCAGAGCAATGCACATTTCAATAGCCTCAAATATTAGCTGTGTGAAGCTTGTCCCATTGTTCTGCTCTTCCAAATGTGAGCATTGCTGTGTGAATGGCATCACCATAATTTCCTTTCCATTTCTAACTGAAAATCCACCCACAGTTTTTTTTTGGTTCCCAGCTATTCCTCATAATGCAACCAGAGTTTGACACCACTTTAACTATCATGGCTCAGTGCCATGGAATCCTGGGATTTGTAGTTTAGGTCTTTGGACAAGAAGACTAAAGAGTGGACCTTAGAATCATAGACTCATAGAGTTGGAAGAGACCTCATGAGCCATTCAGCCCAACCCCCTGCCAAGAAGCAGGGAAATTGCATTCAAAGCACCCCCGACAGATGGCCGTCCAACCTCTGTTTAAAAGCCTCCAAAGAAGGAGCCTCCACCACACTCCAGGACAGAGAGTTCCACTGCTGAACGACTCTCATAGTCAGAAGGTTCTTCCTCATGTTCAGGTGGAATATCCTTTCTTGTAGTTTGAAGCCATTGTTCCATGTCCTAGTCTCCAGGGCAGTGGAAAACAAGTTTGCCCCCTCCTCCCTATGACTTCCTCTCACATATGTATACATGGCTATCATGTCTCCTCTCAGCCTTCTCTTCTTCAGGCTGAACATGCCCAGCTCTTTAAGCCACTCCTCATAGGGCTTGTTCTCCAGGCCCTTGATCATTTTAGTCGCCATTGATCATTTTAGTTGTTCATTTAATGTTTCTTGCTTAGATGTTACACTTTACAAGTATCCCGCTTGAGATTGATTTTATTAGTTCTGAGCCAGCCTTTCCATCTGTCAAGGTCATTTTGAATTCTGGCCATTGTTCTGATTCTACCAGAGTTCAGAAGCCAAAACACGACAATGCAATAATAAACAGCCTGAAGCCAGGAGGCCAAAAACCTGAACAAAATCTAAGTTGAGGAATCAGGCTGGATCTACACTGCCACAAAATACTGTACCTGATCCCCAATTATCTGCTTTGAACTGGATTATATGAGTCTACACTGCCATATAATCCAATTCAAACTATATAATCGGGGATCATTTACAGATTATATGGCAGTGTAGATCCAGTTTCAGTGAGCAGTTTGAGAGTCATAAATCCAAGATTTAAGGGACAGACCAAGAGCAAGATGGATGGATCAGGGGTAGGGAACCTATGACTCGGGAGCCAGATATGGCTCTTTTCAGGATTGCATCTGGCTCTCTAGAGCAGCCTGGGACTCTGTTTCTCAGCATGCAGGGGGGAGGAGTGACACAAATGCGCCACGACTGCCGCTTCCGCGCCGCCATTATTGCCTCTTCTTCATCCCTCGTTGCTCTTGGGGCCATGCAGCCTCTTTGCCAGGGATGGCGGAGCCTGTCGCCGGTGGCGCCTCGTCCTTATTTTCATTTTTGTCCACCATGGGCCTTGGGGGATGTGGCGGAGCTGGGCCTGGCCCTGGCGCCGCGGACCCGGCCTTGCTGTCCCCGGGGGACGCCCAGCTCATCACCTTCATTGTCAGGCAGCTCAAGAGCCGCTGCCTCTTTGACGCCTTCCGGAGGGACTGCCTTGCCGAGGTCGACACCAAGGCCCACCTTGGCCCCGTACCCTCCTCCCCCTTCCTTCCTTCCTTCCTTCCTTCCTTCCTTCCTTCCTTCCTTCCTTCTTCCTTCCTTTCTTTTTCCCTCTCATTTTCTTTCATTGTTTTTCTTCCCTCTCTCCCTACCTTCTTTCCTCCCTCCCTCTTCGTTCCTTCCTTCCTCTTCCATTCTTTCCTTCTTTGCTTCCTTTTCCCTCCCTCTCTCTCCTTTTCTTTCTCCCCTTCACCCTTTCCTTCTCCTTCTCTCCTTCCTTTTTCCTTCCTTTCTCTCTCCCTCTTTCTTTCTCCCTTCGTCTTCTATTCTTCCCCCCCAAGTCTTCCTTTTCTTCTCCTTCATTTCTTTTCACTTCCCCCCCTCTCCCCTTCTTTCTTTTCTTCTTTTTCCTTCATTATTTTACATTTTCCTTACTCCCTTTCCTTTCTTCCCCCCTTTCCTTTCCTCCTTTTCATTTCCTTCTTTCTTTTTTCCTCCTTGTCTCTCTCCTGCTTTTCTTTTCTTCCTTTTAAATAGTTTGTTCTTCTTTTCTTTCTTCCTCTCCCCTTCCTCCTTTATTTCCTCTGTCTTTCTTTCTTTCCCCCTTCCTTCCATCTTCTCTTCCTTTCAAGAGTCCTGAGCATGCCTTTTGCAGAGCCAGGTCTGAAGTGTCCCGTCATTCTGCCGGGGGAATCCTTTTCTCATAGTACGTATATAAACACATTTAGCTGAATTCGGTCTTAAAATATTATATATATATATTATATGGCTCTCACTGAAATAAATTTCCAAATATTTTGCTTTCATGGCTCTTTGACTCAAAAAGGTTCCCGACCCCTGGGATGGATGATATCCTTGAAGTGACTGGCTTGACTTTGAAGGAGCTGGGGGTGGTCATGGCTGACAGAGAACTCTGGTGCGGGCTGATCCATAAGGTCACGAAGAGTCAGAAGCAACCAAAAGAATAAAAAACAACAGCAATCCAAGATATTCAGCAGGTCTGGTGCTCACAAGATGCATAAAAGTTGTTTTCAATACCAGCTATGGAGATGCTAGTCTGCTTTTAACAAGTGTAATCTCAGCCCAAGCTCATGTGTCTGACAGTATTTAGAGAGTGCATTTTACAGCTGTGGGCATGTACACAATTTCACTCATTGGTACTTGGAGGTCTTTCATCCAGCTGCCTTCATGCTGCCCTGGAGGGTGACTTGGCTGTCCATCTTGCTGAAATGCAGAATGACTTAGATGCTGGATGAACTCTCCAGAGGGGGGAGCATGACATCCATGTCCTCTGGGGTATTTGCTTCTCCCCTTTCCAATTTGATGTCACCTAAAAATTGGAAAACCATGCCTCCCACCTACTACCCCCCTTCCAAACTCCAGCAATGGTCACAATTTTTCAGAACTTCCTTTCTTGCAGCAACACCACCACCCAACCCCAGGCACCTACTTCCTTTCTACCACTTCGCCCATGCCTCCACATCCTCTCCTCCTAAGATAGCCATGCCGTTCCCCTGATGAGTCAAACATCTCTTGAGGCCAGGCATGTCTTGGCAGAATCTGGTGGCATCTGCATGTGGGTGGAAAGAAATGTCAGCAAAAGGTACTATGCAATATTACTTGGTGACAGCTGGTGACGATTGCCCCACGTCAGCTAGCTTGCCAAACCTGTTTGCCAGGGAATTCCTGCTGGGTCATCCCTGTGTCTTTCAGCTCCATGTTGATGTAAAGGGCAGGCGTAGGGGTTCTTGGTGGAACACTCTTCTACTTCCGGCACTTTGCTATTCCTTTTAAGGAGATGGGCCAGTGGAAGTTGTGCTGTGTGTGTATGTGTTTGTTCCATATTGAGTTCCTAATATCCCTACTGGCTGAGTACATGGTGCCAGAGATGTGGGCAAGCAAAGCATATCTAAGCATCTTTGATGTGTGCGTAGGCTGTGTTTAGGTGACATGTTGGAGATCAATGGATGAGCAATTATTTCTGCAGTGTTTTACAGAATATTTATTTATTTACAGTATTTATATACCGCCCTTCTCACCCTGAAGGGGACAGAGAAGAGTAGAAAGAACAGTTTTAGATAGCCAAATTATATTGTGCAATCTCTGCTACTAGAATCCTGTTAGTGACTAGTGCTGATGTAGTTGGGGTTTATGGCCATGTAAATATTTTGGCTGACATACTCAATAAGGAAGTCAACATGTAAAGCCAAATGAAAGAATCCCACAACTCCTCTCCTACCCAATCCCAAACTCAACATACTAGTGAAATGTCAGGCATTCATTGAGTACCCAGGGGGGGGGGATGTTGCCCAAGTAGGTACGCAAGGGTATACAAGCCTCTCTGTTGGCACCCTTTGTTGTGGGAGAGAGGCTTGCGTACCCTAATGAAGTTGTGAGCTATGCTGGCAGTGACATAGTAGCCACCGGTAGGGCCTCCCATGCCAGACAATTCACAACTGAAGGGTCTGACAAAGAGTGTCAAAGGGCAGCATGGGCTCTCTAGCCTTTTGGCAACCATCCTAGGAGAAGGAAAACTCTGATTTCAAACCCGGGCAAATGGTGCTCGATTAACCTACGACCTGAGGACCTCGCTGTCACCGTCCAAGGCAGATGAACCTTTGGTTTAAAGGGTGAGGCCAGTTCTGTGCATGCTGTGCTCCACCAGAAAAATCCATTGCACAGGCTCGAAGGACACATCCAACATCCGAATCATCAACGCGCATGTAGAAAGTGTGGGATGAGTCCTTCCTGAATTTTCGTTTGCGAAGAAAAGCCAAGAAGAAGGTGCTAGATAACTCTTAGCTCAGTGGTATAGGTATCCCTTGTGCAAAATACTTGAGAGTGAAAATGTTTTGGATTTTAAAAAATAGGCTCAGGAAATGAACAGTTACAGGCCCCATTATCACAATTGTTGTGTCTGGTTAGGCACTTTACCCATTCCCCTGGCCCCTATGGCTTACTTTGCACTAGCCCCGCCTGGCCATCCCAAATTGTCCAGGTCCTTTTTGAAATCCCGGCCTTAACAGTTAATCTTGGTACTCAGAATAAGGTGAGATTGGTTTTAATGTATATGTGTTGTGTTGATAATTTTGTGCTCATGTTTTTGTTTACTTTGTATGCTCCTGTGGTTTTTTAAAATGATTTGGAAACTGCCCTGAGTTCCCTTGGGGAGATAGAGCCAAATATAAATTACTATTACTATTATTATTATTATTATTATTGATGAGACACAGGTCTATGTATTAGGCTTGTGTGCAGGTCCAATTTAACTGTTTTCTTTCAGCCAATGTGGCTTCTTGGGCTTTGTTGGATGGCCATAATGGCAACAGCCTAGCCATCACAGTTTTTGTGAGTTACAGGACCATATGGCAGCTGATCATGGCTTCTCCTCCCCTATTCAGCATCATACAGCAGCCTGCTTGCTAACCTTGTTGCTGAAACCCAGGCTCCCTTGAAGGAAAAAAGGAAAGGATCCAACAAGGGTGCTTTCTTAACCCTGTTGCTGAAAGCCAGGCTCCCTTGAAGGGGGGGGGGGGGGAAAAGGATCCCAGGAACACAAAGGGGAGCATTGGAAGCCTTTCCATTGCAACCAATGGGCTGGATTTAGCTTTACTTTCTGGCTGTGGAATTAAAACGAATATCTGGCTACCCACCCATTTTCAGGAGGCACGCAAAAATGAATATGGGGTCTACCGGAATCCACACTAACAACACAAAGGGTACCAGAATCTCATCTATCTAATATAATATCATATACCAGAATCCAGCCAGCAGAAATGGACTGAGGGTCAGCCAAAATGCACAAGCCTAATATGCATCTTCTTATATGTGTAGCGAGAAGATCATTTCATACAACATTTCTGTAGATTGATGCACTAGAAAACAAAGGCATCACTGTCTCAATTAGTTTCCAGGCAAAGCACAAAGTGATGGTTTTGACTTTTAAGGTTCTACATAGTTTGGGTTTAGGTTACCTACTGGATCGCCTTCACCTGTACAATCTACCCCAAACACTTAGGTTCTTTGGGGAGCAGCTACTCCAGCCTGCCAGAACCTGACTGGTGACTCTCATCCAGATGACCTTTTCATAGACTGTCCCACGAAGGCAGTGGAATGACCTGCCAAAAGAGATCCAACAGCTAAATGAGCTGTCAGAATTCAAAACACATCACACAATGTTCAAACTTACCCTTCTAAACCACCTTTTTTCTGTTTCATGTATTGGCCAGTGAAAAAAGCACTGGTGATGGAGAAACCAGACTGCAGCCAGGAAATCAGAAGACGTTTACTTCTTGGGAGGAGAGCAAGGACCAATCTCAATAAAATAGTGAAGAGTAGAGACATTACACTGGCAATGAAGATCCGCATAGTTAAGACAATGGTTTTTCTCATAGTAGCCTATGAATGTGAGAGCTGGACTATACAGAAGGCTGAGCGAAGGAAGAGAGACTTTTGAACTGTGGCATTGGAGGAAAAATTCTGACAGTGCCTTAGACCATTAGAAGATCCAACCAGTCCATGCTTCAGGAAATAAAGCCCAACTGCTCATTGGAGGGAAGATTATTAGAGTCAAAGATGAAGTACTTTGGCCACATCATGAGAAGAAAGGAAAGCTTAGAGAAGATAATGATGCTGTGGAAAATGGAAGGGAAAAGAAAGAGGGGCCGACCAAGGGCAAGATGGATGGATGGTATCCTTGAAGTGACTGGCGTGGTGACGACCAACAGGGAGCTCTGGCATGGGCTAGCCCATGAGGTCACAAAGAGTCGGAAATGACTGAACGAATAAACAACAAATTGAGAAACTGGAGCTATGTTTCTGCAGATAGTACTCATACAGTGATGAGACACTTTCTGGAAGTCCTCAAGAGGACCCAGATGATGGTGTTCCTACTGTGTATCCAACAACTCTTCCCACTCTCCATAAATGTTGGGAACTGAAGTAGGTAAAAAGTGGCTGTGTGTATGTGTTGGACACCACATGAGATCTGTACAGAGTTCCAATCTTTGCAACAACCAAAGAAGATTCACACAAGTGTAAATTTGATTTCTGCCTCCATGAAGTTAATTTCCATGTAAAAATAGCTTTTTGGAAGGATTCCAAATATTTTCCTAGTTTGTCTCCCTTCTAACCTAGCCATAAAAAGGCACCTTGAATTTAATGAGATTTTAGAATTAAAAAATTCAATGCAATGGTATTCCTGTGCTATTTCCATCCCCTACCAACCAGAGCTTTTAATAACGAACATTATGACCAAATGACATGAAGTCCCTCTTTGAATAACAAAGCAGTAATTAGAGGAAAGTAATGTATCTCAGCTCGGCAGTTAGCGAAAGAAAAAGAGAAAGGATCTGTCTAAATGGATCACTTTACAAAAGGATGGCATTGTTTATCTCAGGTTGGGGACATATAAAAGGAGACATGATGAAAGTATTTAAAAATCAGTAATGGCACAGAGAAAGGAATTCTTCTGCCTTACTCATAGCTCAAGCAGAAAGAAACATGTGAGAACATGCAGACCTCTAATGAGGATCCATCTACACTGCAGAATGAGTGCAGTTTAACACAGCATTAACTGACATGGCTCAATGCTATAGAATATTGGGAGTTGTAGTTGTTTAAGATCTTTAGTCTTTTCTGCCAAAGAATTGTTTCATGTAAATATTAAAAAGCATTGGGGATAGAATGGCACCTTGCGGGACACCACATCACAGATTCTTTTTTGAGGAGCAGCTATCTCCAAGCAGCACCATCTGGAACCTGCCTGAGAGATATGACTGGGACCATTGCAGCACAGTGCCTCCAATACCCAGCCATTCTAGGTGTTCCAAAAGGATACCAGCATTTATGGTATTGAAGGCCATGGAGAGGTTTAGAAGCACCATTAGGGACACACACCCTTTGTCAGTTTTAGGATAAAAATCCTCCACTAAGGTGATCATAGCAGCCTCAACTCTGTATCCTGTTCTGAAGCCTGTTTGAAATGGGTCAAGGAAGTTGTGCCATCCAGGACTGCCTGGTGCTGTAAGGCAATTGCGTTCTCAGTCATCTTGTCCAGAAAAGAAAGGTTAGACACTTGTCTGTAGGTTTAGGGGATGCAGGGAGGGCTTCTTCAACCCTCCCTGCATCTAACCACTGCTTCTTTTAAACAGGATGGAAAGTTTCTCTTCCTGAAAGTTGTACTAACAATTTGTTGTATTTGAGATTGAATTGCGTATTATCCCTGGATGACCAACCAAGATGCACAGGGCTCAAGAAAGCAGTTGTCTTCCTTACTTGTCCCAGGAGCTTGTCAATGGACAGTACTCGCCAATTGAAACTGATCCAGTGTAATCCCACTCTCAGAGTTGCTGGACATCTCATTGTTGGCCTCTCCTTCTATGACTAAGTCAGCTCTTATGAAAAAGACGTTATCTGCAAAATGGCTGCTGAAAGCATCACAGTGAGCTACTGAAGGTTCAAGCAATAAGTTTGGAGGAGAGGGCACTTGGGTTAAGCCTCTCACCACTCTGAAAAGTTTAGCTGGATATGTATCTGCAGACGCAACGTGTGCAGAGAAGAACGTTTTCTGTAGGTTCAGGGGATGCAGGGAGGGTTGAAGAAGCCTCCCTGGAGCAAAGGTGCCATCTATATCATGTCTTGTCACTATCTACATAACTCAGAAGTTTTATAACATACTGATGCTTAGAATAAATTGTATTCACCTCACTCAGTGCTGTGAGAAGGTTAGACTGAAAGCAGTACTGGAGTTTGGTAGATCCTTTACCCAAAATTGGTTTGTTGTCTATTTGGCTTCCTGTTCAGTTTCAGGGTTTATTCCAGCTCCAGGTTTCACTTGGAGGATATAGTAGGGCTGATAGTTCAGATCCTGCCCAACACTACAATAAAGTTCATAGCAATGGATTGAGCAACTTAGAAGCAACTTTTCTACCAGTAACTAGTTATTCACACTTCCTTTGTTTCTCCAATAATGATTGTTGGTATGCCTCATTACACTTGCAAATTAAATGTATAATGTTATAATTTTCCCTCTGTAACTGTGGCTTTTGATTTACTTTTATAATGATTTGAATTGTCCCTGGAAATGAACTAGAAGCCAATGACAGGCTGCCAACCCTCTGAGTTATAAGCCCCTGTTTGTGCATCTTCCAAAACTTCTTTTCCTCACAGAGTGAAGAAAAATTTGGAAACCTTCTCCTCTTTTCCATACGTGCTATCAGTTCGAAATGTGAATCTTCCTCCACTATGCTGCCAGCCAATGAAAGCAGGTGCAGAAGGGTTTCCACTTAAAAAGGCAGCCAATGTTCGTGATTTCTCACTGCTGAAAATAGAGGGGATTTTGGCAGGAGAAGCAAGCGCTGCTCTTCAAGGCTTCCAAATGAGTAAGCAGCTGGCCAGGAACCAATTCCAGGTTTCTGTATTTATTTTTCCTGAAGCTTCAATGGCATCTTTGGTTATTTGTGGACTTATAGCAAGACAAATGCTTGCTTCAGGCTCAACACATCTTGAATCTAACTCTATCTTGTGGGAAGCTGTGGAATTGCAGGCTGTTCGAATAATAGAATCATAAGAGTTGGAAGAGACCACATGGGTCATCTAGTCCACCCCCATTTGCAATGCAGGAAAAGCACAATCAAAGTACCCCTGACAGATAGCTATCCAGCCTCTGTTTAAAAGCTTCCAAGGAAAGAGCTTCTACCACATTCTGAGGCAGAGAGTTCCACTACTGAACAGCTCTCGTTACAGTCAGGAAGTTCTTCCTAATGTTCAGGTGGAATCTCCTTTCCTGTACTTTGAACCTATTCCTCTAAGTCTTAGTTTCAAGGACAGCAGAAAACAAGCCTGCTCCCTCTTCCTTATGGCATCCTTCCACCTATTTATACATTGCTTGGCTCTCATGTCTCCTCTCAACGTTCTCTTCTACAGGTTAAACATACACAGCTCTTTAAGATGCTTCCCAAAGGGATTAATGGTCTTTAGACATTTGATCCTTTTAGTTGCCCTCCTCTGAACACCTTCCAGCTTAGAGTCAATATCTCTCATGAATTGCTTTGTCCGGAATTGGACACAGTGATATTCCAGGTGAGGTCTGACCAAAGCAGAATAGAGTGGCACCATGGCTTCCCTCCTTCGGAATACTAGACTCCCTTTGATGCAGCCCAAAATCCCATTGGCTTTTTAAGCTGCTACATCACACTCTTGGCTCCTGTTCAACTTGTGAAGACTCTAAGATCTTTTTCACAAGGATGAACCAGGCATCACCCATCCTGTATCTTTGCATTGACCAATCAGCTCTCTAATCTGTTGAGGTCATTTTGAATTCCGATCCTGTCCTCTGGAGTATTAGCTCTCCTTCCTAATTTGGTGTCATCCGCAAACTTGATCAGCCTGCCCTCTAAACCTTCATCTAAGTCATTAATAAAGATGTTGAACAGAATTGGGCCCAGAAGCAAACTTTGTGACACTCCACTAGTCACTTCTTTCCAAGTCGAAAAAGAACCATGAATTCAAATCACCCTTTGGTTCAGTCACTTAATCAGAAGGGACTTCTAGTTTTCAGATTTCATGAAGAATGACTTACAAATAATATATGATGATACTTGTAAAACATTCCATTTTGTAAATTAAGGCAGAGTTGATGGGCCCAAAAGTCAATTTGCTACTCCAAAATCCTTTGGAGAGTTACTTGGACTGTGAAAAGTGCCCAAAATTGCTTTATTTTACTTTTTTAAAATATAGAAGTAGCTGGAAGTTTTGAAACATTGTCATTTTTTAATTAAAAAAGTTGAACATTAAAGATAGCATCTCCTCTTAGAAGCATTCATGTGGAAATTTCACCCCAATTTTGGTCCAAAGGATCCATAAATAGATGCCAGGCCACACTTTGACCGAAGGCATTACTATGATCACATTATGGCCCAAATCCTATTGCTAGTTCTCACTAAAGCTGGACTAAGGAATCCATTGGATTTATCTATGAGTTGAATCAGATCCTCAAGTACAAGATTGCGGATATGTCTTCAAGTCCTTTCTGATTTATGACAATTCTAA
This sequence comes from Anolis apletophallus, assembly GCA_030556195.1. Lineage (NCBI taxonomy): Eukaryota > Metazoa > Chordata > Lepidosauria > Squamata > Anolidae > Anolis > Anolis apletophallus. Next base: position 144,964,076 of record JARBWK010000007.1, on the reverse strand, counting down.
AATGGAAATTATTGTGAAGTTTTCTTGCCCAAGTCTGTTCAGAGATGCTTTACTTTCAGCTGAGAGTGATGGATGTGCAGGGATTTAAAACCTGGTTTCTCAGAGTTCTAGTCCAAACTCTAACACTAAACCAAATACCAATGTCGGAATCATCCAAGCTGGAAGATTCCTGGCCTCTATGCATAGGTATGAATGTTGGATGGTAGAGCACCCTGAGAGCAGAAGAATCATCTCATCTGAAATCTGGTGTTGGGTACTTTGGACTGCTAAAAAAGACAAATAAAGCAAATAAAGCCAAAAGGCTTACTGAAAGCCAACATGATGAAATTGTGTCTGTTGTACTTTGGACATATTATGATACAAAATGATTATTTGGAAGGGAATATCATATTTGATCAAGTAGGAGGCAGTAGGAAAGGAAGACCACATCACATACGGATTAATTCAGTCAATGAAACCACAGCTTTGAATTTGCAAGACTTGAACACTGCAGTTGATGCTCAGGGAACCTGGAGGTGTCCTATTCATAGGATTGTTGTAAGAAACGTGAACTGTCCACAGACATCATACGCAACTCATTGAACAATTCCATCAGTGCCGCCGCTAAAAAATCTTGCAAATCTCTTAGGAAGACAGATGGACAAATGTTAGTATGCTGGCAGAAGCAATGACCACTAGCATTGAAACCATGCTCCTCTGTCATCAACTCCACTGGACTGGTCACATTGTCCAAATGCTTGATCACCTGATTTAAAGATGGGCTTAAAGCCAACCTTAAAAACTGTGGCATAGACACCAAGAACTGGGAGCCCTGGCCCTTGAGCACTCTAACTGGAGGTCAGCTGTGACTAGCAGTGCTGCAGAATTCGAAGAGGCACAAACAGAGGGCGAAAGAGAGAAATGTGCCAAGAGGAAAGGGTGTCAAGCCAACCCTGACCGGAACCACCTTCCACCTGGAAACCGATGTCCTGACTGTGGAAGAAGATGTGGATCAAGAATAGGGCTCCACAGCCACGTACGGACCCACCACTAAGACATCACATCTGAAAGATAATCATCCTTGAGCTACAAGGGATCACCTAAGTAAGTAAGTGTAAGTCAACATCAAATAACCATGGAAGTTGGCTGTGTCCTTCGAGCCTGTGCAATGGACCTTTCTGGTGGAGCACAGCGTGCACAGAACTGGCCTCACCCTTTAAACCAAAGGTTTGTCTGCCGGGGCCTAGCAAGCTTGGACGGTGGCAGTGAGGCCCTCAGGGTGTAGGTTTGGTTTGAGTTTCCTTCTCTTAGATGGTTGACTTTACAAGGTTAAACGAGCACCATCTGCCCAGGTTTGAAATTAGAGTTTGCCTTCTCCTAGAATGGTTGCCAAAAGGCTAGAGAGCCCATCCTGCGCATTGACGTTCTTTGTCAGACCCTTCAAATGACACACATTGTTAAAGGCCTACGTGTGTGACTGCAAGTCATTTCCTATATATGGTGATCTTAAAGTGAACCTATTATGGGTTTTTCTGATGCTGAGAACGTGACTTGTCCAAGGCCACCCACTGGGTGTCCAGGGCTTAGCAGAGACTGTGGTCTTCAGAACTGTTGCTCTTTTTAAAGCAGGGCTTTCGTTTTGATTCAGTCATCCAGAAGCTTTTGTTCACATGGGATCGAAGGAAAGATGTTTAAGAATGAAGTTTTCAAAACCTTCAAGTGTCTACACTGGAATTTAAAGTTGTTATTTAAATTTCTGAATCCTAAACTCAAAGATAAGACCAGCACCTTTAAGTTCAGACCCAAACCCCTCTATGTCGGGCTGCCTTTGAAAGACTGCTCGGAAGGTTCAATTGGTCCAACGGACAGCAGCCAAGTTGATAATAGGAGTGGCACTCAGGGAGCGTACAACTCCCCTATTGTGCCAGCTCCACTGGCTACCAGTTTGCTACCGGGCACAATTCAAAGTACTGGTTTTGGCCTTTAAAGCTCTAAACAGTTCTGGTCCAACTTACCTGTCCGAACGCATCTTTCCCTATGAACCATCAACATGCTTAAGATGATCCGGAGAGGGCCTGCTCTCGGTCTCGCCTGCTTCGCAGGCGCGCCTGGTGGGGACGAGAGACAGGGCTCTCTCAGTGGTGGCTCCTCGGCTTTGGAACTCCCTTCCTAGTGATATCAGATCGGCCCCCTCCCTCCTGACATTTCGTAAGAAAGTCAAGACTTGGCTTTTCGAGCAAGCATTCACAGACGAACTTTAATCGAGATCAAGGATTACTATGACGACAAAACGGAACCCGATTTTAAGATTGTGGAGCTGAGATTTGTATTTTGTTGTATTTAACTGTTAATTTTATATGTTTTTATATGACTGTTTTTATCTTGTGATGTGTTGTATATGGGCACTTGTTGCCGCTTGTTCACCACCTCGAGTCGCCTTTGGGCTGAGAAAGCCGGTATAGAAGCATAGCAAATAAATAAATAAACCACCCTTTTAAGTTGGAAGCTTCTAGCCACCGATAGCAGATGAAATTATATTCTTTAAGCTACCTGTACTTGGTATAGTGGCAGGGCAACGATTAAAATATGTTTAGTCATGTACAATTTTGACATGAAGATTGGCACAAATTAGTTTGAGAATACAAATATTATTTAAAATAATATGTACAAATGTCTACCATGTAAAGATATGCAGGTCCACCCAGCTCTTGCTTCTCAAAATGCCAGTGTATGCTAAAAGCAAATATTTAACAATCAAACCACTGTTCGGGGGTTTCCAACTGTATACAAATTTACAACCTCTGTAATGACTTTTTTTGATGTCATGTGCATGATTTTCTTTTTTTATTATTATTACAGCAGTTGATATTATGAAGGTGACACTAAACATGGGCTGCATTTTACCAGAAATATTCTATCTGAAATTTGTCTTGAGGAAATTTGAAAAGCAACACAGCACTATGAGAAAAAAAAAAGCTCAGGTGAAGACAATAAAATGGTTTTAATAGATCAGACTTGGGTAAACAAAGAAAATTCTTAAGAGAACAAAAATAAAATTGAATGACACCGAGTAAATAAGCGGGTTTTGTTGTCTGGTTGTGCTAATAAACAACTATGGGTATAATTGCTGTTGTTGCAGGAGGTCAATCAAACTCAAGTACATTAAATATTTGCATATATATTTGCACAGACTTTCTGGATGGATGAATTTTTCACTTCAGCTTTCTCTCCAAGATTCTTATGTTGAATTTGCAAGACACCCCGCTTCCTATTTATGAAGAAACCTGCACATTTTGCAAAGTACAGGTTGCCATAACACTGAACTGATGGGTGGTAGTATGAGTTTCAAAATGTTTACAGTAATTTGGTGAACATAAGGACCATCTAGTCCTACCTCATGCCGATTTAGTCCAACTACTGACAAAGCATCTCTAAACAGTGAACTTCTAGCCTCTCTCTGGAAATTGTCCTCCTATGAGAGACAATCCACTACTTTCTGGGGTAGTCCATTCCAACATGGAACAGCTTGTACTATCAAGTTGTCCTTCAGGAATTTCAGCTGGAATCACCTTGAGCTGAGTGATTCTACTTCATTTTTAGTCATTTCTTGAAGTTGTTGTCTCTTAACACTTATAATTTATCAATCTTTGCATGTGAAAGTACTCGTGAAATGTGCTACAGAATCCTTGTGCTGAACAGGAATCAAGCCACCCTGCCATGAAGGAATAAACAACTGAAGAGCTCCTAAAAGAGGACCATCCAAGTTTTGTTGAAAGGCCCCTAAAGAAGGAAGTCTGCCACCCTTTGAAGCAGTCTACTCCACTGCCGAATAGTTGTTATAGTCAAGATGTTTTTCATAAGGTTTAAGTGGAATTTATCATTTATAATTTGAATCCATTGGTTGGTGTTATAATACCTGGAGCAACAGATGGCCCGCTCACATCATCTTCTCCATGGCATCCTAAATATATTTGAAGATAGATCTTATGCTAACTCTCGGTCTTCTCTTTTTCAAGCTAAATACTAGGCATGGTTTAGAACCCAAAAATAGGAAATCGGAAATCTAATTGGGGGGGGGGGGGGGATTTTTTTTGATTAGTAAAAGAAAGACTTACAAAAACATTTCCAAAAATTTCAAAATGTAACTTAATTACTAACGAAATTCGTTAGTAGTTCGTATGCCAGAGCATGCACATTCCAGATGGTTTTGGCCTACAACTCCCAGAAATCCTAACAGCTGGTAAATTGGCTGGGATTTCTGGGAGTTGTAGGCCAAAACTTGAATAAATCACACTGAATTCTAGATGGGTCTCTCCAAATAGGAAGGAAGGAGGGAAGGAGGGAGGATGGAGGAGGAGGGGGTATTCTATTCTTGGAAGCAGCAAAAAAAAGGAGGAGCCCCCCCCCCCTCGCTCCTCGCTGCCTCTCTCTCACCCCGATCCTGAGGGAGCGAGGGCCCAAGTTTGCCCAGGCTGAGAGGAAAAGGAAGAGGCCTGAGGCTGTGAGGAATGGTGTGAGTTGAAGTCCAAAACACCTACCTGGAGGGCTGAAGTTGGCCCCTGCGATGGGGCAAGGCAGAGCAACGGGGAAGAGAAGGGGGGAGAAGCGTGGAGGACTACACTTTCCAGAATGCATTGCCTAGCAGCAGCGTCACTTCCAGTTCCCCATAGAAATGCGGGAAAAAGAAGAAGCTGAATGAAGGCGGGAAGGAAATGAGGGGGAGAAGACAGGGAGAAGTGAGTACATAGTACAATAATTAAGAATTTATTACGATCATAACGCAAATTGTTGGCCTCAAGGACCGTAAAAGAAAGTCTACTTCCTGGTTAGCTGCCGTGATGCGTATAAACTAGAAAGTCCCATTACATACGAATCACTTACGATTTCTTTTAATTTTCATAACTTTTTTCTCATGCCTACTAAATACACTCAACTGCAGAATTCTTGTGGCATCTAGAGTAAACCCATTCAATCAATTTTTAAATGGTAAGTCAACATATTAGGTAAGTTCTATTGATTTAATAGGACTACTATGTTAGGACAAAACAACAAGATTTGGCCACTCTTCTAAGTAGTTATCAAGACTTGCCTATTGGTAATCTCAAATATAGCTGACTCTCCATGAGGGCTATATCCCAGTTCCACTGCTTAGCATAGGCATGGGCAAACTTTGGCCCTCCAGGTGTTTTGGACTTCAACTCCCATAATTACTAACAGCCTTCCAGCCATTAAGAATTGCAAGAGTCAAGGGCCAAAGTTTGCCCAAGCCTGGCTTAGCATTTTGCCCCAGTTTGACCCCTTAACTACCACATGCACTTTTTGAAAACCAAATGGAAAGTTTAGAAAGCCACATGGGACTCCCATCAGTTCTTTTATTTGTGCAGATACCACAAACCAGATTAACTGGGTTGTTGTAAGTTTTTCAGGCTATATGGCCATGTTCTAGAAGCATTCCCTCCTGACATTTCACCTGCATCTGTGGTAGGCAACCTCAGAGGTTGTGAGGTCACAACTTATGAGGATGCTTGCCATAGATGCAGGCAAAATGTCAGGAGAGAATGCTTCTAGAACATGGCCATATACCCCGAAAAACCTACAACAACCCAGTGATTCCAGCCATGAAAGCCTTCGACAATACATTAAACCAGATTAACATCTCACATAATTTGAATGAAAAGAGCATTGTTTAAAGGCTTACTAATTAAGCTAGAGATAACCTTCTTGTTATTGGCCTATAATGGCAGGAGTTTCACATCTTCACACATCAGCACATCATGAGAGAGAGGTCATTAACTTTTTCCAGATTTATAACACAATAGAACTAATGACAAAGAGGGCAGACCTGAGATTTTCATGACTGTCTGTGATTAGTAGCAAGATGCCAGCATAGGATCTTTCAATTCAAGAAGGATATGGACAAACTGGAACAAAATAGAAACCAGAATTGTAGTGGTTTGGACACAATCACACAAGGAAGAGGAGTGGAAATTGGATTCATTGATGGTTTTGCCTCATCAATGAAAAGAGACATTAGGACTTTTTAATGCCAGTTGGTTGTCTCATCAAATTCCCATTGCTTAGGAAATGTAAACTTATTATTTTCTTACTTTAATGTAATTGCGCAATGCTGGCAATTTATTGATGGGAATCAGACTTCTGCAAAGTCTCCCTTCCTTCCCGTGTTTGCTATGCCCAGTTCATGTGCATTGTGGTTCCTCCACTTTATTTCCCTATTTTGCAACAATTGCACAGTTGTACAGTTTCAGCACTCACCTGAAACCCTCTTTGGCTTTGCAAAATTGGAAAAATATTAAGTAATATTAGAGTAATTAACAGACTTTCCCCATCAATTAAAGGGAAAAAATCCAGTAGTGATTCCAACACAATGAGACTACTGTACACAGGAATGACATTGTGTAGAAAACTCTATCCAAATGGGCTTTTTATCCTGCAGTATTTGCACTTTTTCAGCCTTATGTGATGAAGTCCATTCACAGCCATTATTCTCTGTATTTCCATTTGGAGTTAAAACAGAAATTGAAGTGAAAGCCTTTGGGGTTTGAATGTTTTACATCAAATTTGTTCATGTTCATAGCTTGATTTACTTGTACACTAGAGTCTTATTTATCCCACATAAACGGACCGGCAGAATGTTGGATAAGTGAAAATGATGGATAATCAGGAGGGATTAAGGAAAAGCCTATTAAACATCAAATTACGTTGTGATTTTACAAATTAAGCACAAAAAACCCATGTTTTCCAACAAATCGACAGAAAAAGCAGTTCAATACACGGTAACATTATGTAGTGATATTTACTATATCTACAAATGCAGCACCCAAACATCACAATGTATTGAAACAGCTGTGGATTTGGGCGGGAGACAGACTTCATTGGCTAATACAGAATGTTGGATGAGCAAAGGTTGGATAAGCGAGACTCTATATGTTAATTTAATGTGTCATTGGACTGTAAATTGCTTTTTACCCTCTTACACTTCAAAAAGCGTTAAATGGCTTAGATTAATTTCATTACATGCTGCTTGGAGATCTTTAGGTATAGGGTACGAGTATACATACATACAGTATTTTCATAAACATTTTCATAAATAATGCATCCATAACATCATTCAGCCTGCACCTATGCTTAGGATCTTATTATGGATGTTATTATTTATTATTTATTTATTTATCTAAAAATTTTGTACCCCGACCTTTTCACTTCTATAGAGGGACTCAGACTGGCTTACAGAAAAAATTCAATGCTATACAATTAAAAACCTGATTACAACAACATTATTAAAACTTAAACACCAAATCACATACATATAAATACATTGCCATTTAAAACAAATTCAACTCAATCTAAAAACGTGGTCACTCAGTTCAAACTATAATCAATCACAACCTATTCTGGGACAGCTTCGTTCCACATTCAAGTCTTCACCCGCCTCCTGAAGGACAACAGGGAGGGGACAGATCTAACATCACTTGGGAGAGAGTTCCATAGCCGAGGGGCCACCACAGGGAAGGCCCTGTCCGTCGTCCTCACCAGCCGTGCTTGCGAAGAAGGTGGGACCGAGAGCAGGGCCTCTCCGGTGGATCTTAATGTCCTTGAAGGCTCATAGGCGAGAATCCGTTCAGACAGGTAAACAGGGCCGGAACTGTATAGGGTTTTGTAGGTTAAAACCAGCACTTTTAATTGTGATCGGAAACTAATTGGCAGCCAGTGGAGCTGGCGCAGCAAGGGGGTTGTATGCTCCCTGTACCCTGCTCCTGTTAGTAATCTGGCTGCCGAGCGTTGGACGAATTGCAGCTTCTGAGCAGTCTTCAGAGGCAACCCCACGTAGAGAGTGTTACAGTAGTATATTCGAGATGTAACCAGAGCATGGACTACAATAGCATTTTATAGGTTTAGAGAAAAACAAGAGTCTTCCAGTTATTTTATTTTATAGGAAGTATTCACAAGGAATGCAAATCTTTGCAATTCTAGTACACATTGTTCAGGATGGAGAAAAAATGCCAAGCAGTTGATTCCCCAAGTGTTTTGATACATTTCCCTGTAGTATCTAATGGAAAATGCATTTGCTAAGAAGAAAGAATGCAATTTTGGGTAACTTGGGTAATTTGGACTATATCTCTCAGTGATGCTTTACTAGATGAAATTTGCACATAACCCTTTCCACTACCCAAATGGAAGAATTTGCTCTGGAAAAAGAAAGTTGGTCTGAAAGCAATATGGCAATACATATAGGTAAAAGATGTCCTCCATTACTTTCTAGACCTCCAGCCACTCTTTGTAAGGATATACTCCAACCAAATAGGCACGGGAAGTGATATTTCATAATTATTAGTGGCCATTTTGACCAGGATGTGGCTGAAAATGGACTTCTATGACCTTCACAGTTGCTAGCCCTTGGCTCACCAACCTCAGGTTGTCCCTATTAGCAACAGCAGAAACAATACCATTAAGTTTAGTACTACTATTAGTATTTTTAGAGCTATTGGGTGTCAGGTTAGACTGCTGCCTAATGTTCTCCAGAGAAGGCTTTCATGGTTAATCTGAAGGTCTTTTGATCATGACACCGGCAGCAAATCACAGGGAGAAACATGTGAAAAGGCCTTGTTCTGGAAAAATAGCTTCCATCACGCCAGCGTTCACCTTTCTGCATAATCAAAGAATACATTTCTTCTGTGACTGGCTTTGATCAAACATGCATGGAACAAGATCATATTAACAGTAGCAGCCGGGGACCGAGGCAAAGATCTTGGCTTTGCAATTTTCTATTTTGATTAGAGACAAGTGCTTGGCTTTAACCTGGCATCACGTCCAAGGGGTGGAAGGCATCGCCATCACTCAATTTTGTACAGGTGATTAAACAGTTCCTTCATCTCTTTCCCTGTTGTTATGCCAGGTGCATATTCCCCTGACTAATGGTCTTGTTCCATAATCAAGTTGTAGGAGGTTTCATTAGATGGGGCATGAAGCCTATGCATGTGTCATCAAGCACAAATTAATCCAACAGTTCTCAAAATTGTAAGGGTCTTTTCTGTAGTCTCAGCTGAAACCAGGAACGCAAGGATTAGCTTGTGTAGAGGTATATAGGGAGAGATGGAAAGATGAATAGGTAGGTGACTATGGGTGCATGCATATTGTAGAATGGATTCAATTCAGTCTTGCTTTCACTGCCATAGTTCAATGTAATGGACCCTAGGGAGTTGTAGCTTAATAACTCTTTGACAAGGAAGGCTGAAGACCTCATAAAACTACAACTTCAGTAGCACTGAGCCATGACAGTCTGGCAGGTCAAAGATGGGAGTAGACTTGCAACTGGGAATAGACTGGAAATGTGTTTTTTCTTTTTAGTTCTGGAAGCTCTTGAAATGGGAGATGGGTCATATCAGCATACTTCAATTTCCTTCCTTTGATTTTGCCACACATAATTCTGAGGCATCAGTTTTGAGTGGAGTCCTCATGGATAACAAGTTTAACATGAGCCAACAATGTCATGTGGCAGTTTAAAAAGCCCATGGGATTTTGGCCTGCATAAATAGAAGTGTAGAGTCTGGATCCATGGAGGTCATGCTACTCCTCTATTCTGCCTTGGTCAGAACACACCTGGAATCACACTGTGTCCAATTCTGGGCACCAGGGAGATGTAGACAAGCTGGAATGTATTCAGAGAAGGCAACTAAAATGATCAAGGGTCTGGAGAACAAGCTCTGGGCATGTTTAGCCTGCAGAAGAGAAGGCTGAGGATCAAGGCCATGGATGAAGATATGAGGGAAAGTCATAGGGAGGAGGGAGCAGGCTCCTTTTCTGCTGCCCCTGAATCTAGGATGCATAACAATGGCTTCAAACTACAGGAAAAGATATTCCAGCAGAACATTAGGACGAACTTCCTAATGGTGAGAGCTGTTCAGCAGTAGAACTCTCTGCCCCAAAATGTGATGGAGGCTCCTTCTTTGGAGGCTTTTAAGTAGAGGCTGGATGGCCATTTGTCAGGGGGGCTTTGAATGTGATTTTCCTGCTTCTTGGCAGAATGGGGTTGGACTGAATGGCCCACAAGATCTCTCCCAACTCTATGATTCTATGAATGGTTTTTCTCCAGTGAACATCCCATGCCAAGGAAAACATTAGTCAGCCAAGGGATCTGGAGTGTTAGCTTTAGGATAGTTGGCTAGAATGCATTATCTAGGCTTACATTTTATTGCTTCTTGCAAGGGGATATGGGAACCCATCTGTTAAGAGCCTTTTGTATCTTTAGGCTTAGACCAATTTGCTATGATGAAATATCATATTATTTGAAATTTTGAGGAAACCTTGGTTTACAGTTGGTGCCGACCTATAAATGGACTGTCACAATTACTTTTCATATGGAGTTGCACTCCAAGGTAGGTGAAATCCTGGATTGTAACCCCCAGAATCTCCCTTCAACCAGCATGAGTGGCAGACTTTGGAAATAATAGTCCTCAAAAGTTACTTGCCAAGTTCTGGTGCCATATGCATCTAGCTGAGCACGTATGAAATTATGTTTGTGTTGTTCCAATTCTTCTTGACTTCTCATTAAGCTGAGATTTTTGGCTTCGCCCTCCCATTTTCAGGTGGGCAGCCATTATTACACAACCAGCTTTCCTCCCAAATGCTCTCCTCTGCCTTTTCATTTCAATAATGGCTATAATTTATCCCAGGCACGTTCTCCTCTGCAAATCAGCAAGTGATTGTTTCACACAGTAAACAGAGGATTGCAAAGGAAAATAGATATCATATGCATATTACAAGTGCCCAAGGCTCCCTCTATCCCAAGTGTAAATAATAAGGCAGGGAGTTAATAAAGATCCACTCCATCCACCGTCAGCGGCTGAATTTCTTGACTGAAAAAGGTAAAACTACTTTCCAAACACAGTTGGTCTTTTTACTGTTGGAGGGAAAAGGGGAAAGATAGTACTTCTGTAAATGCTTTCTAATGGGAATGGATGGAAGCAAGAAATTTGGCACCATGTTCTGTAGGGTTTATTCATCCAACATAGCAGGTGGGCCATTATAAACAATCTGCCATGAGGCCCAGCCTTTCTTTTCACAAGGATGAGACACAGGTGAGTAAACAGTTTTAGCCTTCTAGAATTTAATTCTCACTCTTGGCTCTTGATGTTTGTTTTCTTAGTAACTTGAAGGGTTTTTTTAGCAATCTGGACAATGAATGCAGCACTTGAATTGCCATGGCTTGATGCTATGGGATCCTGGGAGTTGTAGTTTGGTGAGGCACCAGCTTTCTCCAACAGAGAAGGCTGAAAAACCTTATAAAACTACATTTCTTATTATTACAGTCCATTGAGCCATGCCAGTTGAAGTGATGTTAACTGCATTCATTCTATAATGTAGGTGCACCCTTAGGATTTGGAATGCAAGAATTGGGATGCTTCACAAGAACTGCATGTGTGTTTGTTTTCACCCATGGGACTCCCATTGACAGGCCATCTTTTCCTTACTTTTTCATTTGCCCTCATTAAAATTGTCAAAATTGGTTAAAATAATCCTTTAATCCCATTGTTAGCTTTGGTTAGACTCCCGTTGTACATCAAAATATCTCTACGTTGTTTTATATCCGAGGAGTTCAGAATAGCATATAATAAAATCAATTTAGGACAATCAATAACTCTAATTTCAAAATATCAGATATTTATGAAACCATCGTGTGAAATCAGACCATTTCAAATTGGTTAAAAATGTAAAATACCTAGAATCATAAGATCCTCCCCACTAAGCTTTCATGGCGGAGTTTGACTCTGCATTGCATGGCCAGTGTAGACTCATGTAACACATTCAATGCACTTGAACAGCGTTATATGAGTCTACTCTGAACATATACTGTAATGCAGTTTCAAACTGCCTTATATGTCAGTGTAGATGGGACCTCTGTATCCTCTCCAAAGGAAGAAGTGGATCAGACAATACCAAGCCTTCCTTGGTGGGAAGACAGTGTCATCACTAGGCTTGGTGTCACCTAATTAGCTTTCGCCTCCTGCTTGCTGGGTGGGGAAGGTGATTTGCCTCCCTCCACGAACAGAGACCAGAGTAATAGTCCCTACTGGGACTAATGTTTAGGGGCAAAGCTAACCTTACCAAGCAGCTCATCCCCAGAAGCTCATTCTTGATCAGGTGCTAACTCAGCCTCCCATCCACTGACAACGTACTACTACTACTACTACTACTACTAATAATAATTTCTTATACTCTGTCACCATCTCCCCAAAGGGACTCTGGGTGGCTTATATATGGGACAAATGTCCACAAAACATAAAACAAAACAATCCGTAAAACAAAATACATTAAAATAGGAGCATAATAAAATTCTTCCTCTGGGGCTGTGTAGATTTCCCCACTCTATTTCTAAGGGTTTCCCCCCCACTTACCCTATACTGTTACTTCATAGGCCAATTGTTGTTCATGGGTCTTAAATAGGCTATCATGTGGAAATTAGGGATGGGTTTACATATTGGTGCACACCTTAGACACCCCTTTGTGGTGTAGGCCAAGAATGGAAACCCTTATTTGCGGTTTAAACAACCAAGGTTAGGGCGAACAGAAATGTCTTTGGGGTGGGTACAGTTCTGGCCCCAGTAAATCCTCCAGACTTGGGGCAGAATTCTCCATTCCATTTCCCTGTGCAGCCACCCAGGCAACAGAACAGTTGTTTACATCCAGGGACTTAGGTGCTTCACCCAAATTAGCCGAAGAGTAGGTCTTGGGTGGCCACTGCCTCAGCTTATTCCACACCAAGTTCATCCCCCTTAGAAATTGGTTTGCAGGTCACAGAAAAATTAAATAGGTAACATTAATAAAAGTTGCCCATATTTATCCCATATCGTGTGGTCTCATTATTTCAGGGGTTGGGGAGGGGGGGGGCAAGTCTCATTGCACTTATTAGAAACCCTATCCAAAATGCATAACTCTACCCCAAAGGCATGCTCAGTCCTTTGATAGTTCTTTTATTATTTCAGTTTTTAGATCTGAATAGATTCAAGTACATTTGCTTAAATTATTTACTAAACACCAGGCCAGCTGAATCTTCTCTAGATAACTTTGATTCTGAAGGTGAAGTTGGTTAGTCAAATGAAGAGTTTTGGAAACTTTGTCCATCTGGAGATGATCTCTTTGGAGAGAAAGGCTTCTCTGGTTTAGACTCAGCCTCAGAGGGTTCTCCTAAGACCCTTGGAAGCATGAGAGGACTCTGCATATTAGTGGTCCAGTGGGGTCTGGTGCCATCCAAAGGACCACCCTTCGACAAGGTCCCCCATGATCTTCTGGAAAACAAACTAGTCCAATGTGGGCTAGGCAAAACTATGGTTAGGTGGGTGTGTAATTGGTTAAGCAAATTAACCCAGAGGGTGCTCACCAATGCTTCCTCTTCATCCTGGAAAGAAGGGACAAGTAGAGTGCCATCCTGGGCCCGGTTCTGTTCAACATCTTTAATAATTTTATTTATTTATTTATTTCTCGAACTTCTAGGCCGCCACTCCCGGGTGGCTCGAGGCGGCTTACAAAGTTGGGGTAATACACAGTAAAACACATAAAAATATTCTAAAACATCCACACATTAAAACACAATATGCTGTACAAAAGTACAATGGCGCGCAGTCTAATACAATACAATGAAAATAAAATCCCAGGCAGCACTGAGACATTGATGGTGTCTTACAAACCAAAGGCCTGTTGAAAAAGGAAGGTCTTGCAAGACCTCCTAAATGACATGAGATCTTGTAGTGCTCGTGTCTCGGCCAGGAGAGTTGGAGCTATCACTGAGAACACTCCTTCGGGTGGCAGTCAACCTAAACGTCTTAGCAGGGGAAATTGCCAATAATGACTTAGATGAAGGGTTAGAAGGCATGATCATCAAGTTTGCAGATGACACCAAATTGGGAGGGAGAGTCAATACTCCAGAAGACAGGAGCAGAATTCAAAACAATCTTAACAGATTAGAGAGATGGGCCAAAACTAACAAAATGAAGTTCAACTGCGACGAATGCAATATACTCCACTTAGGCAGAAAAAATGAAATGCAAAGATACAGAATGGGGGACATGTGGCTCAAGAGCAATACATGTGAAAAAGATCTTGGGATCCTCGTGGACAACATGAGTCAATAATGTGATGCGGCGGCAAAAAAGCCAATGGGATTTTGGCCTGCATCAAGAGGAGTCTAGTGTCTAGATCCAGGGAAGTCATGCTCCCCATTTTTTATTCTGTCTTGGTTAGACCACACCTGGAATACTGTGTCCAATTCTGGGCACCACAATTGAAGGACGAGCTGGAATGTTGACGAGCTGGAATGTGTCCAGAGAAGGGTGGCTAAAACGATCAAGGGTCTGGAAAACAAGCCTTATGAGGAACGGCTTAAAGAGCTGGGCATGTTTAGCCTGAAGAAGAGAAGAGAAGACTGAGGGTCATGTATCAATATGTGAGAGGAAGTCATAGGGAGGAGGGAGGAAGCTTGCTTTCTGCTGCCAAGGAGAGTAGGACACAGAATAATGGCTTCAAACTACAAGAAAGGAGATTCAATCTGAACATTAGGAAGAACTTCTTGACTGTGAGAGCTGTTCAGCAATGGAACTCTCTGTCCCAGAGTGTCGTGGAGGCTCCTTCTTTGGAGGCTTTTAAACAGAGGCTGGATGGCTATCTGTCGGGGGTCATTTGAATGCAATTTTCCTGCTTCTTGGCAGAATGGGTTTGGACTGGATGGCCCATGAGGTCTCTTCCAACTCTATGATTCTGTGATTCTATGACCTCTGAATTCTATTGAGTCCTGTCATGTTTCTCTGAAGCACACCATCACAACATTGCATCTATGCATTCATTCAATTTTTGGTTTTTAATGCTATGTACCTGGATGATAGGTCTTGCTATGCTTTGAACATGATGTTATATTACTTGCTTTAGTAGACATTTGGATGGAGAATTCTCATTAGTTAGGGATGCTTATCATCGTTTTGGCAGATTAATGAGCCTGCTGTGGGAAACTATAGCAGTCCAAAGGTTGCTCTCATGCTCTGTAGTATAGTTTACTTTCTTGGTTATCTGAAAAAAAATCTTTATTACCTTACATGACCTTGTTTTCTGAACAGAGGCTCTACTTGACATGCACCTAGTTACATATGTGATGGGAATGAATTATCTGTCCCAGGATACTAAGTCAAAGCTTTCCAAAGAATACGTAAAACAACAAATCAAACAGTTAATCAGACCCTAACATTGGATTATTCTCTTTATCTGATAATCAATACAGATCACTAAAAGAATTAATTAACATTTTTGTGTTTAGCCCCAAGGCTTCAAAGAGCTTCAAAGTGGAAAAACTCTTGCTTTCTTTATCAATAGGATCTTGGATGAAATGTCTTTGGAATATCGCTTTGATGGGAAACGATCTTCTTGTCTTTGAGATATGAATGGCGATTAGACAAACTTTTTCTTGACTTTGTCAGTCACTGAAGTGACTTCGTCACCCCTCTTAAATTGCAAGTGAAGGTAGGGAAGAATGTTATCACTAGGAAAGATTCAAGGTAGTTTATTATGAGGAGTGGCTTAAAGAACAGGGTATATTTAGACTGCAGAAGAGAAAGCTGAGAGGAGAAATGATAGCCATGTATAAATATGTTGCAAAGGGTGTCATAAGGGTGTTTTTGCTGCTTCTGAAACTAAGATTAGGAGCAATTGGATCAAATTACAGGAAAGGTGATTCCATTGAACATTAGGAAGAACTTCCTGACCATACAAGCTGTTCAACAGTGGAACTCTCTGCCTCGGGGTGTGTTGGAAGCTCCTTACCTTTGAACAGAGACTAGATGGCCATCTGTCAGGGGTACTTTGATTGTGCTTTTCCTGCATGGCAGAGGGGTGGACTGGATGGCCCATGTGGTCTCTTCCAACTCTATTATTACATGATTCTATGATTATACAATAATATAATAATATTACCACAGCAGATAAGGTCTTTTCCATGCCCTCTCTTTCATTATTTTCTTCTGCAGACTGAATATACCCAGCTCTCTCAGTCACTCTTCATAGCAATTCATGATCTCCAGACCTTCGGCCATTTTAATCACTCTTCTCTGGACACATTCCAGCTTTTCCAAATCCTCCTTGAATTGCTTTGCCCAGAAATGGACATCAAAGTTTTTGCAGGGGAAGTCTGAACAAAGCAAAAGAGAGTGGGACTGCGATCTCCCTGACTGCGACTCCTGTTGCTGCAGCCTAGGATTGCATTGGCTCTTTTAGCTGCTGCATCACACCATAGACTCTTGTTCAACATGTGGTCTACTAAGACTCCCAGTTGGATCACATCTGCAAATTAGATAAGCATGCCTTCTATTTCCACTGTCCAAGACATTGGTAAAGGTGTTAAATAGTACTCGGTCCACAACAGGAGCCCTCTGTGGTATCCCATAGGCCTATTTGATTTGAAAAAAATTGTTCAAAACCCGTTCCAGATGTAGGAAGCGCTGGCACTTCGAATCTGAATGACTTCCGAAATTCGGAATTTCCCAAATTAATTCCAAAATTTTGGAATGGCTTCATTAATGGTGGGCACACATGTCTAACCCAGTTTGGATGGGGTTGTCTTCCTTCCGCATCAGAACTGGGGTGACATCCGTGTTTAACCCAGTTTGCGTGTGGATGTCTTCCTTTCGCGTCAGAACTGGGGCGACAGCTGCATCCAAACTGGGTTAAACATGGCTGTCACCCCAGTTCTGACGCAGAGGGAAGGACATCCGCCTCCAAACTGGATTAAACAGCCAATGAGGGGAAAGCACCTCGGGAGGGGTGAGAATCTAATGCCGATTCCTTTCTGAAAATGGTGGCAGTGGCTTCGAAATGGCAAATTCACTTCCGGGTTGCTTACATCGCTTCGAAGCTGCTTCAAAGTGAATTTAATCCAAATTCATTCTGATTTTACGAGCATTCCGATGAACCTACCCAGGCCTAGTATCCCAATGGTGACTTCTCTCCAGGATGAAGAAGAGGAGTCATTGGGGAGCATCCTTTGGGTTTGACCATTCAACCTATTTCAAATTCAACCAACATGTTTCACCCTTTCCCTCAGGTTTATGTACATGTAGTAGTGCTTAGAATTGTAGCTTAGATTACTATTTTGGATAGATTTTCCACCTATTAAGTTATAGACTGAAATGACAGTGTCATCAGTAAACATCTTCTCTGCAGAGAAAGCTAAAGAACATTCTTTTTGATTATTCACAGAAATGCTTCTCAGGATGCATTTTGCAATCTCAACACAGAAGGGAGACAAAGACCTCGGTCTTCATGTGCTACATTCACATGCATAAATTCCACAGAATGTTAGCCTTTGGTGTTTAGTGTTGTTGCAGCAATAATCACCAGGATTTCTTTGAACCATTTTATTTGAATTGGATGGGAAAGAGCTTGATTTTAAAAGGGTTCTGAAGAAGAATATATAAGGAGGCTTCTTATTGGTGGAAGACATGATTCATGTGTTTTCACTGGTTTTGAAAAACAGGTGGTGTTTCTGTGCTTGAACCAGGCATGTAGCCGGGGGGGGGAGCTTTAGCCCCCCCAAATTCTCAGGGTGATCCGCGAGAAGGCCTTACTGGTACATTATTTAAACTGTTATGTGCACTTATATCATGATCTGATCACCATGCTCATTATATCCCACATTAATGGGGTTATTGGGATAACAATACAAAAGGTTTGCTAAGGTAGACCCTCTTCCACCCAGTCTCAGCCCCCCAACCAAACTCAGCCCCCCCGAATCAAAATCCTGGCTACGGCCCTGGCTTGAACAATCGTCTTTGGTGGTCTATAATAGACAAATGAAATTTGGGGTAAACCTTGTCTCATTTCTTGTCTCGGCTTTCATTGGGGCTCGTATCTGTTTTTTAAGCCTCTGGAAATTGAGAAAGTTATTTTCAGTTAATTTGTTTTGAGGCCCGAAATTTGGTCCATTATGGCGGGAGTCGCTTCCCACCCACTGGCTCCCCTTCCCAGCATGTCTTCTTCTTACCTGGCACCTGCTTTTTCTACTCTAGAGTAAGAATTCCAGCCTGCTTTGAGTGTTGAGCTAGGATGTTTTTCTCTATCAAGGTGCAGGTTATCCCCTATAAAGCTCTAAACAGTTCAGGACCTGCCTATCTTTGTGACCGTATCTCCCCCTATGAGCCCACAAGGTCTCTAAGTTCTTCTGGGGAGGCTCTTCTCCCGCTTACACCCCCATCTCAGGCACAGTTGGTGGGGATGAGAGAGGGCCTTCTCTGTGCTAGCCCCTCGGCTAGCCCCTTGGCTAGCCCCAGGGAGATCAAGCTCGCACCCTTGTTTTGTAAGGAACTAAAGACATGGATGTTCCGCTGTGCATTTGATTGACAGTTCCTTTGACAAGTGGTCCCTAACCATGGCTTAAAATCAAGTCTTTGTAACTCAGTGGTTCTCAACCTGTGGGTCCCCAGGTGTTTTGGCCTACAACTCCCAGAAATCTAGTTGACCAGCTGTTAGGATTTCTGGGAGTTGAAGGCCAAAATATCTGGGGACCCACAGGTTGAGAACCACTGCCTGATTACTGCACTTTTAAAATGAAAATTGCCCTGTTATAACTTATTTATCCCTATGTTACTATATGATTGATGCACCTGATTGATGCACCTTATTAACCAGCCTATTTTCTAACTTGTTTTGCACGCCAGTCGTCGTCCCCCCCAATGAGACTTTAAGTATTTCTGCTTGTTGCTTATGATTGTTATTGTGTTGTTTTTATGTTGTTTTAATATTTTATTTGTTAAGTGTTTACCTGTATATGATTGGGCTTGGCCCAATGTAAGCCTCCCAAAGTCCCTTCGGGGAGATGGGGGGGATAAAATAAAGTTATTATATTATAGTATCAAGTTGGAATTTGCAGTCCCTGCTTGGTCATGCCTACCTTCCAAGTGGCCATGGGCAAGTCATCCTCTCACAGCCAAGAGGAAGGACAAGGCATCTCTCAAGAAATCTTGTCATGAAAAAATCCACCATAAATCGGGGGGGGGGGGGGGACTTGAAGGCACAGAATGACAAGAAGGCATCCACCATCGAATATTTTTGTAGCTGCTGTAAAAGATATTTACATTTTAATTATGATGGGGATTGAGTTTGGACTGGGTGGCAAAATGGCTTTACATGATTCTGCTCTCATTAACAGCTGCAGTGGAGAGACTGTAGGAAAAGGCAGAAAATACATCCAGCTCATTTATACACAGGCCAAATTTATACTATGTATTAAAATATCAATACCCCAGCCTCTATTGTGGGATCTCAGGGCAGCACTCACATAAAACAATGTAAACAATTCCATATTAAATCAATAAAACAGCTTGAAAGAGATCAAAAGAGGCTGATCAAGTTGAGAAGTTAATAACAGGTGAAAAGGCTGTCACCATTTAAAACCATAGACATGCACATTAAAAAGTAAATTCGTTTCCAAAGCATTTAATAAAAAGCTATATTTTGACCTGGCACCAGAGAGGGTTTATCTACATGACAGAATTGATGCACTTTGCCTTCGCTTTAAATGCTATGGAATTGTGGGAGTCATTGTTTGGTGAGGCAGAAGCACTCTTTGGCTGAGAAAACCAAAGACCTTGTTAAACCACAAGTTCCATTATTCCATGGCATCGAGCAAAGTAGTGTCAAACTGTACTAATTTTGTGGTGCAGATGCACCCAAAGAAACCAAATTTTACATCCATCAGTTCACCAAGGGAGGACATTTTACGAATGAAGGTGCTATGAGCACTCTGAAACTTATTTTGTGTAAGATTGGCACGTGTTGTGCAGGGAAACAATTCCTTATTCAGGCAACAGCAATATGCAGGCAACAGGGCTGGGCTTTAGCACAGCGGATTAACCACCAGCTGCAGAAAATCTTGCCAATCGAAAGGTTGACAGTTCAAGTTTGAGTTGGGGTGAGCTCCCAGCCACCAGCCCAGCTTCTTCCCAACTAGCGGATCAAAAAGGAGGGAGGTAATTAAAAGCAGATCGAAAAGCAGGGAGGTTATCTATGAACAACAAAGCTCCATGGCATAGAAGATGGAAGGACAGCACCTCCCCATGGCCAGAGTCAAGCACAGCCTCCAGATGTCAGAGATGGAGAAGGATGGGAAAAGCCTATACCTCTGATTATGTATTGTCTGTCTTTTGTCAATTATATAATGACATTGAATGTTCACCATATTCTGTAATCCACCCTGAGTCCTCTCAGAGAGATAAAGAGGAATATAAATAAATATATTATTTATGTAGAAAGTATTTTGATGCATAAATATCTATTCCTGGACAGAACACATCATTTCCTACATAGAAAATTCTATTTCCCATGCTCCTATTGATGCAGGCCAAAATCACATTGGCTTTTTTGCTACCACATTAAACATGAACCAGCAATGTGATATGCCAGCAAAAAAAAGCCAATGGGATTTTGGCCTGCATGAATAGGAGGCAAGTGTCTAGATCCAGGGATGTCATGCTCCCCATACTCTATTCTGCCTTGGTTAGACCACACCTGGAATACTGTGTCCAATTCTGGGCACCACAATTGAAGGGAGATATTGATAAGCTGGAAGTGTCCTGAGGGGGGTGACTAAAATGATCAAGGGTCTGGAGAACAAGTCCTGTGAGGAGTGGCTTAAAGAGCTGGGCATGTTTAGCCTGAAGAAGATAAGGCAGAGAGGCGACATAATAGCCATGTGAGAGGAAGTCATAAGGAGGAGGGAGCAAGCATGTTTTCTTCCGCCCTGGAGACTAGGACGCAATGGAACAATGGCTTCAAACTACAAGAAAGGAGATTCCAGTAGAACATTAGGAAGAACTTCATAATGGCGAGAGCTGTTCAGCAATGGAACTCTCTGCCCCAGAGTGTGGTGGAGGCTTCTTCTTTAGAAGCTTTTAAACAGAGGCTAGATGGCCATCTGTCAGGGGTGCTTTGAACGCAATTTTCCTGCTTCTTGGCAGGGGATTGGACAGGATGATCCATGAGGTCTCTTCCAACTCTATGATTCTATGATTCCATGCAAATCAACCAGGTCCTGATTTTAGACAAAACAAATTCCCATAGGGGATTTTTCAGTTCAGGAATGGCACTTTTTGTTTAGGAATTAATATTTCTGTAAATATTTATTTTCAAAATAGAAAATTCTCTGGAAAAAAACCACATGAATTTTTTTTGCAAAATCAGATTGTGAAAATTTTCAGAATTCCAAGATTCTTTGCATTGCAATTTCTGCACTATGGAATTGTGGAATTTATAGTTTTACAACTATAGGCCGCATTTCGATAGGATTGATCAACTTACGATTGAACACCTAGGCAGAGAGTATGACCGGTTGACGCATTGCTTCACAAACTTTGGCGATTTATTGAGGAGATTGAACATTTTACAACCTACTCATTCTAGACCTGAGCCTAGAATCTCCACCCCTGACCCTGCACGGCATGAATCCCCAGAGCTATGCTGGGATTACTCCTGGGATCTCTCAGTTGAGAAGTCCATAGAAGAACGGAGAGCTATGGAGGAGAATCCTATAGAGGAAGAATGGAGAGCAATGGCGGAGTCACATACTTTTGTCAAGCATCTGGGAGTTGAGGATGAGTTGGCCAGGCCGGATCTGGAGGCCACGGATCTGGAGGCCTTCGACATCTCCAAGATCCTGGAGAAGAACCACAATTCTCCAGGGTTGTCTCGAGCAGCAGGAGACCGCCATTGGCGCCGCTGTCCCTCTCGCACGAGGAGATTGGCCCCGAGAGTCTCCCCCAAGATGGCGCATGTCCTTGGGGACGTTGGCGTGCAGATCGCTCCCAAGGCTGACATCACTGGACTGACCCCCCCGATGGTTTTGGGACGCCTGCGCAAGCGTGGACACCGAGCGAGGCGGAAGCGGAAACAACGCCGTCCCACCCCTGGCACCACTTCCGGTGATCACCGTGAAGGAGTTCTGGGAACTGGCGCTAGGGCAGTGGAGCCCACCCAGAGTGTTGTGGGGGCGGCACTGACTTCCTCTGGATGCGGATTCCAGTGGTGTGAGGTCCGCCATCAACGATTCCATTCCAGAACCATTTGGGGAGTGGGCTTCGGGAGTTAGAGATGGACGGCAATATCACAGTCTGAAGGAGGTGAACTAAGGAGGTGAACGACTCCCCTATCTATTAGGGTTGAGAACTCCTTAAACCACCCATCTCGTGACTTGCCCCCTCCTCCTGGAAAACCTACTCTCCTTGGGACTCAGGGCTACCCCACAAGGTTTGGAGGTCTGCCCCCTTGGATCTCGCCTTCCCCCTTGGCCCCCCAAACATTGATGGGCCTCACCTACTATCGATTCTAGCTCTATTGTTGTAGATAGTGCTGTGTGTTTGTAGTAATATTAGGTAATGATCTGTTTTATTATATTTATATTGTAATTGTGTCATACCACTGTTGTAAACAACCCCAAGTCCATGGGGAGTGGTGGTCTATAAGCATGAAGAAATAAATAAATAAATACAAGGCTTTCAGCCTATTCTATCAGATAGTCCTGGTGCCTGAGCAAACTATAACTCTCAGGAGTCCATGGCATTGAGGTGTGGTAGTTCAAGTACTATTAAATTGCATTGATTCAACGGTGTGGTCATACCTTGGGTATACTTTTATCTTCATCATCCAGCTTGAACTCAAAATAAAGATTCCAGGTGTGAACTTCTTCGTGGTCATTCACATAACATATATTTTATTCATGGAAATTGAATGCTTAGGAAAATGGAATTCCTGTGGCAGGCTTGTACAATAGAGTGCACTTGCCTTCTTCACACTGTCAGAGTTATTCATCATCTCTACACATTTAGTAAATGCAACCGTAGATTATTTTACACAGCCCTAGTGAAACCAGAAAAAAGTATGAATAGTAATGAACGCAGTGTCCAAAGAAAAAGCTAAATATAGAACAGGCAATCCTTTAGAAATGGCAGCCAAAAATGTGCTTCCCATTTCTGTTGTGATTTCATCAAATACCTTGACCTCTTTTCCAATTAGCCCTGGCACACAGATGATAAGGCTTCAAATCATAGTTTAAATGCAGACTATTTCAAAAGGACTAAAAGAACCCTGGTCTGTCTAATTGAACTTAATATTTGGACAATCTTCTTGCCAAATCCATTTTGTCCAGCCTGTTAGAATCTAATTAAATGAGAATATTTTAATCATGTTGCATTTCAGACAGATCAATGCAGCTAACTCCCAATTTGCAGGCCCAAAGAGAACGCCCTGACCTGAAATTTAACTCCATTTGGACTACTGTTTCCAAATGCTTTCCAGGTTTTAAAGGGTCTTGAGTTACAATCTCATGTCCAACAACTGGAAATCCAAAAGCTTGCACCAAGCAATTTTTGGGAAGGAACTCATTGAGAAGAGTTTGCCTGGTGGACTCTGTCCAGGTTTGACCACCACAGATATTGACAAGCTGGGTATAACGTAAGGGGGATTTAACAGCTTCAGGCAGGGTGGACTATTCCTATTTCATCCCACTGCTGCCACCAATTATAAAGAAAGGGGGGTTTATCAAGAGAGATGTCTTTTTGTGAAACCCCAATATATCAAAACTGCTACAGATAGTTCAAACTCTGGATCTAACCCAGAGGTGGGCAATTACCGGCCCTCCAGGTGTTTTGGACTTCAACTCCCAGAAATTCTAGCCAGTTTACCAGCTGTTAGGATTTCTAAACTACAAAACCTGATAACTGTAGATTTCTATTTGCCAGCTAGCCACCTGATCACTTTCAGGCCTCCTCTTTCCAACACTCACTAACCCTAACTCTTTTCTTCTTCCCAAACACAATCTGCTACTTTCTTCTTCCACACCCAGACTCAATCTGCTGTCAGATTTCTAAACGCCTCATCTTTAGAGCATTTTTTTCTTTTTCCAAGTTAGGCTCTGCCCCCTTCTCTACCAGCCAATCCTACTTCCCTCATTTCCCTCCAAGCCACACTTAGCCACGCCCCCTATTGGAAATGAGAAGCTAAGATGGATGCCTCCATTACATCCTATCTAAAATGGCTGCCAATGTTTTGGGTCTAGCTTTTCAGGCTTCTCTAGCCTCCCCGGTAGGTGATTCACTACATAGGGACATGTTCAAAGGAGGGTGACCAAGATCGCAAAGTGTCTGGAAGCCATACAATCATAAAGTCAAAGAGTTGGAGGAGACCACAAGAACTGCCCAGTCCAACCACCGTCTGCCAGTCAGAAAAATACAATCAAAGCCCTGCTGACAGATGGCCATCCAGCCTCTGTAAAACCTTCAGTGAAAGAGACTCCACTGGACTCCAAAGCAACATTCCACTGTCAAACAACCCTTACCATCAGGGAGTTCTTTTTAATGTTTATGCTGAATCTCTTTTCCTGCAATTTGAGTCCATGGCTCCATTGTGTGAGACATCCTTCCCTTTTATCCAAGCTTATTTATCCAGCTCTTTGAGCCACTGCTCATAGGGCATATCTTACAGACCATTGATTATTTTGATTGCCTTTGCAGCTTGGTCATATGCTGCTTGAGTTTGGTGCCCAGAACTGAACACAGGGTTACTCCAGATGATATCTGATCATAGAGGAGGACTATGATTTCCCTTGATAGAGACACTATGCTCCCTATGAATGGAGCCTAAAATTGCATTGGCATTTTTAGCTGCTGCATCACACTGTTGACTCACATTCAGCTTGTGGTCTATTAAAACTCCTAGATCTCTTTCAGATAGACATGAAGAACAACAATGATAGGCAAAGTTCTCAGGATCTGTGGTTTCATTGAATGCAGAAGTTTGTCTATGCCTGGCTATGGATTGACTGGAAGTTTAAAGGTCCATTAATCTAGGTCAATTATTGGCTGAGTGGTCTGGTGCGAATTTCAATAAACTGTCATTGGTTGAACTTGAAGCTATCCGTTGCTGGTGTGTTCCTCTTCCTCGGAGGGTCTGGGAATGGAATGAAGGCGAGGCTGGGAGATAAAGTTTCCAAGTTTGGGATAATGGGATTCCTGGGCACCCCAAGAGACACCATTGAGAAACAATTGGTGTTTAGATGTCCTGATGGGCTTTGCAAATATGACAAATGGGTGAGAAAGTTTGTTAATGTGGTTTTTTTGCTTCCTGCTGAGCTTGGCTCTGTTATGACACAGAAAAAATAGCTGAGACTAATCCCTGCTTATAAGTCATGCTTTTTGAGGCAGAAAGGCAGGATATAAATGAAGTGGCTGTTGATTGATTGTTTTTGGCCCATATCTTCTTGATAAGGATGTGGATGTGCCATATCAGAGAAAAATGACCAAGCACTTCCATTGAGGATCCTGGAGATGTGTAAAATACTGTAATGATTCTCTACCTGGGAGGCTAGGAAAATCCTGAAAAAGTAGGCCCAAAACATTGGCAGCCATCTTAGATGAGTGTATGGAGGCATCCATTTTAGGATTCCCATTTCCAAAAGGGGGCGTGCCTAAGAGCAGCTTGGAAGGAAATGAGGGGAGTTGGGATTGGCTAGTAGAAAAGGGGCGGAGCCTAACTTGGAAATGCCCTGAAAGAGAGCGTTTTAAAATCTGACAGCAGTTGGTGTTTGGAAGTCAGAGCAGTTGGTGGCTGGGTGTCAGAGAAGTTGGTCTTTGGAGGACAGCAGAGTGGGTCTGGCTGTCAAAGGAGAAGGAATTAGGTAGTGTTAACAGAGAAGAAGCCTGAGTGGTTGTTGCACCTCAGATCGTGGACAGCCCCCCTAGATCACACAGACCAGGCAGATGCAATAAATGTTCTTTTATTTAGAATAAGAATAG
The DNA here is from genome assembly GCA_030556195.1 of Anolis apletophallus. NCBI lineage: Eukaryota > Metazoa > Chordata > Lepidosauria > Squamata > Anolidae > Anolis > Anolis apletophallus. Next base: position 144,938,262 of record JARBWK010000007.1, on the reverse strand, counting down.
TCCAAAAGTAGAAAGATGCAAAGCAATTAGAATTAATCCAAGTATAGTCCAAGAAAGTTCCGTAGCTGGCAAGTCAAGCTGACTTAAATCCCAAGGAACAAGATACGTTAACAAGGCAAACTGCTCCTTCAGTCAAATGGAAACTTAGAGTCTTGAGCATGAGTCCTTCCAAACTAAACGTAGCTTCAGGTCTGGCGAAAACCCTCCCAAACCGGTCTAATAAAGAAATCTATTTTCTATGCGACCAACGCACCCCCTTTCTCAAACTCCACTCTCTCCGGGAGGATCTGATACTAGCCCTCCTGTCAAATTCCTCCTCATTAGCAGCCCCAGGTGCAGCGCTATCATGCTGGGAAACTCGGTCCCCCCAATCCTCGGAATGTTCGTGAGAACCAAGGTCGCTGGGCCTCTCACTGTCTAACTCAGAACTAACTTCTATGGAGTCATCAATGCCCCCATCTTCAGGCCCATACCCATGTAACCATCCATCATCCCAGGCTAAATCTTCATCTGCAGTCTCCTACCTATCTGGCCACCCATCATCCCCATTCTGACCCTGGGCAGCTGGAACCCCCGGTGTCTGTCTATGGCCACTAGGCTGGAACACCACAGTGGTCAGGTGGCTGGCAGAGTTAGCTAGCATGTAGATTCTACAGCTATCAGGGAAGATAGTGTGTAGGGTGTAGTTAGATAGATCCAGAGTTGGACTATCGGTGTTGGTGTTAAGATTTACTAGGCAGGGAGGAAATCCTGTCAGTAAACTGTTGGAGGGAGAAAGAAGTTGAATTCTGTAACTAAGATTTGAGCTGTTTAAAGGAACCATACACTTTCATGCCAAAATCGCTGAAACTATTAAGCTTAGTACCTATCTTCAATAAATATCATTGTTTGGTTGTTCAAAACATCAGTCTCACGAGTGCCTCAGTCAAAGAAATTTAAAAGCAGTTTACTGAACAACTCAAAGTTTAAATGGTGGCAGTGTGTAATTATTAATAAATCACCTCAGTGTTACCTCAGAGTAAGAAGCCTATGTATGTGTCTAGCACATTCCAGCCACAAATAAGCCAAGGGCTAACCTATTCAAGCCTTTTCTTTATAATTGGTGGCAGAGGTGGGATGAAATAGGAAGGTCCACCCTACCTGAAGTAAATGAGTCACACAGAGATTTCGTTATACCAACAGGATTCCAGCCCAAGAAAGTAACTTTCCTAAGCTCTTTCAATTCTACACTTCCATCTGCCTGTATTGGCAAACTCTGGGAGCCCCTTAGAAGGTTTCTGATCTTTTGCTCTGACCTGGTGCAGCTGTTCCTCCGTATGTTATCTCTTAGACAGATTTCCGAACAGCCGGCCAAAATGTCTATGCTAGACTTGTCCTTTCTCCAAAAGCCCCCTGGCTGGTGCTTGCTGGCTTACTTGGGAACTTGCCTTTCATTATCTCCTCCTTGTAATAGGTTTTAAAGTGCCAACAGCCAATCTCCCTGTGGCATAAAAGACCATTTTGAACAGTAATGGTCATTGCCAAACAGGATGTAAATGGCTTCTCGGTTAGCGAGAGTCAGATAATGTGAGTGTATACCAGGTGTTGAGTGCCGTGCGCATTTCCGCATCGTGGTTTTCATAGGTGTGTGGGAATTTGTGGCCACTTCTCTCTGTCAAAGACCATCTTGTGCACTTCTGTCTTAATATTTTGCCAAATGGAAACTCTTTACTTGAAGTTGAAGCTGGATTGATAGTGTAGTTTAGGTGAAACAGCAGACACATTTTGTTTAGCATCATGTTCAAGGAAGTTCTGGCTGATCTTGCCTATTACTGGTGCAAATTACAATTGAACTTTTGCCAAAAGGAAATTAGAAGAAATGGACTAATGCTGAAATAATTCTCAATTATTTTAACTGGAACAACCTAATCAAAAAGACCTGAAAGAGAGTTGCAAGGTAGTAATTGGAAATGTCATTATTATATTGCAGCCTCTCCTTAAAACCTCCAGAGACTCCACCAGACTCCCAGACTGCAGTGTATTCCACTTCCAAACAGCTCTTACCATCACGTTTAGGAAGAATCTCTTTTCCTGCAATTTGAATGAAATTAATTTGAATCCAATTGATCCGAACCAGGCTCCGAAAGAGCATGTCTGCCTATTTTCAATCATTGGGAGAGACATTTTCATTAGCCCACAGCCTGGTTGAGAATACTCTCCTGTATTCTTGGCAGTTCCTCCCAAGCTATGAAACTTCCACTGTCCTCTCATTGATGTCAAGATTTTTTCCTCTCTATCTAGTTAGCTTTTGGGGAACTGCATATACTCATGTATAAGTCTAGAAATTTTAGTTAAAATATACTCCAGTGCTTATTGTGTGGACAGTTGGATCAACCTGTATCCAGGGCACTTACCTACTGTACTTAAGTGATCCCTCATTGTCCGAGTATGATGGCCTTCCAAATGTAGTGTCTTGGTGGTTGATACATAGGTGACTGTGGAGCCCTATTCTTGATCTGCATGTTATTTCACAGTGAAGACATTGGTTTTCAGGTGGAAGGCGGTCCTGGTCAGGGTTGGCTTGATGTGCCTTCCTCTTGACACATTCCTCCCTTTTGCCCTTCATTCATGCCTCTTCAAATTCTACAGCACTGCTGATCACAGCTGACCTCCAGTTAGAGCACTCAAGGGCTAGAGCTTCCCAGTTCTGGGTGTCTATGCCAAAGTTTTTAAGATTAGCTTTAAGCCCATCTTTAAATCTCTTTTCCTGTCCACCAACTTTCCATTTTCTGTTCTTAAGTTGGGAGTAGAGTAACTGCTTTGGGAAATGGTGAATAGGCATTTGGACTATGTGGCCTTCAGCCCAGTGGAGTTAGTGGCATAGGAGCATTGCTTCAATGCTAGAGGTCTTTGCTTCTTCCAGCACACTGACATTTGCCCAGCTGTCTTCCCAAGAGATGTGCTTCACCCAAGGCAGTCCAGTGTCCATGAATCCAAAGACCCAGTGGTGTTTGGCTGACCAGAAGCAGCTTTCCTGCAGAACCTCTGGGGATATCACTTCTGGTGATCAAATGATTGGTGCCTGGTTGTAACCTCACCAGAAACAAGGCTCTGCCAGGAAGCTGCTTTTGATTGGCAAAGCATTGATGGTCCCCAAGAGTACAAGGCACCAGCGCACTAATGCACTATTGACCTGCCCAATAAAATGGCTTCAGGGCACTTTCATGCTGGTACTCATCATCGTTCATCTAAGGGTGCTCTGAATCATAATATTCTGGAATATTTCACCTGGTGTAGGTGCAGCCTTGATCTTGTTTTATTTTATTTATTTATTTATTGTTCCATCTTATATTCCGCTCCTCCCTGCAGGCTCGGGGCGGATAACAACATATAAAAATAGGCTGACATGTGACATCCATGCAGCCATACAATAAAATACAGCATTAAAACGCAACATATATCCCAAGATATAAAAGTCAGATCACATACTGTGACATTCTCTTGAACCAGGGAATTGGTTATACAGAGGGGTACGTTGGAATTGTTTGCCTAACCAAAGGCCAGTCTAAAAAGGGCGGTCTTGCAAGCCCTGCGAAACGGGATAAGCTCCGTAGCGGCTCGGGCGTCGTCTGGGAGAGACTTCCAGAGCACCGGAGCCGCCACCAAGAAGGCCCTTTGCCTGGTTGCGGACAAGTGGCAGGCGCGGACCGATGGCACCAAGAGCAGATTCGACTCCTCCGAACGTAGTGATCTCGGAGGAATGTACGGGGCAAGGCGGTCCCTCAGGTACGCAGGCCCTAGGCCGTGTATGGCCTTAAAGGTTAAAACCAACACCTTGAAGGCAATTCGGTACTCAATGGGAAGCCAGTGCAATTGCCGGAGGATGGGCGTGATGTGCTCCCTTACTGATGTTCCCGCCAGCAAGCGAGCGGCGGCATTTTGCACCAGCTTGAGTTTCCGAATTGTCGACAAGGGGAGGCCAACGTAGAGGGCGTTACAGTAGTCCAGTCTCGAGATGACCGTCGCTTGGATCACCGTGGCCAGATCGTCCCTGGAAAGGTAGGGTGCCAGTAGCCTAGCCTGTCGTAGGTGAAAAAATGACGCCCTGCTGGCCGCGGAGACCTGGGAAACCAGAAGTAGTCCCATATTGTTTCGGGAAATTCCTCAATCCTGCAGCATGGCATGAAGGCTGAAATTCACTCATCCACCCCAGGGGTATTGTCATAAATACTGCTTTTTAAGCATTTAAAGGGTTTATTTATTTCGCTCACAGTGAGACAGAGCATTAGGCATTTCACACAGAAAGAAGGTAGATATACAGACTATAGTTACATTGCATACACAAACAAAGGGAATATTACATTTTCTCAACATTCACACACATATATAAACTCATTCCTACACGCATACATTACCATCCCTTCTTTCTCCTGGAGAAGAGAGCTGAATGCACGCCAAATTGCTTCCCTGAAAATCAGCCATTTTATGAATATACCACCTTTCTCAGTCCCTTGGAGAAGGGTGGTGGTGACCACACCCTTCCTGTCTGCCATGCTTCTAGAAAATTAGAAAGTCTCTTATATAGGACATTTCTGTGGACATTGTTCAAAAAAGTTGTAAATGACTAACAAGTTGTTTTCCACAAGTAAAACTTGCTGACTCCATCAGTCCCGGACAGATGTTACTTTTACTTCTTAACTGATATTGGCTTAAGTAAGGAGCATTGTTTGACTTCCTTAACTTAAAAGAGTCATTGTCTTTGGTAATGCAAACCTGTTGTTTTCCACCAAGAATTAATCATTGTCACTGGTAATCAATGTCAGCAGTTCTCATCAGCAACTTTTAATTAAAGTTCATGAATTTTTCACCTCCTTTTAAAAAAACTTCCAGATCTCATTTCTTAGGATGATATCTTTAGCCTCGATAGGCCTCAGCCATCAACCTTTCATACAATTTCATTCAAATTACTAATGATATTTATTACAGTTTGTCCACTCCTTCTTCATTTTCTGAACTTGAAAAGGAGACCATTTTAATTGTACAATTTCTAACTCCTTTCTCAGAGATGGTTACTTAAAGGTAAAAATAAAGGTAAAGGTTTCCTCTGACATTAAGTCTGATTGTGTTTGACTCTGGGAGGTGGTGCCCATCTTCATTTCTAAGTCAAAGAGCTGGCGTACTTCTTAGATGCCTCCAAGGTCATGTGGCCCGCATGACTGCATGGAGCGCTGTTACCTTCCCACAGAAGTGGTACCTATTGATCTACTCACATTTCATAGAATCATAGAACTACAGAATCATTGAGTTGGAAGAGACCTCGTGGGCAATCCAATCCAACCTAACCCCATTCTGCCAAGAAGCATGAAAATTGCATTCAAAGCACTCCCGACAGATGGCCACCCATCCGCTGTTTAAAGACTTCCAAAGAAGGAAACTCCACCACACTCCAGGATACAGAGAGAGTTCCACTGCTGAACAGCTCTCTCACACATTCAGGAAGTTCTTCCTAATGTTCAGGTGGAATCTCCTTTCTTGTAGTTTGAAGCCATTGTTCTGTGTCCTAGTCTCTAGGGCAGTAGCATGTTTTAGAACCGCTAGGTTGGCAGAAGCTGGGGCTAATAGCGGGAGCTCACCCCGCTGTCTGGATTTGTACTGCAAACATTTTGGTCAGCAAGTTCAGCAGCTCAGCAGTTTAACATGCTACGTCACCGGGGGAGGGGGGGCTACTTAAGATCACATTTTTTCCATGCTTGAAGAGGCTTGATGAACAGTGAAAACCATTTGTGGTTTTTTTGCAGAGAAAAGAGACCAGAATAGTGCTGGGATTTAGGTCGGTTGTGAGAATTATGTGCCACTAGAATTATTTTGCCCCTGATAGGGACAATATCATTATATACTACCAACTCGACTTTTGCTGCAATGCTTCAATGCAGATCAACTGAAATAGCACCCCCCACACACACAAATTTAAAATGAAACTGAAATTTCATTTCTGTGCCGTTGACAGTGATTACACAGAATAAGTGATCCAGAGACTCTTTTCATTCATCATATAGAGAAGATTATTAAAGTCTCCCTTACTTGATTGTACTGCATTCACTTCACCCTGCCCCATTATTTCCTGGAGACGATATTTATCTGGCAAAATGAACATCCCAAATCCTTCTCTCCATGTCTTTAAATGAACAAATAATCCACAAAGCTTTCGAGGACAATGCCACGCCGTCATTTCCTACCGCTCATTTTCCCCTTGGATCCACGATGCCAATTCAGATCAGACATGACTTTGTGAAGACAATTAGTAATTAGCCATATCGTGCTAAAGCAAAATCCTGCACGCTTTCAAAGGCCTTCTCTCCCTTAAAATTCTCAAACAAATGTGAATCCGGAGAGAAAGAGATGCAGCGAGAAAGACAAGGAGTCCGCCAGAAAGAGGGAGAGAGAAAATGTGTTTTGAGTGGTGATTAAATTAGCTATTGCTCTGCTGAATACTCTCTAGCTAGAGGGGACCAGGAGGATAAACATGTTTTCTGTTGAGTACAATGATTTTGCAGATATTCTTGTTTTCCGTTTTTCTTCATGCTCTTGCTTTGTGGCTCAAGCACCCCACTTCCCCATACTATGTTTTTGCATATACAGCAGAGTCTCACTTATCCAACCTTCACTCATCCAACATTCTGTATTATCCAATGCAGTCTGCATCCTGCCTGGATCCAAAGCTATTTCAATGCATTGCGATGTTTTGGTGCTAAATTCATAAATACAGTAATTACTACATAATGTTACCATGTATTGAACTGCTTTTTTCTGTTGCATTGTTTTAAAACATGATGTTTTGGAACTTAATTTGTAAAATCATAATGCAATTTGACATTTAATAGGCTTAATCTCTACCTATTATCCAACGTTCTACCAGCCCGTTTATGTTGGATAAGTGAGACTCTGCTGTAACTGGAATCATTTTTTATTTTGGGTTTCTCAGAGTAAACTAAGAAGATCAATGTTCTCCAACGGGTCATAACTTGACTCCTACAGGGACTTCCCAAATGCTCCATACATTTCCAGGCTGCAAATGGAACGAGGAATAGTTATTTAGTGGTGTACTAATATAATTTCTTGCCTGGAATCCTGTTGGTGACATATGCTGGTGACTCAGGCATGTAGCCAGGGGGGGGGGCTAAGGGGGCTTCAGCCCCCCCCCTGAAATTCTCAGGGTGGTCCGCGAAAAGGCCTTACTGGTACATTATTTAAACTGTTACGTTTATTCATATCATGATCTGATCACCATGCTCATTATATCCCACATTAATGGGGTTATTGGGATAACAATACAAAAGATGTGCTAGGGTAGACCCTCTTCCACCCAGTCTCAGCCCCCGAACCAAACTCAGCCCCCTCCGAAACAAAATCCTGGCTACGGCCCTGGCTGGTGTGCCCACTCATTGCACTATTGTAGTTAACATTTTGGTCATTGTGGAAGGAAGTATCCATATGCTGTAGTGTATATACTCATGTATACATTCAGAAATTTTAGAAAAATACTTGGTGCCAAAAGAGGAATTTTATTTATTTATTGTGTCAGAAGCAAATTGTGGGTTCAGTTGTAATGTATTTAATAACACAAAGTTAAACACTTGGCATTATACTAAATGTCCTTTGATCAGTAGCTGGCCACTTGGAGTGCCTCTGGTGTTGCTATAAGAAGATCCTCCATTGTGCATGTAGGTTGCATTGCAGTAGGTGGTCTGTGGTTTGCTTTTCTCCGTACTCGCATGTCATGGGTTCCACTTTGTGGCCCCATTTCTTAAGGATGGTTCTGCATCTCGAGGTGCCAGAGGGCAGCCTGTTCAGCACTTTCCATATTGCTCAATCTTCTGTGTGCCCAGGAGGGAGTTTCTCATTTGGTATCAGCCATGGATTGAGGTTCTGGGTTCTAGCCTGCCACTTTTGGACTCTCAGCAAGTGTGTTCCTGCAAGTATCTCTGTAAAAGAAGCTGTTTTTTTAATTTAAGGCATTGGTATGCTGGCTGATATCTGAACAGGGGGCAAGCCGGAGATGTCACTGCCTCGGTCTTTTCATTATTGGCTGCTACTTTCTGACAGATGTCAGGTGGTACAATACTGGCTAAACAGTATATTTTCTTCAGTGGCGTGGGGCTTAGATATCCTGTGATGATGCAGCATGTCTCATTGAGAGCCACACCAACTGTGGTAAGATGTGTTCCACACTGGACATGTGTATTCAGCAGTGGAGTAGCAAACATAAGAACATAAGAACATAAGAAGAGCCATGCTGAATCGGACCTCAGCCCATCTAGTCCAGCATTCTGTATCACACAGTGGCCCACCAGTTGTACATGGGGATCTCGAGCAGAAGGGAGGGCAAAACCCTGACCTGCTCCCGACCCCCCACAACCAGTACCCAGGGAAATCCTGCCTACCTCAATGCGCAAGGGCAGAGTCATATCTAGTGTAAGAGAATCAGCCATCTACAAAGACATTGCCCAAGGGATGCTCTGGTATGTTACAATCCTGTGGGGAGGGTTCTCTCATGTCATCCAAAAATGGAGTTGACATAGCCACAGACCAATATAAGTACTGCAGCTTACTGCTTATGAAAAACAGGAACCATGCCCTTCTTTGAGTAGAGTGACACAAGGTCTTCTGAATGACTGGGTAGCAAAATAGTGGTAGTAGTGGGTGGCACTGACACTTTCCCTGCTTGACAAAATGGCCATCAACCTATCCATAGGTGACATCAAACCCCATAATTTTGGTCCCCAAAGAGCATTTTCTATGCAACACTTAACCTGCTCATTGAGATATCATTTATTTGTTGGGGATTTAATCTTCATAACATTCACACACGGTTGGTTGGCATGGAGAACAGAATTGCCCATGCAAGACTTAGTTTGCAATGACATAATATTTTCACGTAGGCGATTCTGTTTCGTTTGCAAATCAATCACATGTGAGTTTTCTGTGTAATAAGTGCCGCATTGCAAACCCCCCCTGAAAATTGTGGCTTTTGAAGATAATTGTAGAAATTACTCACTAACTTGGAGAAGAAAGTTAGAGAAGACTTAAAGTCCCACATTCCAGGATGGGAAGTGGCCATTGAGAAGGCCGCACCAAGTTGTTAAAAACTAAATGGTAGGAATTAAAGTGTAAGGTTAGAATATAAAATTGAGTGCAATCGAAAAGGCGAGGGGGGAGAAAGAGAGTAATGCTTGAAGAAAAGAAAGATGCTAAACAGTATTGGCAGTTGAGATTTTCACAGCCTCTACCTGAGAAATTTATTAAATGCAAAACAGAATCAAAAAGAGAGAGAGGGAGGGAGGATTATTGGTCTGGATAAAAAGTGCTAGCACTAAGTGCAGAAATAGCTTTGTGATGGCCCTTTTGACGATTTAGGGTGTTCATTCAAGTGTTTCGGCTTTTAATTCCCCCTGAAACAATCTCCGCTTCATTCCCCCCACCACTGCAGTGTAGATATAATTAATCCACTTACTCTTTGGTCACTCTTTTCATGCTTGGCGCTCTCGCAGACAGGAAAAGTTAGATGCTGGAAACTTTAAAACTCTTTTACCAAATCTGCAGAGAAATCAACAAGGGATGGGTCAAAGGAAATCCTGTGTACCTGAGATCAAGACAGGAAATGTCAATCCATAGTTGGGTTGCAGTAGGTTTCTCAGGCTGTATGGCCATGTTCTAGAAGCATTCTCTCCTGATGTTTCACTCGTATCTATGGCAAGCATCCTCAGAGATTGTGAGGTCTGTTGGAAACTAAGAAAATTGGGTTTATGTATCTGTGGAATGTCCAGAGTGGAAAAACAACTCTTGTCTGTTGGAGCTACAGTAGGTGTGAATGTTTTCCCCACCCTGGACGTTCTGCAGATGCATAACCCCAATTTTCTTAGTTTCCAACAGACCTCACAACCTCTGAGGATGCCTGCCATAGATGCAGGTGAAACGTCAGGAGAGAATGCTTCTAGAACATGGCTATTCAGCCTGAGAAACCTACAACAACCCAGTGATTCTGGCCATGAAAACCTTTGACCATTCATTCAATCCATAGTGTTTGGATTTGCATTTAGCTCAGTGCTGTGGCCAACACTTTGGGCCAGGCTTTGGCACAGTGGGGCAAACCACCAGCTGCAGAAAATCTTGCCGATCAAAAGGTTCAAGCCCAGGTTGGGGTGAACTTCCAACCGCCAGCCCTGCTTCTGCTCACCTAGCAGTTCGAAAACAGTAATGTGAGTAGATAGATACTGCTTCGGCAGGGAGGTAATAAAAGGTGCCCTAACAGACATGCTAGACATTTGATCAGGAGAGTGTCTAAAGACAACAAAGCTCCTTGGCATGAGAGGTAGAGTGGCAGCCCCCACCCACCCACATGGATGAACTTGAGCACAGCCTCCAGATGCCAGAGATGGAAAAAGATGGGAAGCCTTTACCTCTGTTTAATGTTTATGTACTGTCTGTCTTTGTTAATTGTATAACAGCATTGAATGTTTGCCATACATGTGCAACTGTAATCTGCCCTGAGTCCCCTCGGGGAGGTAGGACAGAATATTAATAAAGGATATTATTATTATTAACAGGATCTTGAGTGAAGGTGACTAGATCAAGATCACCATTGCCCAGAATCCTGTCAGTTGATCCCAAGTAAAGGGGACCTGTTGAGATGCATGATTTGTTGTTGCTGTTATGTGCCTTCAAGTCATTTCTGACTTATCAAGCATTTTCTGAGGCTGAGAGTTTGTGACTTGCCAAAAGTCACCCAGTAGATTGCCATGGCTGAGCAAAGATTTGAACCTCGGTCTCTGAAGTGGTGGGACTTTATCACACAAGCTCACTATTTCACTGTAATTGTATTATCCTGATATTGGATACATGTGGATATATACTGGATCAAGCACTTCTGATATCACACCTCTTTTATTTAGCACAACTCTGCTGGTTCACCAGTGATCCTACAATTGTATTTGTACACACCCATCACACCAAGATAGGAACAATGGAGGAGTGGAACCAATTGACATTAATAGCTAGGGATGGCATGAGGCTGCAATAGGCTGCAATGCCAGTTTGCCTGCCTTATGTGATAAAGTTCTGAGTCCAGCACATAAACCACTGTACATGCTTTTCTTGCAGCTGGATTATCTAAAAGCATGCAAAGTAAAAAAAAATGGAGCAAGTTTGTTTTCTGCTTCTCCAGAGAGAAGAATGTGGGTGAATGGCTTCATCCATCCCTAATACTTACACCCCACCATGGCCTCACCTTTTCACAGAGGTGGAATTACACATGTTCCTGTTGATGGAAGCAGTGCTGCTGATGGGATTTTCCATATCAGACAAGCTTATGCTTAGAATCCAGAACAAATACACCACTTGGCAGCAGCTGTAATGGGTGAGTGCATGGGTGGTGATACTGGTGGAGAATCTTACAAGGGGTAGATTTCTAGATCAATCGCAGTCTGCCTTTAGGCCTGGGCACAGCACCGAGACGTCTTTGGTCATCTTGGTGGATGACCTCTGCAGAGAGCTTTACAGGGGGAGTATGACTTTGCTGGTTCTCCTGGTGCTTTTGCATGGTATCCCAGTCCTGGGATGGCACTTGGGGGCACAGTTTTGCTGTGGCTCCAGTCCTATCTGGGGGGTCATTTCCAGTTGGTGAAGCTGGCGGACTCCTGTTCAGACCCCTGGCCATTGACCTGTGGGGTCCTGCAAGGTTCCCTTCTGTCCCCCCATGCTTTTTAAGATCCACATGAAACCTCTGGGAGAGGTCATACGGGGGTTTGGAGCTTGGTGCCGTCTCTACGCAGATGACACTCAACTCCACTACGCTTTTCCATCAGAATCCAAGGAGGCCCCTTGGGTGCTGAACCACTGCCTGGCTGCTGTGATGATCTAGATGAGGACGAACAAGCTGATGATCAATCCCGACAAGACAGAGGTCCTCCTGGTCACTTGTTCGTCTGGGATATTGGGTGGCAACCTGTGCTTGACGAGGTCGCACTCCCCCTGAAGACACAGGTCCACAGCTTGGGGGTCCTCCTAGATTCAGCACTGACACTTGATGCTCATGTGTTGGCGGTGGCTGGAAGCACCTTCGCACAATTAAAACTCATGCGCCAGCTGCGACCATACCACGGCGGTCCACGCCTTAGTTATCTCTAGACTGGACTATTGCAATGCACTCTACTTGGGGCTTCCCTTGAAGACAGCTTGGAAACTTCAGTTTGGTCCAATGTTTGGCAGCCAGATTAATAACTGGGGCGAATTACAGGGAGCGATCAAACCCCCTGTTTAAGGAGGTCCATTGGCTGCCGTTTATCTTACGGTCCCAATTCAAGGTACAGGTTATTACATATAAAGCCCTAAATGGTTTGGGACCTGCCTACCTTCATGACCGCATCTCCTACCACCAACCTCCATGATCCCTCTGATCCTCTGGGGAGGCCCTCCTTTCGCCTCTTCCCTATCATAGGCAAGACTCGTAGGAATGAGGGAGAAAGCCTTCTCAGCTGTGTCTCTCTGACTCTGGAACTCACTGCCTGGTGAGATTAGGCAAACCTGAAAACCTGAAAACTTGGCTGTTCCGATGTGTCTTCGGAGTGTGACCATTTATCCAATATCTGTCTGCTCCATCCATAGTGTTGTCGCTATGATGCACTTTCCCTGTCTTAAACTGAAAGCCTACCTCACTGTTTATCCTTTTGGACTTCCCTCAATCACATATTTTATTCTTACCTCATCCAGGTACCCTGCCACCATCTCCTCAATGGGGACTTGGGGCGGTTTACATGAGGCCAAGCACAACAACACAACAACAAAATAAAGTCAATCATAAAAAAACAACATAATCAATTGTATAGAACATAAACTATAAGAATACTACAACCAATACAAAATTACAATAAAATAAAACCATTCATGACACAGAACAATGAGTGGGCCACATGTAGAGATTAAAATAGTAAGGATAGGGAGAAAAACAGGGGGTGAGATAACATTTCATTTGAGAATGCCCTCCTAATGGCAGTATGCTATACATGTTTACTCAGACATAATTGTTATTGATTTCATTGGGGTTTCACTCTCAGATGAGTTACCATGTATAGAACTGCAACTTTTCTTTCCAAAGCAGATAGTATGGATTGTATATGGCTGTGTACAAGGAGCCTGTGAGAACAAAACAAATGGCTGCAGCAAATTTTGCCTTTGCCTGTTCAGAAGTAAATATTTGAAATTTCCAATAACTATGACCTTGGAGAAACAATGGAATAGCAATGAAAGCTGCTCCTCTCCCTTTGACTACTATTATATAATACAATAATTAAGTGCCATTATTGTCAAAATATTATGAACATGCATGCACGAAAAGCTATCCTTGACCAAAACCAATCAAACTGTGGCCAACATTTATCACAATTCATGAAAGCATGGGATGGAAAATGAATTAATAATGAATGTGGCGTGTTTGTAAAGGTTAGTAATTTGTCCTATGCATTCTGATCAACACCTGCAGGGGGCACTCTTGCGCTGAGCCACAGTCAAATTCGAGTTCTTGCAGAATTCCCGTTGCAAACTACCTGCATTATTAGTGATCTTTTTCTTTTCTGTTCTCTTCTTTGTGGTAAGGGCACAATCCTTTACAGCAAGGAACGGAGGAACCCAAGTGGAGTTTTCATCCCTCTGTGAGCAAGGTTTTGCAGACTATCGGCAGGCGTAATTATTTAATGAAGCAAGGAGTTGCTATTGATTTTGTGACTCTGGGTGGAAATTAGAAGCCCAACTATAATTGTGCTTAAGCATTTAATTTATCATCCCTAACAATCCTTGTCTCTTAGACCTACGCTAATGGAAATTGGGATGTTAGCAACTCACCTTGCAAAGGCGACCTCGGCTTGAGAGCGGCAGTTCTCCCAACATAAAATCCTAGAGTTGGAAGAAACTCCAAAGGCCATATAGTTCAAAGCCATTCTGCCATGCAGAAATGTACAACCGAAGTCCACCCAACAGATGGCCATCCAGCCTCTGTTAAAAAACTTCCATAGAAGGAGACTTCACCAGACTTCCTGACAACATATTCCACTGTTGAACAGCTCTTACCATCAGTAAATTCTTCCTAACAGCTCTTACCATCAGTAAAATTCTTCCTAATCCAGGTTCTGTGGCAGATGGACTTAGGGTAGATCTACACTAAAAAAATAGTCTGGGTCTGTTGTAATATGCCATATATTAGATCAGCTAGGATCACACATGGATTTCCAAATTTGCTGTGGAGGCAGGAGGGAGTTTGATTATCCATCGGTGCCAAATACAATTTGGTGCCATTGGATGACCACTCTTGCTGTCCCTCCTTCTATAAATGTTGGGGTGGTCTCCAGCCACAACACAGGTCCTGTCTATTGGTTGTTGTCTGCAGTGACATCAACTGGGATGGCAAGGGGTAAAAAGAGGGTGGAGAAAAAAAACTTGGCTCCCCTTTCCCAGAGTGCTTCACAGCCCCATCTGATGTCACTGCAGGTGATAGCCAAAAGATAGGACATGTGTCATGGCTGCAACATGGAGATGGGTGGGGGTGATGGTTGGTGACTGCTGCCATTGTTTCTTGGCCACCCAAGCCCAGGAAACTGGGAAGACCGTGAAACAGTTGTTGCCTGTTACATTTCAGAACTGGCCCAAAGGTGCTACTACAAGAGGATTCAGACTATCGCCCAAGAAAGTAACTACAAGAAAGAAGATTCCATCTGAACATTAGGAAGAACTTCCTGACATGAGAGCCATTCAGCAGTGGAACTCTTTGCCCCAGAGTGTGGTGGAGGCTCCTTCTTTGGAAGCTTTTAAACAGATGCTGGATGGCCATCTGTCGGGTGTGATTTGAAAGCAATTTTCCTGCTTCTTGGCAGAATGGGGTTGGATTGGATGGCCCATGAGGTCCCTTCCAACTCTTTGATTCTATGATTCTACTCTATTCAGAGTTTCTCCCAACTTTGGCTAACATAGGTGAAGGCTACATTAAGGTGGCCTTACCTTGCATTACCCCAGAGCAACTCTATGTGGTAATCGGTCACTACAGAGCTCATCCAGCTCTATACCGACATAAGTCATCATGGCAGATGCAGTCTTAGTGTGCCTTAGACTTAATGCAGTTTGACATCACTTTAACAGCCATGGCTCTATGCTGTGAGGTCATGGGAGATACGATTTCATTTACTATCCTATCTCACCAGATGTGCTAATGTGCATGTGCAGCCCTTCACCTTATTTATTTATTTATTTATTTATTTATTACTTTGACTTATTAGTCACCCTTTCCCGTAGGCTCAGGGCGACTCACATTTGCTGAAGTCGTAAAAACAGTGAAAACATAACATGGTTAAAATTGCCCCAACCAGCCCACAAGCATAGTTTAGGCACAGTCTAATACACATATATCTAAGCACTGAACGCTTGAGTAAAGAGGAGGGTTTTGCAGGCCCTGCGAAATGTTAGCAGATTGGTCTGCGCTCGGACTGTGGAAGGAAGAGCATTCCACAACGCCGGCACAGCGGCACTGAATGCCCTCCTCCGCGTTGAGCCTACGTGAATGGATCGTCGACTAGGCACCACCAAGAGGTTTTGGGACTCGGATCGCAGTGGTCGTGGTGGACTGTAATGGGAGAGGCGGTCCCTTAGATACACTGGCCCCAGACCATTCAAGGCCTTAAAGGTCAAGACCAGCACCTTGAAGGTGATCCGGTGCTCTAACAGAAGCCAGTGCAGTTCGCGCAGCACGGGCGTGATGTGGCAGCGAGATGGAGAACCTGCCACCAGCCGTGCTGCCACGTTCTGCACCAGCCTGAGCTTCCGGATCACCGACAAAGGAAGGCCAATGTAGAGGGCATTACAGTAGTCTAGTCTTGAGATGACCGTGGCTTGGACCACTGTGGCTAGGTCATAACGGGACAGGTAGGGAGCCAGCCTCCTCGCCTGTTGGAGATGGTAGAAAGCCACTCTGCTGACGATGGAGATGTGCTTCTCCATCGACAGCTTGGAGTCAAGCGTGACTCCCAGGCTCTTTACCGATGAAGACGGGCGAAGTATCGCCCCGTCCAGGGTCGGAAGGTGGATCACCACCGTACCCGGACGACCCAGCCACAGGATCTCCGTCTTGTCCAGAATGCCGGTTTCTTCTCATTATGTCATCTTTGTTGACTGACTTCTCAATATGAAGTTCTGCTGAGACAGGGTCTAAAATCACAACCCTACAAACCTGCACACAGGTAATACCAGCTTTTAAAGATTCCATGAAAAGTGAGAAAGGGGCATTGAATGGAGTCAGTAAGAGTGGGAAGAAGGTTGAAAAAGATTTGAAAAAAGATGTTAAAATACATGTTTAGGAGTGTTGAGGTGAGAAGAATCTTCGACTGATGAGAATCATCACAGTTTGAAATTTATTTTGCACAAAATTCACATTTTCTACTAAAAGCACTATTTTCTGTGCAGAAAATGATATTATCTGCACAACAATGCTGTTTTCAGCACAAAACTATGCACAATTTTTTGCTTCAGTGTTTCCCAGGGAACCCAAGGAATTTTAAGGCCTACCGCAACCCTAGTTTTTTTTACAGTGCCATCAACATTATCTTGGGTTGCATGCAGTCCATGGGCCTCATTTTTCCAACCCTGGATCAACAAAGTTCTTAGTGGAAAGTATAATCGGAGAATTCTGAAATAGGAGACCATAAAGTCAATTCTGTTTCACTTGGGTTAGCCTGCCATTCAAAAATGCTTCATCAGAACTTAAGTCAGCTTTTGAAGGACTTAATTGGTTCCTTCTCAGTATCCTCCCCAAGGCCTGGCGGAAAGGAGGCAGACAGGGACATGCAAGGATAAAGCTCTGAATGTGGGAGGCAGCAGTGGGGGGTTGTGTCTAACCAGGATCCTTAACACAGAAACATAATGGAGCATGAGATTGGTTCACCTGGCTTGGCATCAGTTCTTATTAAATCAAGGGTATATCAAACTCCCATCATGCACTTATCAAGGGCTGCCTACTCTTTCTGATATTTTTAGCTTCATTTATTAACTCATGCTTTATTTATTATAGTTTTATCCTGAGTTTCTCATGAAATACAAGATTGGACGTATGGTTATTCAAGTTCCTCACCTTTATCCTCACATCAAAATGTAGTTGAATAAAGTGGGCAACTTTTAAGGAAGTGAGGGTCAATTTTCCCCATTTTTTATTATTTTTCAGCTCCCCCATTTTGGAAGAAAGCTGGGTTTTTATAATTGCAGCTGATTTTAAGGTAGTTTAGCTAATATTTTGGCAAAAAGTGCATTTATTCTTACAAAAACAGTCTTGGATCTTTGAAGGCTTCAGGGGGGAAACCCTGGGGTCATCTGGCTAATCTGCCAGATGGACTAGGAGATATTTCAGGTGAGCACTACTCTAGGATGCAAATTTACTTGTTTTGTTTGATTAATTTCCACCTTGTTATCTCCTGGAGGCTTTGAGTGTTATCCCAAGTCCAGTTTGTGTTACTTTTCTCAGATTTTCTTGAATTTAAGAGAAGGGAAGAAAAATATTGGGACAAGATCCCATTGGATACATATATATGCACAACCCAAAAGCCAGGGGTGCAGCAGATGGACAAAGGAAGGAATGGAGGGAAAGGGAAGGGAATGAAGGTTCACTGTGAGCATTGTCTGAAGCTTTGGCCCCTTCTACAGAGCCCAATAAAATCTGCATTATCTGATTTGAACTTGACTATATGGATTATATAATCCAGTTCAAAGCAGATAATGTGGATTATATACTTTAATAATCTCAATGATATGGCCATGTAGAAGAGGCCTTGCTAATACTTAGCAACTTATTGCTCCAGTGGTGCCATTAACAGAGTTGTCCTCTAAAAGCACTCTGTGAAGGTTGTCTTCTTAAATCACTTGGCCTGTGGCACAAAGCATAAACTTAAACTCAGAGAGATTTATTGATCTTGGGGCCACCAGAATTCCTTGCTCACCACAGCAACAGCAGCAACACCACCAACAACAATATTTTATTATGGTCCATAGACCCATCAGTAAAACCAACAGTCATTATAAATTCTCCCATCTCAGGACAAGTCCGTTGTACAAGACACATCTACATGGCTTCAAGTAATACCCATATCGGAGGTTAGGAATTTTGCCACTATGAGAGTCACCCTGTGGGATTTGTCTTCTAAGAGATATCTAACAATCGTCTACAAGGAATGGCTGGGCATGTGGGACAGGAATATTTATTATTTAGTAACTTTATTAACTTTATTTATACTTCACACCCATCTCGCCAAGTGACTCGGGCGGCTTACATGAGGCCAAGACCAATAACACATAATAACAAAACTATAGCAATTATAAAAACAATACAATCAATAAAACTCAAACACAAGCAGTAACAGACAATTTAAACCCATTTTGGCAGGCCAAGTGTGAATGTTAAAATTTTAAAATACATAAACACTGGGTGCAGACAGAGGTAGTTTGCATATAGCAAGAAGGCTTCAAGGACAATATGGGGCGGACACACAACAGGTAATTAAAGTGCTTCTGAGGACTTTTGCAGAGAATGAACACGGCAGGGCGTCATTTACTTCGTTCAGGGAAGGCACATTGGAAAAGCCACGTCTTCAGGCGCCTCCTAAAGACTGCCAAAGTGGGGGCTTGCCTGAGATATCCTTGGGGAGTGCATTCCAGAGTCGGGGTGCTACTACAAAGAAGGTCCTCTCCCTCGTCCCTACCAACCATGCCTGCAAGGCCAGTGAGAGCAAGAGTAAGCTCTCTCCAGATGATCGGAGAGATCACCTGGGTTCGTAAACAGAGATGCGGTCACGTAGGTAGGTGAGTCCCAAACCGTTCAGGGCTTTGTAGGTATGAACCTGCACCTTGAATTGGGACCGGAAGATGAATACAAAAGGATTGGATACAAAAGTTGGATACGTTGCACTATGTAGTAGCGGCACTGCAATACAATGTATTTTATTGTTTCTATTTCATTTCCTCCACAGGGGCATAGTCTTTGGGAGTAGGGAATTCCAGACAGTCTGCCTCTTAGCAGCTCTGAGGGCAATATATTTAATCTCGCCTTCTGGCTGCAACATCTATCACCACATTGATCGCCAGGGTTGATTCGGCTGATCTGGCTGGATAGGTGGTGTGACAACTCCTTGTTGACCGGCCCCAGACTGGACAATCTTTCGGAATCCAAACCGCTAACCCTAAATGCAAGGGGGCCTCGAAGTTACCTCAGCAACTTCTGTCTTATGGCAGGGTAGACTATCTCCCCCACTAACCATTGAATTGCAGAGACTTTAAATTTCTCAGTAACCACTTGACCACACTGCCACCATTTGTCTGTCTGACCACTGACCTTGAGGGCCACCACCAATAAAAGAACTAACAGAGGTGCTTTTCTTTTAAGATGTAAATAATTTATTATGACACAAATGGGTACAAATCTTGATTGGTTTTATACTTCCTCAGAGGCACAAACTTATTCTGTTACACAAAACACAAATGGGGTCCCACTAACCCTCTATAGACCTCTGGACTCTTCCATCTTTAACTAGGGTCTCTACACCCATAAAACTGGACTGCTCTCTTGCAGACCTTAAGACTAACTAAAGACTGAACTGTTCTCTTACAGTCCTTAAGACCAACTAACTCAAAACAAACTCCCCCCCCTCTCATGGCAGTTGGCTTCCAACCGCTCTTCACCAACTGTAAAATTCATACCTTGAACATTCTAAAAGGCTCTGGCCCTGGTTGCTATGGCGACAGCTCTTCAGAGCTTCTGCCAAGCCTCCCTTCTGTCTCACCCACATCAACAATTCATAGGATATTCCTTTGAACTACACAAACAACATACATTTAACATATGTTATACAACATTTACACACAAATAATCGACATC
>JARBWK010000007.1:142686367-143057151 GCA_030556195.1 Anolis apletophallus | reverse complement strand
AAAACCATGTTGATGTAGGCTGCTCAACAGAAAGAGCTTGCTGTACACATACTGGTTCAAAAGCAGACACCAATTAGAAGCTAATTCCTCATTCAAGAAGGAAAGATTGACAATATCTTAGGACACAAAGAACTCAGAGAGGTCAACCTATTGTTTGGATCCAGACTATGTGAAAGACCATATCTTCTAGCATGAACTTTGCTGTTGTTAGCTGCCTTCAAGCTGTCTTTTGGCTTGTGGTGACCTAATGAATGAGAGGCTTCCCATCACTCTATACTCAACAGTTCAACTCAACAGTTGAACTCAACTTACAGTTCAATTCAACTCAAGTCTTGCAGACTGAGGGTCGTGGCTTCCTTGATTGAATCTAGAATGGGGTCTTCCTATTTTGCTGTTATCTTTCCATGCATTAGTGTCTTCTCCAGTGAGCCATTTTCCCCCATGATATGCCCAATGTACAATAGCCTAAGTTTAGTTCTCTTGGCTTCTAAAGTTCAGGCTTGATTTGCTCTAGAAATCATTTAGTTGTCCTTTTAGTAGTCTACTAGCTGACCCGTGCACGCTTTGCTGTGCCAGTATTCTCTATTGCTCAAGTTTAGTTTAATTGTGTTGCTGTTGGGAGTTCAAAATGCTATAAATCCCAGGAGCTATAACAAAATGACAAAAGCAATCCCTACAACTCCACCAGTGTTCAACTTGGGATATATTGAGTATTTGTGCCAAATGTGGTCCAGATTCAGGGTTGTTTGGTTTAGAGTGCTTACCAAATGTAGGTGAACTACTGTACGTCTCTCCTAAATCACTGTCAATTCTTCCGAAACCCCTCCAGTATTTTATGTGGGTCATGGGGGTTCTGTGTGCCAAGTTTGGTCCAGGTTTGTCATTCATGTGGTGTCGGCTGTGGAAGTCAGAGCAGAATTGGCCGAAGGTACTGCAAATCCCATCATCCGTTGTCCATAATCCCCAAAAGATATTGTTTATGTGATTCATCACTATGTGTTAATTATGGAAAATATGGTTGGGGGTCACCACAACATGAGGAATCTTATTTAAGGGTCACGGCATTAGAAAGGTTGAGAACCACTGCATTAGTACATATATTTTTCTGTGTAATTGGTATTAATATTTTAGAAATGAATTTATAGGGGGGCGGTGAGTCAATATTTTTTCTGGAATGGGGGTGGTACTTCCCAAAATGGCACAAAATGACACTCTGAGGCAGAGAGTTCCACTGTTGAACAGCTCTCATAGTCAGGAAGTTATTCCTAATGTTCACCCTCCTGCACAGACATGCTTCCCTGTACACTGTTGAGCTCTTTGTCTCTCTCTCTCTCTCTCTTTCCTGCTCTCCTTCCTTCTCTCTCTCTCTCTCTCTCTTTCTGTCTGTCTGTCTCTCTCTGTCTCTCTATCTCTTTGTGTGTGTCTCTCTCTTTCTCTGTCTCTCTTTATGTGCGTGTCTCTCTCTGTCTTTCTCTGTCTCTCTCTCTCTTTGTGTGTCTCTCTCTCTCTGTCTCTTTCTCTTTCTATTTCTCTTTCTCTATCTCTCTTTTTGTCTCTCCCCCTTTCTCTCTCTCCTTTCTTCTCTCCTTCCTTCTCTCCCCTTCCTTTCTTCCTCCCCCTTCATCCTTTCCTTTTCTCCTTCCCTTTCCCTACCTGTTCTTTCTGCCATTTTTCCTCTGTGGGCGGCCCCCTCCCTTGCCTCGGCCGCCGCCGCCTCCGCTCGTCCTGAGGCGAGCGGCGAGGGGAAGGAGGGCCTTGGAGGGGGAAGGGAGGGGCCTCCCCTCCCGCTCCTTAGGCCCGCCCCTTCCCCACCTCGCCATTGCCGGTGATCGCGGCGCTGGGGCG
This sequence comes from Anolis apletophallus, assembly GCA_030556195.1. Taxonomy (NCBI): domain Eukaryota; kingdom Metazoa; phylum Chordata; class Lepidosauria; order Squamata; family Anolidae; genus Anolis; species Anolis apletophallus. Next base: position 143,055,306 of record JARBWK010000007.1, on the reverse strand, counting down.
GGGAAGGGCCGGGCCGGGGAAGGGGGGCCTTGGAGGGGGAAGGGAGGGTGACTTCTCCTCCCTGCCCGGCTCCCTCCCCCCCGGAGCCGCCGCTGCTGTTCCTGATCGCAGCGGCGAGAGGGATGCGGAAGGAGGAGGCGAGGGTGAGTGTTGGCTGCCATGTGTTGTTTTGGGGAGGTTTTTTTGGCGAAGTTTGTGGGATGGGGCCGGCTCGCTTTGGGCGCCATGTGCTTGGGAACGGGAGAGGGTATGTTATTGATTTATTGCTTTGGGGTGCAAGGAGGGGGGCTTTTGGAAGGTAGGAAGGGGGAGGGGGGGCTTTGGGGACGTAGGAAAGGGGTGGGGGTGTTGTTTTAGAGAGGGGGGCTTTTGGAAGGTAGGAAGGGGTGGGGGTGTTGTTTTAGGGAGGGGGGCTTTTGGGACGTAGGAAGGGGGTGGGGTGTTGTTTTGGGGAGGTTTTGTGGCGAAGTTTGTGCGATCGGGCTGGCTCTCTTTGGCTGTCATGTGCTTTTGTTGCTTTGGGGTTTAGGGAGGGCGGCTTTGGGACGTAGGAAGGGGTGTGTGTTGTTTTGGGGACGTTTTGTGGCGAAGTTTGTGGGATCGGGCTGGCTCTCTTTGGCCGCCATGTGCTGTCGGTGGCGAAGTGTTTGGGATGGGGCCGGGCACTCTGGCTGGCAGGTATGAACGTTCTAAACATTTGTGCTGGCAGCAGAGAGGCCGGGATGGGAAGTCCGTTGGCCGTTTTTGGGGGCTGGTGTTTGGGAGTGTTGCGAGGTTCCTAGGGCCGTTTTTTTAGGCTCTGGCTGTACCTAGTGATATGGCTAATGGGGCTGTCGAGTTTGGTGTTTCTGAGGCTTATAGTTTCTTTGTCTATATCTCCCGTTGCACGACGTGAAGAAAAATATATATAGAGATTGTATCTGCCATGCTCGTCTACAGCAACATATCTCAAATATGTTGATTTTCTTTCAGCTTTCCATACAATCAAATAGACTTTCTATAACAGAAGAGGTCTTTATCCTTTTCTGCCAAAGAGTGCTGGTCACTCCCATGACTCCTTAGCATTTAGCCATGGCACTTTAAATGTTATTGAACTGAATTCTACAGTGTAGATGCAACCCAAGATGTTAGTCCACTATTGTTTGACTGAGACAGACACATGAAAATCAAATATGTAAAAGTAGTATTGTTTGTTTGTGATACATTTCTTTTTTCTTTTGCCCTGTGATATTTCATATGCAGATGGAGAAAAATTATTTCCTTTCTGGGCTAGCACTGTGGCTTAAACTGTCTGCTATAGAAGACCCTACCAACTAGAAGGTTGGCAGTTCAAACCTGGGTCAAGGTGATCTCCTGCCGTCGGCCCAGTTTCTACTCAGCTATAAGTTTGAAAACAATAAAGACGTACCACTTTGGCAGGGAGGTAAAAGGAGCCCTGAAAAATCATGCCAGCAAAAATCCAACCAGAAAGGCATCCATGGATGTCATACTCCTCAGCGTGGAAAATAAAACAACAGCACCTCCCCATGACCAAGTCAAGCACAGCCGGATTCCAGAGCCAGATTCCTTGGAAGCCTTACCTCTGTTTATGTTTGTCTGTCATTGCCAATTGTCAATTAGTATTGAATGCTTGCCATATATGTACCTGTAATGCACTCCGAATCCCCTCAAGGAGATAGAGCAAAATATAAATAAAGTATATTGTTCTTCCAGCATTACTTGTTCATTGATGGATGTCCATTAATCTTGCATAGCATTTTGTTCAGATCAGAATTTCCCTCTTAGCCAAAGGCTAAAGAGGGAGAGGATTTTGCCCCCTCCCACGGAGAAAGAGGAGGTTCTTGGAACCTCTGGGAGCCAGGGGGCGTGGCCTTCTTTCAGGGCCAGCCTCCTGAGAGCTCAGTTGGAGCTCTGCAGCCGGAGGAGACGGTTGACCCACCACTCCTGTCCTTTAGCAGTAAAGATTTTTTGATCGCTCTTTAACTAAGAGGATTGGGTGAGGAATTTTCTCCCCTGCCACCTTAACTGTGGAGGGGAGTTTTTTGCCTACCCCTTTACGGTGTAGGGGCTAGTAAGGCGAGCGGTATGTATTAAACAGGCTTAGCGGAAAATAGCTAGGGAAAGCCCATAGTCGGTGTGCACCTAAGGCACCTCCTTCAGGGGTGAGGGCCATTAAGTTAACATTCACCTCAAAGTTCAAGTTGAGGGGTTAACGATGTGTAATGGCCCTGGAATGAAAGAGGCTGATCTCAAGATCTCGAGTACAGACCTCTCATTCATTTCCCTAAATGGGGTTGCCCTGGTTGGATAATCAGGGAATCCAGGTGTTTCGCCCAAAATTGATATCGTTAGCCGAGGGGGCATGATACCCCGGCTAGAATACACCTTGATTCCTGACACTTTCTGAGTTAGACTTAAGGAAATTTAAATAGGTAACTTTAAATAAAAGTTGCTCAATTTGAACCCAATACTTTGTGTCTCGTCTCTTTTGTTCAGGGGGTTGGAGGGCAAAAGCTGTTTCCCAAATGGCCTGGACAGAAACAGGAAAAGGAGTGTGATATAAAGAAAGAACCATACCTTCTGTGACATTATTGGCTTGGGAAGAGGTGGGAGGAAGATGAAATGAATTAAGAGAATCATATATTTAGACACAAATTACTTTCCATACCACCCACTGTGGACTTCAAGGGAATTTCTCACTGCTATAATCAGCACACTGTATAAATAGCCCCATTGCACGTTTTAAAGGAATTATTTGTATTCCCTATTTAGTGGTATTTTCTCTAATTAGTTGTAATTCTGTGAGATGGACTAAATAGGAAAAAATAGTTCCCAGGAGTGTAATTATGGGAAGGGAGGAGGACAAAATGAGAACATTTCCATCCAAATAAGAATTTCTCCTGTGAAATTTTCCTTCTTTCTCAAATTTCTAGCATTGCAAAGAATGAGTTCTTGAAAATTGTTCACTGCTGGGGGGTCCATCTCCACTGTAGTTTGACACCACTTTAACTGTCATGGCTCATTTTACAAGAGCTTTAGTCTTCTCTCCCAATAATCCTCATGTATCACCAAACTACTATAACTTGAGAAAAATGAAGTATGGTAGTTAAAGTAATAACTATTTGCCTGCCCACCCCCGAAATAAAGAGACCACACAAATACAGTTGGGTTCAAATTATGGGCAACTTTTATTGTAAATTGTTACCTATTTAGCCAGTCCTAACCTAAACTAGTAGGAATCAGGAACTTGGTGACAGAGCCGAGGAGGTATCCCAGTTGGCTATACCCCTCGGCTAACAGTGGCAAAAAACCTCTTTGCTCTAACCAAAACCAATCAACAGTTAAACAGGTGGACAGAAGTCTACATCCGAAGAATGTCACAATCAGACTCTGTCCTAGTATGCCCTTAAGCCTTGCCTCACCGAAACTACCTTTCGAGTGAGTGGTTGAACAAGTGACCCACCCTCCAACCTGAACTGTGGGAGGGGGCTTGTATGAAGACAACTTGACAACTCCTCTCTATTTTCGCTGGCCTATTTTAAAGCACAGACCCACCGTACCATCTAGCCCCTAAACAGTCTAGGGCTAGGCAAAAAACCTTCAAAAATTCAAAACGAAGGAAAAAATTCCTCAACCGGCCCCCGGTTCCGCCGACTCCGCCGGTTCCGCGACGACCAATACTATACTGTTAATGGGCGGGTGTGGTGGGCCGAACCTCTGCTCGAAAATGAGCTCTCTTCAGGGGGCGGGTCGGCTAAGAGCCGGCCACGCCCCCTGATCTGGATGGTTCCAAGGAGGAACCATTGTCTCCTCTTTCAGAGGGGGAGGCAAACTTCTCTCCCTCCCCCCTGCGGGGTTTGGGAAAGCCCTTTGCCTGCCCACCCCCGAAATAAAGAGACCACACAAATACAGTTGGGTTCAAATTATGGGCAACTTTTATTGTAAATTGTTACCTATTTAGCCAGTCCTAACCTAAACTAGTAGGAATCAGGAACTTGGTGACAGAGCCGAGGAGGTATCCCAGTTGGCTATACCCCTCGGCTAACAGTGGCAAAAACCTCTTTGCTCTAACCAAAACCAATCAACAGTTAAACAGGTGGACAGAAGTCTACATCCGAAGAATGTCACAATCAGACTCTGTCCTAGTATGCCATTAAGCCTTGCCTCACCGAAACTACCTTTCGAGTGAGTGATTGAACAAGTGACCCACCCTCCAACCTGAACTGTGGGAGGGGGCTTGTATGAAGACAACTTGACAACTCCTCTCTATTTTCGCCACCGATATGGACAGGTGTCCACCTAGTCCATATCCCCACCAAGCTCTCTAGGGCCAACAGAACCCCATACCGTAAATTGGACAAAAATAATTCCAAACCCTCGTCGGACAGATGAATACCATCTGCCCGGTATAAATTTAGATTATGATGTGAAATATTACTATGGCTGATGTACGACCCCCTGCCATGCGACAAAAAGGCTCGCATGGCACGGTTCACACGCTTTCGAGCTCGCTCCAGTCGACGAACGTCACCACCACCGGCCCACCTGAGCCGTGGTATAATGGCCGACCAAACAATATGAACATGCGGCCAGTGCCGCCAAATTCGAAACATGTCATCTCTAGCCTGTTGGTAGAGCGGCCTACCAGCTAGGAGACCCAGGTCATTTCCACCAAGGTGGATGACCAGGACATCAGGCGGTTGTGAGCCCCTGACGCCAAAAAAGAAACGGTATCAAGCCTTCCCAGCACATACCTCTTTTTCTCTCCACTCGACCACAGCGGTGGAGGAAAACCCAAATGCCGGCCATAGGGAGTCCGCTGGGCATGCCGCCCTGCCCAGTGGATGTAGCTATGACCACATACCAGGACGTTTCGCCTATGCGCCGGCTGCAACAGATCTGAAATAACATAACATTTTAAGTTAACTTAGAACGAACATAGCCCTTATAAGCATTTGACTTCCATCTGCCCAAGGCCTTAATTTTTTCGACATCATATCCCAGCTCAGATGCTGTTGATGCCGCCCCAATCCGAAAAGAGTGGGTACCAAATTTGTGTTGTGCCAGGCCCAGTAGCTTTAACGCCTTGTTCGTGACCGCCCAGAACTGGAATTTGGTTAAAGGTGCGCCGTCCGAATGACAAAAAAGGTACCCAGGCTTGGATGCTCTAACAGCCAGGTATCGAGCCATGGCCCTTATTGGGCACACCGCCGTCGCTACAGCTAGCTAATCTAATTACGCAGCCTTTTCCCTGCTGATCCGTCTTAGAAGATCTAATTGCAATTTGTAAGGCGTCCCTGTGCCAATGTCACGTCCGAAAAAAGCAAGGCACTAAAAGAGGCGTCAGTTTTTGACTTGGCAACTAATTCGCTTATTCTGAGTGCTCCAAAAAAGGCCGTAAGCGCTGCCGCATGAAATAATAGCATTTCGTAATCTGATGAGCACAATTTGGGCCAGGTTTGGTGCAAACCCCTTAAAATATCAGGAGTTAGAGGTTCCCTATCGTCTTTGGGCCGCCTATATTGGTTTGCCCACCCTGCCATCAATTTATGTAGCCGAAAATCGTTGGTCCCATCGGGAAGGCCCTGAGCCTTCAACCAATATGCCAATGCCGCCAATCTAACACGAATTGTATGAGGGCTAATCCCCGCCTCCTAGAATATACACAAAATTGAGCCAAATGCTTATAAGGGACTGGGAAAACAACAGGTAAACCATAAGAACTTCGAACTCAGCAAATTCTTGAACACACTTCAGATAAGATTTTCTAGAGCTCGGAGCCAGAGCGTGCACCATACCCACGGTCACCTCCTCGCTCCAACCATCCAGAGATGGTCTGGCATGGGTTCCGGCCGGGCGTCTGCGTCGGGTGCTAACTGCCAGAACCGCTCCATCTGCATACGAGATAGAGCGTCGGCCAATGAGTTATCCACCCCGCAATGTGACAGGCACGGAACAGGATATTATGCTCTAGACAGTGAAGTGTAAAAATACGCAAAGCGGCCATAACCCTTCGCGATTTGGAAGTAAGGCTATTTATTACTTGGACTGTAGCCAAATTGTCGCACCAAAAAGTGCACTGCTGAATTTGCAAAGCTATCCACCCATAGTGTAACTGCCACTATGATGGGAAAAATTCTAAAAAGGTTAAATCCGGACGTTATTCCCAGCGCATGCCAGTGCTGGGGCCAAACCTGGGCACACCAATGCCCGTTAAAGTACACCCGAAACCTATCGATCCCGATGAATCGGATGCGACTTTTAAAGCATCCCGCACCATTAACTCCTGCCGCCAAAAAGACACCCCGTTAAATTTTGATAAAAATTTTTGCCAAATTTCAAGATCTAACTTTATCGACCGTGTAACCCGAATATGATGATGGGGCAAGGTTACGCCGGAAATGGCGTCGCACAACCTGCGTAAAAACGCTCTTCCCGGTGCGATAACCTTGCATGCAAAATTTAAATGTCCAATTAGTGTTTGGAATTCCCTCAGGGTTGCTTTTTTACGCGCTAAGAATTGCTGCACCCTCTGACTCAGGTCTGCCACCTTATCCGGAGGCAACCGGGAAAATTGCTGAACCGTGTCTAGCTCCACACCCAAAAAGGATAATACTTGTTGTGGGCCCTCTGTCTTTTCTTTAGCTAATGGGATCCCCATTTCCTCGGTAAGCTGTTGAAAGGCCTGTAACAGCGCAAGGCAGTTACCCGACCCGCACTTCCCAACGAATAAAAAATCATCGAGGTAGTGCACAACACCCCCTTGGCCCGATTTCTTCTTGATGGCCCACTCAAGGAAAGTGCTAAAGGTTTCAAAGGCTGCACAAGATATGGAGCAGCCCATCGGTAAAGCCCGGTCCATGTAATAACACTCTTGAAAATAGAAACCCAATAGCTCAAAATCCAGTGGGTGCACTGGGAGCAGCCGAAATGCGGACTTAATATCGGATTTTGCCAATTCTGCGCCAGAACCAAATTTTTTAACTATGGAAACTGCCCTGTCAAAAGATGTATATTGAACGGAGCAAAGTTCCTCTGGTATTGCGTCATTCACCGAACTGCCTCTGGGATAAGACAGATGATGAATGAGGCGAAACTCCCCTTCAGCCTTCTTGGGTACTATGCCTAGCGGGGAAACCCTAAACTGAGGCGATGGTGGTGCCGAGAACGGGCCCAGCACCCGTCCTTCCCTAAGTTCTTTATCGATTTTCTGCTGTACAATTGTCTCCATCCCTACTATCGATTTAAGGTTTGGCGCCATCCTTGGCATGCGCGGTCCCTGAGCTGGAATACGAAATCCAAAACTAAAACCATCAAACAAATATGCCGCCGCTGCCCGATCGGGGTACGACTGCAACCAATAAACTAGCTGATCTAACTTAACTGGGCTGGGGCCCTTTTGGAAAAGAAGGGGCTGTTGTACTTTTTCCCTGCGGCTGACTGCCCCGGTTGTTGCCTCGATTGGGCCTTTGCTTGTTGCAGTGCTTGGCTGAATGCATTCCAGAGCATATGGTGCAGGCGTGTAAATATTTGCAATTGGATTTGCTACATGCCCCTTGGGATGCAAACTCCCAGCACATCGGCCTACGCTGGGGCTGAGATTGCGGGGCTGCCTGCCGAAAGGGCTGCACCTTTTTAAAGTTCTGCACTGTATGCCCACTATCAGCCTTTTGGCTGAATGCGGTCTTAGTTGACTGCATTACTTCTGACCAGAGCTGATTATCTATGAGGTCCCACCGCTTGTTGGGCCGGCTCGCCGCCTTAGAGCGGAAGCGTTTATCGTATTCTAGCCATATGTTGCCTGGGAACTCTATGTGGGCCCTATAAATCAGGTTCTGGTATACAACTAACGACATGGCCCTGTAAGGCGAAACATCCACTAACAAGGCCATGTATATCATGTAACAGGCCAACCAATTCTCCCATGTCTGCTCCACTACCCGTTTCTTTAGTCTCTCCTTAGCCTCATCGTCCAAATCCTCCTTCTCTTTCTTATCTAGGTCCCTATAGTAGAGGGAAAAAATATCAACATATTCGTTCCTCCGGACCTTATCTATAACCTTTTGGGTTAAATGGGATGCCAGTTCTGCCACTGACAGGACTGGAGTTGCCTCTTCGGGCCACTTGTCGGTTCCCCAAAAAAGGATTGGCCGGCCCTGTCCTCGCCGCCTCAAGCGTCGGAGCCGTCGCCACCAGGGCTGATGTAGAAGTACTAGCCTCACACCCTGCCGTAGCTACCTCCGGTTGAGCGCTGCGTTTTGGTGTTGAATGCAATACCTGTCCCTGATCCCAGGGCCATGTAAGTGTGGTGTTCATACCTGTGGAAGTGGTAGCAGTCTCCGTCCATGGCACCTGCCGGACTTCCTCCTGCACCGCCACTGGCGCTGGAACAGGAGCTGGATCCGTCTGCACCGCCGAAGTAGACAGGATAACAGTCTCCGCAGTTTCCGGCGGCTGGTCCTGATGTTCGGGTACCGGGACCTCTACCAGGGGTTGTCCTTCCACTTGTGGCCTTGCCCCCACGCTAGCTTCTAAACGAGACATACGGGACATTAAATGTTTTACAATCAACTTCCTGCTAGCGTGCCGCGCAGGCCGCTGGCTCACACAAAATCCCTCATTCGCGCCATAAGCGCGCTTAGGTCGGCCGGGGCCGGCTCCTCGTCGTCCGACGATGTCGCATCCGGGGGTGGGGGGCGCTTAGTGGCGGTCTTCTCCGCCGGGCCCTTCCCCTTCGGGCCAGGAATGTTCTTCTTCGGACCCATCCTAGAAAAGAAACACACGCCACTATTACGAACTATTTCCCAGAGCGCCCATCATAGGGCTAGGTACGGCGAGGGCCCCAAGCACAATGCCATGCCCCTCATTTTCACCCGTTGATGAGCATCTTCTTCCTATTTATTATATATATATGCATATATATAAACAATTATTATTTCATTTTATTATATATAAATATATATCTATCTATATATATATATTATATATATTTATTTATTTATTTAGTATTTTATTTTTTTTTATTATTATTATTATTTTTTTTTTTATTATTATTATTATTATTTTTATCATTATTATTATTTTGTAAATAAAATATTTTAATTAATAGCTTATGATTCAATCATTATTTACCAATACCAAAGTTCATTACACCATTTCATACCTAAATCCAAAACTTTGCAACTCATGCCCCATGTGCAACCATTGCAAGATTTAGGTCGCCAGCCAGCCAGACCGAAAGTCAGGAGCTCGCCCCTGTAAATTTCCCCCCTAAACCATAATCAAATTAAATGTTGCTAGCCACAGCTTCCATGCTTAACAGGAAGGAAAAAAGAGAGGGGGGGGGAGGACCCCTTAAAAGGCCCTGCCCGCATTTCCCCATGTCTTCCATAGACCCTATGGAAAATGAAACTGGGTCATCCCAGCCAAAATGGCCGCCGTGCCATGAGGCTGGCCATGGGGGCCGCCATTTTGTGCAGCCACGAGGCCTGCCATGCTAAAATGGCGGCCACCTGATAATCCTTAGCACCGGAGCGGGGAAAGGGTGTGTGTGTGTGTGTGTGGGGGGGGGGGTTAAGGACCAATCCCCCAACCGCCCCCACCACACCCAGGTTCTCCGCTCCTGCCCATAGGAATTAGGGAGGAAGGGGTGAGGGGGCAGGCAGCAGCAACACTACCCCCCCCTCACCCCATCGCCCCTTCAGCCCGGGAGAGAGGGATGCGCCATAACTCGGGAGGGGGCAAAAACACCTCCGACCCTCCCCCGGCCAAAGCGGCCTCCACCGCTGCCGCCCGGGCGCGCGGGAGACTTAGAGGGGGGGCACAAGGCGCGTCCCCCGAGCGCCCCAGTCCCGCCGCGCCGTCCCGGGCCTCGTCGGGCGCGCTCCCAGCGCGCCGCCGGCAAGGCCACCGAACGGGGGGGGGGAGAGGCCTGCAGGCACCCACCCCCACCCGCGGCGCCACAGGCCCAAGGGCAAGGCCCAAACCCACTGCCGGCTCCGCCAAGCAAGGAGGCGGCCTCCCTCACCGGGCCGGGCCTACCGCTGTTGGGGAAGAAACGGCCGCCCAGCAAGCAGCGTGCCGCTTTTTCCCCATCCCCTGGGCCCCGACCCGGCCCAGCACGAGCCAGTCCAGGGTGGGGCCCACGAGGGGGGGGGGGCAGGGAGGGGGAAACAAGACCCCCCACCCTGCCCAGGCCCCCAATACCGACCTCGCTCCGATGTTGAATCTTCTTTCTTCTTCGCTGGAAGGAGGTTCGAGGGAGCAGTCCTCTCCCTCCGAACCTCTGCTCGAAAATGAGCTCTCTTCAGGGGGCGGGTCGGCTAAGAGCCGGCCACGCCCCCTGATCTGGATGGTTCCAAGGAGGAACCATTGTCTCCTCTTTCAGAGGGGGAGGCAAACTTCTCTCCCTCCCCCCTGCGGGGTTTGGGAAAGCCCTATCTAGTTATTACTTTAACAAGGTTGTGTTCTTGCACCAACCCTATTGACGATCCTGCCCTTGTCGCCCATACAGAAGCAGCTCTGCAGCGCCTAACATCCTACTTTGCAACAGCTGCAGAGCTGTTTGGGCTGGAAGTCAGCCTGAATAAAATGGAAGTTCTCTACCAGCCCGCACCACAGGAAGAACACAATCATCCCCACATCAACATAGGCAAATCTGCTTAAGTCCGTTCAGTAGTTCACCTACCTGGGAAGCATCATCTCTTCAGATGCCAGGATTAATAAAGAGATAGATCACAGATTAGCAAAGGCATATCATGCCTTCGGAAGGCTTCACAAAAGATTCTGGAGTAACTAACACCTGAAACAAAGCACCCAGATCAGTGTGTACAGAGCTATCGTACTCCTTTATGGGTCTGAAACATTGGTCACCTATCATCAACACCTACAACTCCTTGAACGCTTTCATCAGTGCTGTCTTCGCACACTCATAAATATACACTGGACTGACTATGTGACGAATGTTGCTGTCCTTGAGCAAGCAGGAATCACCTGCATTGAGGCCATGCTAATGAGAACACAGCTGCGCTGGGCAGGTCATGTCACTAGGATGGAGGACCACCACCTCCCAAAGATACTACTCTATGATGAACTTGCCACAGGTCAGCGCAAGTGAGGCACCCTCCAAAAGATGTGTAAGGACTCCCTGAAACAACATCTTAGGGTTGGCCAGACTGATCACCAACAATGATCCACTCTGGCCTCACATGGGGAGACATGGAGATGCACTATCCACAATGCTGCTGCCCCTTTCGAGAAGTCACGCCAAACGAGTCTCGAAGAGAAACGACAACACAGGAAGAACCGCAAATTGGAAACAACATCACCCGAGGAGACTTTCTGCTGTGCTTTCTGCAACTGGACTTGTCTATCCCGGATTGGCCTTTTTAGTCATCAACACACTTGTAGAAAGCGTGGGATGAGTCCCTCCTAAATCTTCATTAGCGAAGAAAAGCCAAGAAGAATATCTAGTTACTTATCTTTTGATCATCAATGGCCTTCTTGACCCAAAGTATGGACAAACCGAGGATTGCCTGCAGGTTAAATTCCATTTCTGGGAATTTAATGGGGCCCATATTCCACTGGTGAGTAGAGCAAAGACATAAGGATAGACAAAAATACTAGCATATTTTAGTTGTAAAGTTTTCACTGCCAATATATTAGAATGGAGAAAACTCCACAAAAATATGGAAAACCATCCAAAGTCATCTGAGAAAACCTAGATAGGTAGTTTGGAACCTTAGGAGAGCCATCCTTGATCCAGAGATTTGATAGGCTCCATTCTTCCCAAAGTCATGGTGACCCACCTTTGAGATGAAGTGTTGGCCTGAGGAATCCATAGTCCTCCAAAATGAAGGACCACAATCACAGTCCTGCCACTAGGTGAAAATGTAACATTTTGCATTCTAAAATCTTTTGGTGTCTTACACTTGTTTAATTTTCCCAACAGAAGTGGTTGGACTTTTCTTTTTAAATGTATTCACTATTCAGGTCAAGTTTAAATAGAATAAAACCACATGGTGCCAAGCGTGCATGAAAATGCAATGGGAATGGATGCATATTTGATTGCACAGTCAGTTGCAGATTTGGGATCTTGATCCAGTGGCAAAAAAATGTTGCCATCCAATTTATGCATATTGTTAGTGGACTTACACTATGCAATGCTATACACTATGTCAGATTTCTACTGTGGCCTCTTTTCACATAAAAATGAATTCAGAAAGTGTGTCAAACCAGAACTATCCTGGAGAAAAATAACTCCTTCGTCTGCATTTTACAAACTCTCCCTTCATCTGAAATAACAATTGCATGCTGTATTTACATACTGTATCTGAGTGCTAATGTTACTTTCAATGAGGTAAATGTTGCCCAGACTGCAGGATTGCTGCATTAAACATTTAGTGTATTGCCTTGCTCTGTTCTGCTGTATCAACAATTTAAAATTTTATATATTCTTCATGCAACAGCAACAATAACAAAAGCAACAACAAAGGAAAACAACAACCTACAGTTGGTTCAGAAGAATATCATGGTGGTCTCACGCATAGTGAACCATGCCAAATAGATTTTCTTGGTCCCTTCAGCAGATGTGCTGCAGTTTTGTGACAAAAAGCCATTAAGGTTTAAAGCTTTGAGAACATCTAGTAAATGGGTGGTACATCTGAGGGCACCATTCCCTAAATTTCTGGTTTTCATAAGCTGCATATTGTTCTATTTTGTAAAGCGGAGCAAGGTTTTTCCTAAGGTACATTCCAAAAGTTACCAGCAGAGCAGGAGCAAGAACCTTCACATAGCCAGTCAGCCCAAGATCTATACAAGGAGATAAATCAAGAAGTCTATCTGGGCAATCTAAGAAAATGATGATATTGACTGTATTTATTTATTTATTTCGGGTATTTATATCTCACCCTTCTCAACTCCCCCCCCCCCCCGGGGGGGGGGATTCAATGCCTTGTCCCCTGGCCTTCATCAAAGTGCCTGCCTAGACTTTGCAATCTATTTCTGTTTTATTGACTATGCCAAAGTCTTTGACTGTGTGGATCATAATAAATTGTGGAAAGTTCTTGGTGGAATGGGGATACCAAATCACCTTGTCTGTCTCCTGAGGAATCTGTATAATGACCAAGTAGCAACTGTAAGAACTGACCATGGACCAACAGACTGGTTCAAGATTGGGAAAGGCGTATGGTAGGGTTGTGTACTCTCACCCAACCTATTCAACTTGTATGCAGAACACATCATGTGATGTGCAGAGCTTGACAAATGCAAGGCTGGGGTTAAAATTGTTGGAAGAAACATTAACAACCTTAGATATGCAGATTATACCACTTTGATGGCTGAAAGCAAGGAGGAGCCGAGGAGCCTTCTAATCAAGGTGAAAAAAGAAAGTGCAAAGGCTGGGTTGCAGTTAGATATCAAAAAACCAAGATTATGGCAACCAGACTGATTGATAACTGGCAAATAGAGGGAGAAAACGTGGAGGCAGTGACAGGGTTTGAATTTCTAGGTGCAAAGATTACAGCAGATGCAAACAGGAAATCAGAAGACATTTACTTCTTGGGAGGAGAGCAATGACCAATCTCGATAAAATAGTGAAGAGTAGAGACATCACACTGGCAATGAAGATCCGCATAGTTAAAGCAATGGTATTCCCCATAATAACCTATGGATGTGAAAGCTGGACCACAAGGAAGGCTGAGTGAAAAAAGATAGATGCTTTTGAACTGTGATGTTGGAGGAAAATTCTGAGAGTGCCTTGGATCGCGAGAAGATCGAACCAGTCTATACTTCAGGAAATAAAGCCTGACTGCTCATTGATGGGAAGGATAGTAGAGGCAAAGTTGAAGTACTTTGGCCACATCATGAGAAGACAGGAAAGCTTAGAGAAGACAATGATGCTGAGGAAAATGGAAGGAAAAAGGAAGAGGGGCCGACCAAGGGCAAGATATATGGATGGTATCCTTGAAGTAACTGGCTTGACTCTGAAGGAGCTGAGGGTGGTGATGGCTGACAGGGCGCTCTAGCATGGGCTTGTCTAGGAAGTCACAAAGAGTTGAAAGCAACTGAACGAATAAACAACAACCTGTGTGCAAAACCTGCCTAAATATTCTGAAGGCATCAGATCTCATCTGATTTTGAAGCTAAGCACAATCAGCTCTGGTAACTGTATCTGAGGATCCCTTGTTTATGAAAAGGGAATCAGTAGCTACTGAAATGGACATCCAAGTGCCACCTCTGTGTTGATGGAGGCAGGCAGGATTTCCCCGGGTACTGGTTGTGTGGGGTCGGGAGCAGGTGAGGTAACCCTCCTTTCTGCTAGAGATCCCTGAGTGTACAACTAGTGGGCCACTGTGTGACACAGAATGCTGGACTAGATGGGCTGAGGCCCGATTCAGCATGGCTCTTCTTATGTTCTTATGTTCTTATGTTCTTAAAACCCTATGACATTCATAGGGGTGTCAAAACCTGACACTTTCTCCAGAAGTAACCAATGATTTTGTGGCAAGAATCACTTGTTGGTAGTTCAATACCTATGGATGTTGTAAGGAAACATGCCATGTAGTTTTCCAATATTTTTTGCTGTTTTCAAAAATAAAAATAAGCCACAGCAATTAACTGGAAAGTATCACCTCACCAGTTCTGAAAGCTTGGGGCAGAAGACAATAGATTAAAGCAAATATAAAAACATCCTATTACATTTCAATTAAAATCCAATTAAAACAGATGAAAACATATCCAGTTCAATCTTCCCCGCAGCCAGACAGGACTGTAACCTGTACTTCTTGTTAATTTATTCTTTAATTAACTTACATTTATACTGCACCTGAGGCTTGAAAGGGGTTTACAACTGCTTCATTGTGTTTTCATCTGATGGGTGTGCCCTGCATGCAAATACAGTGCTCTACCCCAGCCTAAGCCCTAATTACCTAAGTCTCTATAGTTACATAAATGTATCTCTGCTGTGTAATTACTTTGCACAAGTACAGATGGTGGAACTTGACTGTACATTTGTGACAACACCTAAAATCCTATGCGGCACAACAACTTTTGGTAACAGCAAGGCTGGGATACTGTGGCAAGGATGTATTAACACTGTACAGTTGTAGCAGTTTGATGCCACTTTAGTTTCCATTCCCTTAAAATGATTTTAAATTTCATGATGGTAGATTTTGATTGAATATTAGAATGAACTGACAATCAGGCATTAGAATGAACTTCTACTGACAATGTGTTTATTCAATGATCTCAGCCATTATATCCCACATTAATGGGGTTAATAACAATACAAAAGGTACCCTCTCCCACCCAGTCTCAGCCCCCTCCTAACCAAACTCACCCCCCCGAATCAAAATCCTGGCTACGGCCCTGCCCTGTAGACAATGTGAATGATTCAGCCATAGAAACAATTACCTAGAAGGCCCATGGCTGCTCCTTCTCTGGATATCTTCTAAAATAGACAGGGCAGCTACCTGCTGGCATTTCTGGCTCGTGTTTCTGAATTGAGCAAGAATTTGGAGCCAATGGTCCATGAGGCTTCTTCCAATTCTCTGATTCTATTAAAACATCCCTAGTCACGATGAGGTGATCAGAAGTTACGATGTGTTTTGTACCACAGACTTGTAACATGTGAAGCTGAGGTGATACATTGGGCTTCTCTAATATAATTTGCCACATATGGTGTTACACTTTGATTGTGTTATGCACTCCATGTATTAAATAGCATAGTGAATTACCCAAATGAATGCATGCTTGGTTGTGCTACTAAACATTGCTGAGGAATGGGCAACCATGGGCATGTGTATAGAAACCACATGTCCAAAACTCTGACCCCATTTACAAGCAGGGAGTTAATCAACAGTCCAAATTAAAGCCCAGATAGTCTGCCTGGAAGGCAACAACAGCAGGGTAACACACCAGAGAAGAGTGTCCATTCCAAGGTCAAAAGCCAAATTCAAAAGAGTCTAGAATCCAAGCCAGAATTCAAAGGTAAGTCTAGAGATCAGGAATCCAAGATAAACAACAGTCCAAGGTCACATCTCAAAACACTGATGTTGCTGTTCCAGTCTTGAGCTCCTTCTATGGTATAACAATAGGTGTTATCTATTGTTAACTTATTTCTCTACTAATCCAGCAGAAATGTGAAGTTGAGCCTTCTCTCTTCAGGTCCAAAAATCTGGGACACTTCGTCCTTTCTCCACCTGCTCAGAGGAGGTTGCTTGCACTTGCTCTGCACACTGAGAAGTGGCTGCTACCTCCATAGACATGTCTATAAGCACAGATGAGGGATTTACTGGGCACTGCTGGTCTCCAGCTCAAATGCTAGCCCTCCAAACAGCATTTCCTCAGCCTCGCTATCTGAACTATCCATGGCACCACATGCTGACTGTTATACAGCCAATAATAATAATAATAATAACAACAACAACAATAATAATAATTTATTTGTATACAGCCCTATCTCCCCAAAGGGACTCAGGGTGGTTTCCAACATGTAAGGCAAACATTCAATTGCTGGGAAGAAACCATACAGACAATTACATCAAGATAAACACATTAGACAATATAACACCATCTAATTAAACTTAACAGACAAAATAAACAACAACTAAAAACATCATAAAATACAAAATAATCTACTAAAACACATTAAAGATAACAATATTAAAAACCCATTTCATTGTAGATCCATCAGTAGAGGTTCAACAAAACCAATGGCCAAGGTTACAAATGGGCGTGGCCAACTATAAAAGGGCTGGGCATGGGATAGTGCAAACAGCAAATCATAGGGCCAGGGAAGTGGATGAAGTGCAGGACAGAGTGATATCTGGCTACCTGGAAACTGGGCCTGGGGACTGATCATTCTTGAAAACTTGCTAGAACATTTAGGTTTTCAAATCCCTGCCAAAAGAGGACACTGGGGGGTACCTAATCTCCTTTGAGAGGGTGTACCAAAGCCAGGAAGCCATCACCAAGAAGGCCCTCTCCCTTGTCCCCACCAGCCGTAACAGTGGAAATGACAGAAGGGTCTCCTAGCAGATCTTAGAGCCTGTGCCGGTGCATAGGGGAAGATGCGATCCCAAAGATAGGCCACTTTCTCCCCCTTCAAAATCTAATTTGTCCTCGGCCTCCTGGTAGGCTAACTTTTGACTTTTAGTCACTCTCTTCCATCAATATTTTGACAAAAAATTATTCCCAAAGGAATCTCTGTCTCGCAGGTTACTAACTGGAGTGACTTGCAGGGAGCGGTCAACCCCCCCTGTTGAAGGAGCTCCATTGGCTGCCGTTCATTTTCCGGTCCCAATTCAAGGTGCAGACTCTTACCTATAAAGCCCTAAACAGTTTGGGACCCACCTACCTGCGTGACCGCATTTCTGTTTACAAACCCACTCGATCTCTTCGATCATCTGGAGAGGCCCTGCTCTCACTTCTGCCCCCTTCACAGGCATGATTGATGGGGAGGAGGGAGAGGGTCTTCTCTTTGGTGCCCCCCCCAACTCTGGAACTCACTCCCCAAGGATATCTGACAAGCCCCCACAT
This sequence comes from Anolis apletophallus, assembly GCA_030556195.1. Taxonomy (NCBI): domain Eukaryota; kingdom Metazoa; phylum Chordata; class Lepidosauria; order Squamata; family Anolidae; genus Anolis; species Anolis apletophallus. Next base: position 143,037,768 of record JARBWK010000007.1, on the reverse strand, counting down.
TGGCAGTCTTCCAGTGTGCCTTCCCTTAATAAGGTAAACAACGCCCTGCTTTGACCAATTCCCTTCAAAATGTCCTCAGAAGCACTTTAACTACCTGTTGGGTTGCTCTCCCTACATTATCCTTTAAAACCCTCCTGCTTAGATACATCCTACTTCTGTTTGCGTCCAGTGTTTATTTTACAATTTTAATATGTTACATCTGGCCTGGCCATAAGGTTTTCAATTTTGTGTGTTATTGCTTATATGTAAGTTATGTTAATTGTACTGTTTTGCTTGCTTGCTGTTTTGTTGTTTTACTGATGTGTTGCTGGGCTTGGCCTCATGTAAACCGCCCCAAGTCCCCTTGGGGAGATGGTGGTGGGGTATAAATAAATTATTATTATTATTATTATTCCTTGTTCTGTTTATTGAGGTTGTCTTTGATTTATTTTATAATGTTTTTATATTTTACTGTTTAAACTGTTTAATTAGATTGTTCTATGTCTGTTGCATTTTTAAATAAGTTTTTACTTGGTTAACTTTGTTATTATTGAGCTTAGTCCCGCTTGTAAGCTGCCCCAAGTCCATTCAGGGTGATCGTGGCCAGATATAAAAATAAAGTTATTATTATTATTATTATTTATTCTTCCATAGGACCAAGGTGGCTTTATACTTTTTACTTTGTGTTCTTTCTTTCGTGACAGCAGTGGAAGGAATACAGAGAGAGGCAGGATGTTGGTTGAAATGACTTTGCCACGGTGACAACTCTGTGGAGAGATGCCAGATGCCAGAGCATATGTTTCTGGAGCTATCAGTTCTAATAATTTCACTTATCGTAAGGAGAGTGGGCAATGTCTTAAAGTCTTCAAAGGAAATGACATTCTTATAATTCCCAGTTCTGTGTTGTTCTTGTTTATCGGTTTCCAGAAAAGGTAAGGCTCTCTTGCCAGATGCTTCAGCTCCCTTGGCAGTTTGTTAATAATAGAGACTCATAGGCTGTTCTGGTGAGAAAACAGAGCAGAACCAGATGGAATATGTCAACAAAAATGGCAAATCTAATTTACCAGTTTTAATTCTTTTACACCTGGATGTTACAAGTTAAAATAATGTGATTACTTGTAGCAATTTTAAGAAGTGACTTTTAGCCTAAATTCAATTGTTAATTCTGACCAGAGCAAATTTATTGAGTCTATGTTTCCTTGTCATTCAATAATTGATCAAATTGATCTACTCTATTGGACTAACCAACAGAAGGTCAACTATTACTTAGTAATCATTGAGTTATGATTGGGAAGGACACCCCTTCCCTTGAATTTTCAATTAATGTGTCACAATTACTTTTAGACAATTAAAATGGAAAATTTAGCCAATTTTGACCTGAATCTCAGGTCTTATACCACTCTTTCTTAAATGACCATTTAATGGTGTTTTAATGGTGGTTGAGTGATTAATATACATGTTACTAGAGATGTGTTTGTATGGGGGGGGGGGAATAATAGTACAGTACCATACATCTTTACTACTGTCAATAAACCATAAGGCACAATATTTTGAGAAACATAAACAGGCCATGTTGGGATGGAACAAAGGATATAGTTAAAAATATGGAAAGACATGGAAAAGAATGGCTTGATAAAATGTGTTTAAAATTGAGTATTATTTATTTATATGAAAGAGAGGTGCCCCCAAAAAGAGATATAAGGACTCCCTGAAACAACATCTCAGGCTCGGCCAGATTGATCACCAACAATGGTCCACCCTGGCCTCACATCGGGAGGCATGGAGACACAATATCCACAATGCTGCAGCCTCTTTTGAGAAATCATGCCAAACGAGTATCAAAGAGAAACAACAACGCAGAAAGAACCGCAACCTGGAAACAATATCACCCAAGGAGACCTTCTGCTGTGCTTTCTGCAACTGGACTTGCCTATCTCAGATTGGCCTTTTTAGTCATCAACGCGCTTGTAGAAAGCATGGGATGACTCCTTCCTGAATCTTCGTTTGTGAAAAAAAGCCAAGAAAATTTATGGTATTTCTATGCCGCCTTTCTCAGCCCGAAGGTGACTCAAGGCGGCTTACAATTGGCAGCAATTCGATGTCACAGTAGTAGTGGCTTCTGTGCATGTTCTTGACAATATTTGTTCAGACATTATTTGACTTTGACTTTCTTTGAGGCCTGAGAGTGTTACTTGTTCAAGGTCAACCAGCGAGTTTCCATAGTCAAGCAATTTGAACCAATGCTTGAACCATGATACTGTATCAGTTCTCAAAAAGGGTACATCTGTACTTTGGAATAAATCCAGTTTGACATCACTTCAATGCCTCAGTGGCATGGAATCCTGGAAGCGGTAGTTTGGTGAGACATCAGCACTCTTGGAGAGAGAAAACTAATGACCTTGTACAACTACAATTCCCAGAATTCCAAAGCATCGAGCCTTGGCAGTTCAAGTGGTGTCAAACTGCATTCATGCTGCAGAGTAGACACACGCCAAGTCTTTCCTGGTTGCAAGAATCAAGATGGAGCAATTTGATTTTGCATATACGACACTATTTGCCTTCCAACCCCCAAAATAATGAGACCAGACAACAATACTTTGGGTTCAAATTTTGGGCAACTTTTATTAAAGGTTACCTATTTAACTTTTCAACTGAACTAAACTTTGGTGTCAATCAAACTTGGTGTGGCGAAGCCGAGGTAGCGTCCTTAAGCAGTCTACCCCTTGGCTATTCAGGGCGAACCACTTGGGTCCCCTGGTAACAAAACCTGGGCAACTCTAAGGGAAATGCGGGAGAAGCCTCTCTTAATTATTGAGACCAGACTCTCTAGTTTCTGGGCCATATGATGTCCCCTCACCCCTTAACTGACATCTAGGTGAGTGATTAGTGTAATGGCCCACACCCTCTAAGGGGTGCCTTGTGTGTATACCAATATTTGTATTTTCCTATGCTATTTATGCTCAGCCTATTTATAACCACACCATCCCAGCTAGCCCCTAATAACAGTATAGGGTAGGTGAAAAAAAAACCTAGAACATAGGAGAGTAAAAAATTCCTACCCAGTCCCAATAGGCAACCAAAGATTATACTGTCAGTGGGTGGGCGTGGTGGGTTGACGTCTCCTGGGAGAATGAGGCAGGAGGCTGACTACATTGGTTAGCCAGCCCTGCCCCTTTTCTTCTGGATGGTTCCAATGGAACCATCCAATCTCTTCTTTGGGGGAGGAGGCAAATTGCTCCCCCCCCCCCAGCAGCGCAGGGGTGGGAAAGTCCCATATATACGTACATCCCCCAATAAGCTGGAATTCGCTTTGAGTAAAGAGCCTATGTGTCAGGTTAAAGAAACATTCTCCTTTCCAATTGAGAACAGTCTCAAATGTGGTGTAGGACGTGGTTGTCAAAATGACAGTGACTCTAACGGAGATATTCTTCAACTTTGCCATCATTTAGCTCATGAGACTGAATATTAATGCCACGTGTTTCATATGGGAGGCACTTTTGACAACATTTCATGCCTCATTTGCTTGCAAAGTTATTAGATTTTTAGTGAATGGTCAAAGAGTAAATTGGCTCGAAAGGGCTCCTTTGAAGCACTGAGGCATGAGATGAGAACAATTCAGAAATAATTTTGATCTTTTCTTCACCCACTACTAATATAGCCTTTTCCCCTGAGTTGTATGAAGTTAACTCAGTACTTGTTACATATAAAACCCAAAGCCATCAGTGTAATGCTGACATGTGCATTCAAATTTTAACTTAAGAGGAATCTTTCAAACACCTGTCTGCAGATAGGAAATTTAGATTCAATACATTATAAACATTTTTCCTAGGGATGTTGGTGCATGATAGGGACCTTTTAGTAGTGTCATCAAAGTGGTGCCATCTCTACTCTAGATATGATCATCTTAGCTACTCGGTTTTGGCTTTTAGAGGAGAAATATTTACCAGGGCAAGCAACTAGGAATAGAGGCCAACTTATAATAATTATAAATGATGATGATTATTCCTAGCTTGTTCCATCCCTGATAACCATGGTTTTCCCACTGAGATGTGCCTTCAATGAATGCACAATAATCCCTGACCTTGACCAAACCCGGCATAAAATGCCCTCGGACACACTTTATCTCACCCTGAAGTGCAATTAAAACCCATTGTTTCATCCCACCTAAACCTCCTTCTAGATACACTCCACTACTTATCTCACCTAGAGTTTTTAAACATTTTAATCTTTGCAACCAGCCCTGCTCATCATGATTGATTATTGTGATTTTATATTGTATTATGTGTCTATTTTGTATTTTTATTATTTTAATTATATTTTATTGATGCATTATTTTATGTTGTATATTTGCTTTGTTGTAATTGTTGAGTTTGGCCTCATGTAAGCCTCCCCAAGTCCCCTTGAGAAGATGGTGGCAGGGTATAAATAAATTATTATTGTTATGTAACAAAAATCTGTCATTAAATTGAAACTTCCTATTAGGGTTGTGCATTTTGGGTGAATGGCGGATACCAGAAGACCACCCCATATCCATTTTCCTGCACCTGCCAAAAATGGGTGCACTGCCGAATGGGCGTTTACATTCTGCATCTGAAAAAAGCAGCTCTTTTTGGCCCATTGGCAGCTATGGGAAACTTACAAGGCTCCCCGTTTTCCCCGAGAGCCTTTCCTTTCTTCCCTTTAAAGGAGGCTGGGTGGCACTCCCAAATGAGACAAGATTGAGCCCATCCCTCCTGACCTTTAGGAAGAAATTAAAATCGTGGTTTTGGGACCAGGCTTTCGGGCAACAGACATAAGGAGCACTTTAGCTGGATATCGACTGGAATGACATTACAGCTGATGATATTGTGATACTGTTTTTTGGTTTTAATTAATGCTGCATTCATCGTTTTAACGATTGCTGTATGTATTTTAATTGTGATTTACTATTGTAATTTTTATGTAGTGGCATTATGTCATTTCTAAATGTAAGCCGTTCTGAGTCCTCCTTTGGGGGTTGGGAAGAGACAGGGTATAAATACCAGAAATTAATTAATTAATTAATTAATTAATAAGGTCAATTTCCTAATTTTTTGCAACTGACGTGTTTGTAACAGTGGTTCTCAAACTGTGCTCCAGATTTTTTGGACTTCAACTCCCACAATTCCTAACAGCTGGTAAACTGTTAGGATTGCTGGGAGCTGAAGTCCAGAACTCCTGGAGGAGCACAAGCCACTTTGCTGGCATTGGAGATCTGGGCCAACATTGATAGCTGAGGGTCCAGCAGGACTCCCAAGCTCTTCACAGAGGACAATGGACACAGGGGTACACTGTCAAGTGTAGGCAACTGAACAGTCCCTCCACCATCTTTGCCAGGATCACCCTCAACCTGCTAGCATGCAGCCATCCAGTCACGGCTTCAAGGCACTGTTGGAAATTATCAGGTACAGAGTCCAGCCATCCGTCCATTCGCAGAATGAACTGAGTGTTGTCAGTGTACTGGTAACACTCAAGCCTGTCGCTCCGAACCAGCTGAGTGAGAGGTCACATATAGACGTTAAAAGAGGTGGGGGGAGAGAATGGCCCCTTGTGGAACTCCACAAACAAATGGAGATCTCTTGGAAACCAGGTCTCCCATTTCTACTCGCTGTCCCCGATCGCGGAGGAAGGAGGACAGCCATTTCAGGACTATCCGCCGAACTCCAGCTACAGCAAGGTGGTGGGTCAATAGATCATAGTCGACTGTATCAAACTCTGCCATTAGATCTAATAACACAAGCAGCGCCGATCCACCTCGGTCAAGCTGACATCGGAGCTGATCTGCGATGGCCACCAGCACAGTCTCTGTCCCATGCCTGATACGGAAGCCTTTACGATCATAGCTCCAACTCTTTGGAAAGCTCTGCCAGAAAATGTGTGAGCTTTGAAAGATCTAACAAAGTTCTGCAGAGCGTGCAAGACGTTTCTATTCCAGCAGGCTTTCGGGGTCAGTTTGCTTAACCAGCTGTAAATAGTTTTATAGTTTTAGCTAAGAGTTTAATTTTTTCGGTTATTTTAAAGTGTGTTTTATACACACACACACACACACACACACACACACTGTAAGCCGTCCTGAGCCCTCGGGGAAAGACGACAAACAAAACCGAATAAATAAATAAATAAAATTTAAGAAACACTAGTTTATAGACTTTTTGGTGGCATTAGATGTTATGAACCTGGACCTAGCGATTGGTTGAGACGTTTTTGTGCATAAAAAATCATCTTCCTGATATGAACACTATACCCAATAATGTTTCCTCGAGATTTTGTCCACTGATTGCTTTCAGGCAACAGCTCTGGCTACCATCTCGCATAAAAGTTGTAATTATAAACCTGAGGCAGCTCAAGCAAATTAAGTCAGCATGAAATCCCAAACAAATATTTGCACAATAGTTAAGCTTTGCAGAACTCCCTTTGCCATAGCTACGAGGATCTTAAGTATCTTCATGATAAACCTAGTGTGTCTTGAGTATACAGCATATGGCATAAGAAGATCCTTTCATTAGCGACTGATCTTAAAAGGTCTGACTAATTAATATGCAATTAAATCGAGACTCTTGTTTGCAACTTTGAACAAAATGTGGCCTGTAAAAAGAAAAGTATTTCCTCTTTTGTAGGGTAGGTTATGCCTGTGTAAAATACCAACAGGATTCCAGTCATTTCCACTTATGTGGGATTTCTTTTTTGAAGTGTGGAAACGCTGACAGAATTAAACCAATCCTTTGTTCTGTGCAAATGTTAAGTGTCTTCCCAGTCTCTGCTACCTATATTTCTTTGATATTTGTTTATGCAAGATGAGACGGCATTGGCTTTCTCTGTTCCACATAAAAGAATAAAATGAAAAAGTGCACGACATGCGTTAGGGAGGGGCAGGAATCCCTACAGTGCGCAAACTGTATACTAAGAGTTCCATTTCAGACACGTCAAGTCCCATTTTTCACTTGAGTTTAATTTCCAGCATTGTTCAATTTGCCAGCCCTCTGCTTTGAAAATGCATTTGTTGCTTTTTGTGTTAACTCCTGTCCCCCCTCTGTACTCAGACACAATAAAAGGAAAATCTACAAGGCCTCATATTCATAAGAATATAAAATGAAAGTTGGTGCCTGTGCTTGCATTGTCGTCTAGACAATGTCTGATGTTCCCTTCTCTACAATGGCCACTCACTTAGCTCAAGACTTAATCTAGTTTATTTATGATAAATTGCATAGATCCCATGGTCAAGAAAGATGTTTCTCAATGTGGGTTACCATTAAGGTTTATATCTACACTGTAGAATTAATGCAGTTTGACCCAACTTTAACTGCCAGGGCTCAATGCTAGGGAATTCTGGGCGTTCTAGTTTGGTGGGACACTGACATTTTTTGGCAAACAGAGCTAACAGGAAACCTTATAATAAAGTTTAATTGCCAAGATTTGTTCAAAATAGGTTTGCCATTGCTTCCTCAGAGGATGAGAGAGTACGACTTGACCAATGCTCAAACTACAACATCTATATCACAAAGCATTTATAACAGAGGTGAATTTTCATGGCAAACATCATTATGCTTGGAAATACTGCAGGTTTTTCACATTACATGATCATAGCACATATATTGTGTTTACCATTTATGCTCTGCAGAATCCTCTGCTTTGTATATTGATGAAAAACTGGGGCACTCAATAAAAATTCAGATGATGGTGCAAGCCTACGTTGGTTGCTTTAGAACTGGGTAGGAACATTTGGCCATAATGCACCCAATTGGCAAGATTAGGAAAAGGCAAGGAATAGTTGTTGCTGTTGTGATTGTTACCATAGTTCTTCAATTCTAAGATGCCATTGATTATAAGGATTTCATTCCATGAATTGGGGGAAAGCAGAGGGAAGCATCTTTCTCTGTTCCTTCCCATCATGGTCCATCTTTATGGATAGCCAGGCACGCCATGTCCTTTCCCAGTTGAGGTTCATCTTTCACCTGCTTTCCCCTGTTTGGAGTCTGGTAGCATCTAACTCCCCAAAATGCTCTTTTTTCATGCACTTCAGAAATGGAGTCCCACGAGGTCCCACCAGAAATGCCCTCACATCATGTGATGCCTCTGTGGGACTCCGTTTCCAAAGCACATGAAAATGGAGCCAAGAATGTGTGGGATGCAGTCCTAAGACTCATTCCAAGTTCTGGACCACCAACAGAAAAAAAGCTTTAATTATGTATAGAGGGAGAGAGCACATGTGATTCTAGGATGTACTCCATTTTCAGATATGTTTATATGGGGAAGGGATGGGAGTACATAGGATTATGGGAAAGGATTAAGGCCTGAGTGTTCACCCATTAAAGAGCTGTTCCCTCCTCCTTCTTGGTCACATGGTCTCCTATGTTGATGTCAGAACAGGGTGCCCACAATGACCAGGTGCTCATATGACAGCCATGATGACAATGGCACAATATGCTGATGAGGACAAGGAAACGTTGTCCCATCTGAACAGTTGACTTATCCAAATCAGTCTTTATCTAGCTGTCTGCATTGTCATGAATCTTCAGGGTACTTTGGAATCTCCATAAATCTCTGAGCTATCCCAAATTCTGCCTGCAGCAGGGCAAAGCCAATTGTACCCTAGAAAACCTGAGATAATCACCAGAAATACAGGAGCACCATGACAGCTTCCAGGAGTCAATTCAGGATGACTCCAGGTTTTCTCATTCACGTAGTGTATCTCATTATCTGTGACTGCCTCTTTATTTCCAGATGGCTGTGTAAATAAAGAAATATTGCATGACTCTTGGGAAGAGAGGATTGTCGCCCTTCTCAGCATTCTTAGAGGCTTCTATTTCATGTTGTCTTCTTCCAATATGGAGAGTTGGTGCCACCTGGAAGACCCACTATAAGGTCATCTTATCTGGGTGTGTGTAAGAGAAGCCACAGAAAAGGGTTTTTTCAAAGTTTAGTGACTTGATTTTTGCAAAGAGAAAAACAATGCTAGTTTCTGCCATGCCTCAGCTCTCGCTGCCCATTTGTATGGCTCATGCTTGCCTTCAAGTGTCACATTAAAGCACACTCTATTTTCTGCCCCAGCGCTAATGTAACATTCTCAGTCGAGGCAGAATCAATGAATGTCCTACAAGGTCTGTGCTGGGAGCTGCCATGTGTTGCTTACAAACAGGAAGGTGGGAAAGTGAAAGCGCAAAAGCAAATGAGGATGGATGGGCTGCACAGATCAGCAAGGAAGAAAATATGGGTACAATACTTATCTTTCCTCAGAAAGTAACAAAAAGTCCACAGGGCAGGGAAAGGTCAGAGTTAGCTATAATGGAGTACATGTGGTGAGCAAGCGAAAACAAAGGCATTATTGGCTCAAAAACTCTGAGAAATCCCTGATTATTCTGAAAGTTATACAACCTTTAGAATTTTTTTGCATCTAGTAGATGACAGAAGGCCAGTGGGGGAAAATCAATTGATGATTTTCAAGTTTTTATGAACTGTCCCTTATTCTTGTGAAAATTTCCCTATTTTAGGTGCCTGTCCCTTATTCATGTGGCAACCCTAGTGGGGGCATTTATGGACACATCCAGAAATTTTCCAAGAGCCATATCACTGGAGACTAGGGCTCCTTCTTGGGTTTTCTTTATGAACGAAGATTCAGGGAGGACTCATCCCACGCTTTCTACAAGCGCATTGATGATTCGGAGGTTGGATGTGTCCCTCGAGTCTGTGCAATGGATTTTTCTGGTGGAGCGCAATGTGCACAGAACTGGCCTCACCCTTTAAACCAAAGGTTTGTCTGCCGGGGCCTAGCAAGCTGGGACGATGGCAGCGAGGTCCTCCGGTCATAGGTTTGGTTCGAGTTTCCTTCTCTTAGATGGTTGACCTTACAGGGTTAGACGAGCACCATCAGCCCAGGTTTGAAATCAGTGTTTTCTTTCTCTTAGGATGGTTGCCAAACGGCTAGAGAGCCCATCCTGCCCTTTAAGGCTCTTTGTCTGACCCTTCAGTTGTGACCTGTTTGGCATGGGAGGCCCTACCGGTGGCTATTATGCCACTGCCAGCATAGCTCACAACTTCATTAGGGTATGCAAGTCTCTCCCCGTGACAAGGGGGCACCAGCGGAGAGGGCTCCTTCTACATTGCCATATAATAGGCTTGTACATGTAAATGTTAAAAACAGACACTAAGTGGCAAACTATACACATTTGTGTGACCCTCAGATTCAGTTAGGGGTCCAAGCCCCCAGTGGCACAGTGGGTTAAACCCTTGTGCCAGCAGGACTGAAGAGCGACAGGTCGCAGGTTCAAATCTGGGGGGAGCGTGGATGAGCTCCCTCTATCAGCTCCAGCTCCTCGTTGGGGACATGAGAGAAGTCTCCCACAAGAATGGTAACACATCAAAATATCTGAGCGGTCAATTCTCTCACACCATAAGCGGCTTGCAGTTTTTCAAGTCGCTCCTGACTCGACAAAAAAGAAGTTAGGGGGCCTACAGTTTAAGAAGCTTTGGTCTACATAACCCAGTTCCAAATTAACAGGGCATATTGTTTGCCTTTCATTTCTAAAGAAACCGTATTTTACCCGTTCTCAAAACACCTTGAAAGGAAACCTTTGCTTGACTTCTTCATCAAAGCCATTTTGCCATTAAAATGTTGATCCCATTTCATTTAGCAAAATATACATTTCCCACCTCCTGTCACCTTTTTAAAAATTATGGCCCCAGCCACCTGTCCTCTAGGCACCAGGGCATTTTGTAATTTCTTTTCTCACATTTAAACTCAACATTTTAATTATAGTTCAAAGAACGGCTCATGATTATTAACATTTTCACCAAACCCAATACTCCTGCACTTTGCAGTCTTAATGAAAAGCTAATTAATTTTTTTTCTGAGCAGTGGTACTTTTTTTCTGCCCAAATTGCTGATTTCGTATTTGACATTCTGCATTAATTAGATAAGCAGAGAGGCAAGGGGAGGGGGTTTAATTGATTCAGGTGGAAGAGGGGAATCAATTCCTGACCAAATGCCTTTATCTTCGATCAAAGGTGAGGAAGTCTCCAATGTAACGAATCACTCCAGCCCACCCCATGAGCACACATTCAGATATGAAATCTTGTTTGCCTGGCACAGAGGTCTCTTGGGCCTTTTGGAGGTATTCCGGTGAACAAGATGGAAGAGTGTGTTGTGATTCCACAAGGAAATTCGCATTTGAGCTCGAATGAGGGAAATCTATAAAGTACCTAGATTTGCAATGGCTAGGTTGTTGTAAATATATCCCACAAGGTTGCAGGATTACCTGTTTCTTATTATACATTTAGCATATACAGTACTTATAGGCAATTGTTAGGAGATGGGATGAACTGATTCCCTTGTGAGAAGAATGGAACTGGATAAGAATAAGAATGATAAAGTTGACAATGATTGACAATGGTTGGCTGACCACCTTTCAGAAGTGCTTTATTTGTATATTCCGGCATGGCAGGAAATTGGACTAGACCTTTTTTGTGGTTCTTTCATCTTTAACGTTATATGATCCTATGCAAAAATGGCACACATTCAATACGGAATTGCATGTTGATTGTGTTTTGCCACCCTTGTTAACTGAATGTACAACCAAATGACCAACTGATAGTCAACTAAATATGCTATCAAACAATTAATGTGGGCATGCGCCTCCAAGTCACCTGTCCATTTAGAGCAGTGTTTCTCAACCTGGGAATTGGGACCCCAGGGGAGGGGGGGGGCATGAGGCAGTGTCAGAGGTGTCACCAAAGACCATCAGAAAACAGTATTTTCTGTTGGTCATGGGGGTTCTGTGTGAGAAGTTTGGGCCAATCCTATCATTGGTAGGATTCAGAGTGCTCTTTGATTGCAGGTGAACAATAAATCCCAGCAACTACAACTCCCAAATGTCTATTTTATATAAACTCCACCAGTGTTCACAATTCGGCATACTGAGTATTCATGCCAAGATTGGTCAAGATCTATCATTGTTTGAGTTCACAGTGCTCTCTAAATGTCAGTGAACTACAACTCCAAAACTCATGGTCAATGTCCACCAAATCCTTCCAGTATTTTCTGTTGGTCATGGGAGTTCTGTGTGCCAAGTTTAGTTCAATTCCATCATTGGAGGAGTTCAGAATTATCTTTGAGCAACTACAACTCCCAAGTAACAAAATCAATCCTCCTTCCCCAATCCCACCAGTATTCAAATTTGGGCGTATTGGGTATTTGTACCAAATTTAGTCCAGTAAATGAAAATACATTCTGCATATCAGATATTTACACAACAATTAATAACAGTACCAATATTACAGTTATGAAGTAGCAACAAAAATAATGTTATGATTGGGGATCACCACAACCTGAGGAACTGTATTAAGGGGTCGTGGCATTAGGGAGGTTGAGAAACACTGCTTTAGAGTGATCCCATGAATTTTGCGTCATTTTTTTAAAGGCAAGAAATGTTTGGAGAACACTTTTTTCTGGTTCCTTGCCATGAAACATAGCCTACAGCACTTGTTATTTGTTGGCTGTCTCATTGCTAAGCACTAACAAGGGCTGATTCAACGTGGCTCCCAACATCAAATGGGATTTGATGTTTTTAGGGTACTAAACTTTTCAACCAAAGAATACTGTCACCTATTTGAGCAGGGACAATAGATAGGCAGCAAGCAAGGAAGCAAATGCGCAACATGTTGTACAATGTTGAATTATATGGGAAATATTCCAAAGTGTTCCTCGTTCTGTAAGGTGCTTAAATATGTGTATGACACCAACAATCTGGCTCTGGTTTTCCCTAAGACCATCAGCTTTCTTCAACCATGATTGCCCCTTATTTACAAGATATCGGCCCGTGCTTCCACAGAGTAAGCACTAAAATGGCAAGCTAAACTACTATTAACAGACCTTGAAATATTTATGGATATATTTAGCAGTTAACAGCAGGACCTGTAGCAATTAAAGCAGTTTATTTACATGAGCCGTTGTTGATAATGGACGACTAATAGGCATGGTTAATTGACTTTTAAGTACAGTGGTTTTGTTGGGTCTGGGTGTTTCTCCCAACTCTTCCTTTCCAACCCAAGGCGGATACTCTTCCCAGTGATTAGGATTTGAATTTAATGTGCTGGTAATTTAATTACAATTTTGTCACCTATATAAATGAACACTCATTTACATAACCATGGGAAAGATCACCAGTTGGGACAACAGCAAATGTTTCCTGCAGCCAGATACTTGTGAGTAGCTACCAACAGTAAAGGAATTTCCTGAAATCTATACATAATGCAAAAATTGAGCGGTTTTGGAGTATTTTGGTTCCTGGAATTCTGAATGAAAGATGTTTAACCTGTGTATGCACATATAAATCAGAGAAACTTGTAGACTTGAGTGTGGATCCATTTTTAGCTATTTCCTTTGGTCAATCCAGCTTCTTTGGGGGTTTTTTGGGTGCCCATAATGGCAAGAACAAAGCCCATACAGATTCCCATCTGTAACAGGACCAGGTGGCAGCTGATTTGGCTCCCCCCCCCCCCAATTCAGCACCACAGTTTAATCTCTAATTTTTCTTTATTTTCCTTTTTTTTAACTCTTTTAATTTTGTGGAATGACTGGGAGTTGAGGATGTGAGGGACGTGTGGGGACTAGCTTTCTTTCTCCTTCCCTTCCTCTCCTTCAATTCTTCTAAAAGATAATAATAATAATAATAATAATAATAATGAATCTCATCAAACAAAAAGAAAACCATCATTCTCGTAAAGCTACTACCACCTAGCTACCACTCCTGTAGGAGCCCCCGGTGGTGCAGTGGGTTAAATCCCTGTGCCGGCAAGACTGAAGACCAACAGATCGCAGTTTTGAAACCGGTGAGAGAACAGATGAGCTCCCTCTATCAGCTCCAGCTCCTCAACGGGGACATGAGAGAAGCCTCCCACAAGGATGATGAAACATCAAAACTTCCAGGCATCCCCTGGGCAACATCCTTGCAGATGGCCAATTCTCTCACACGAGAAGCGACTTGCAGTTTCTCAAGTAACTCCTGACATGACAAAAAAAAACCCACTCCTGTAGAGTTGGAGGTAGAAACAGCTTTAAGGAAGCATTAAGCTGAAAGCATAAAGCAGCCTGCTGTAGCAAAAAAAAAGGGGGGGGGTAAAGGAAGCCTAGGAAGGATAGCTCCAGGTCAGGGCCATAGCCAGGATTTTGATTGGGGGGGGGGGCTGAGTTTGGTTCGGGGAGGGGCTGAGACTGGGTGGAAGAGGGTCTACCCTAGCAAACCTTTTGTATTGTTAGCCCAATAACCCCATTAATGTGGGATATAATGAGCATGGTGATCAGATCATGATATGAATAAACATAACAGTTTAAATAATGTACCAGTAAGGCCTTCTCGTGGACCACTCTGAGAATTTCAAGGGGGGGGCTGAAGCCCCCTTAGCCCCCCCTGGCTACATGCCTGAGTCCAGGTTATTGCTTTTCCTTCCCTGGGCCTCCTTAAAATTTGTGCATGCTTCAGGGAGAGAGAGTGTGTGCACCTGCAGTGCCTCTCCTCTAGAGTAGAAACAGCATTAAGGAAGGATTAAACCCAGTTTCCTCTACAGACAGAAGGGAAAGGATTGCAGAAAGAGTGGTATCTTTAATACTTTTAATCCAGGTCTTAATGAAGGATATGGAAGGCAACCTTGTGGGAAGTCCCCCCATAATGGGTTGGATAGGGTGATTTCTTAACCTCATTGCTGACACCCATGCTCCCTTGAAGGAAAAAAGGAAAGGCTTCCAGGAAGAGTGATTCCTTGACCCAGTTGTTGACACCCAGGCTCCCTTGAAGGAAAGAGGAAAGGGTCTCAGGAATGGAAAGAGGAGTCTCATAACTTTCCCATTGACTCCAATGGGCCAAATCTAGCCACATTCAACTTCAGACCGAAAATGGCTATTCGGCTACTAGGCTTGGTTGAACGAAAAACAACATTGATCAAAACTCGTTTTGGATATAGGAGACACTCATTGTTTGATTCAAAAGTCACTTCTGAATTTTTCCAAACAAAAGTCAGAACTTTTCAACGCTTCCAAAACTTCTGAATTGCTTTGTTAATGGCTGATGCATATGTGCAATATGCGGAAAACAGCACTGGCACTGGGGAAACTACAGGGCCTTTTCCCTCCCTCATTTGTACACCAATCTTGATGAAACTTGATATACTGCTACAACACATGCTCCTCTGTTCAGATGATCCACCAATTTTTAAGAATTTTGTTAAAAAAATAGAAATAATTTATTAAAATTGAAATAAAAGAGCTACCTCAATGATTTTTTAAGGAAATGGCAAAAGGTAATAGGGGATGACTCCCCCCAACTTTCGGACACATTCATACTGTTGGAAGTCACTGCTTGTGCAGCTGAGGCTCAGAAAGATTGGGAAATGTAGTGTCAAGTCCCCAAAACACACCCCATAAAAAGGGAGATCCCAATAAAAATAGCAAAACTTTAGTGGTGAGCAAAAAAGAAGTTTTCAGAATGACTTTATTAATTTCACCCTCTCCCCGCCTACCAAACAAACTTTTCCTTCTTTCTCTCTCTTATCTGGCTCCAAACCCTTCCCTTCTCTCTTGCCTTCCTCCGCTTTCAAAAACTCCTTTCCTTTGGTTCCAAACCCTTCCTCTCTCTAAATATTCACTTCTCCCTTGCCTTCCTCTGTTGTCCAAACCTACTTTCCTCCGGCTCCAAACGCTTTCTTCCACCCCACACCCAATAGCAAAAAGCAGCAGCAACAATGGTCCAACCTTCCATCTTCCTTCACTAGCTGCAATGAGCCTTCCAGCCATGTGCTTGGGTTTATTTGCAACAATGGCTGCCGGACACTGCAAACTCCTCCCCTCCCCAAAACGTAACCCCTGATTGGCACTGAGGCAAGCAGCTTAGGCTTTGCCTCCCAGCAGGCTTAGTTGCATTAAGAATGCTTCATCATAGTTCCAACTCACTTCTGCATCCCTGAAATCATTCACGCAAGGCGATTCAAAGTTATAGGAGACTACAGACTCATGGAAACGTGGTGAAAGTCCCTTCGGAAGGCAAAATCTGAGCAAACCTATCCAACCCTACCAGCTATCTATCTGTTTTCAGGAGGTGTACAAAAACAGATACCGGGGTCTACCGGTATCTGGCCAACAGAAACAGATCAAAGTTCAGCTGAAATGCACAGGCCTCATAACTTGTATAGTTGTGCTTGGATGTATATTTTCTAGCCTGTTCTAACATATCAAGCTAGAGGAAGAGCAAAGGACAAGTAACAGGTAGAGCAGATGACAAGTTAATCTCAGCAGCAAGGGGCAGTGAGATGAGGATATGATCTGTATTAAACAACATTCTTTTTTTCTTTTCCCCTCTCAGCTAAGTCTGAGATACTTTCCCCCTTCCTTTCTAAATGGGCCAGTAAATCTATAAAGAAATAGTCCCCTGGGGATTTAAAGATAGGCGGTGGAATCATCAGTATAGATGTGTTTCAAACACAGTGAATCTATCATGCTGCTTCAGTTCAGCACCTTGGATAACTTCTTAAAGTCTTAAATAAAAACTGGAGCTAATTCACTGACCCCCATTATGTTGGAGGGAGGTACCAGCCACTCCTGTCCTTCATAGGGTTTACATAAATAGAAGGAGAAGAAGCACACCTAAATCAAGGCTCTTTTCAAACAAATCTCTGAGCTGATTCTTCAGAAATGTCCTCCTATTACCCAAGAAAAGTTTAAAAAATCTACTGTGACCATCTGAAGTTAGGAGAACAAAAGACAACCAGGGTGCAAAGTACTCCTTGATGACCAAAGGAGTATTTGTGTTGGAAGACTGCTCTGGGATATGAAATTCTAATTATTTGGAAGAGATATTACAAGTTAAAGACTACAAGAGTAACTTTTCCATGTTTGGAGCTGGCATGGCTAAGGGCACTTGTCCAACCTTGTATGCTTAAGGATCTATGCATAAGATTGTATAGTGCCTTCTTAATATTCTAAAAGGTAATGCTCCTATTGTAACTGGGTTTTTTATTGTAACTGTTTTATTTACTTTGCCATTTTGGAATGAAAGTAAATGTATTATTATTACCGGCTTACCACTTGAGACTAGATTGCTGAAGTGACCTTTTCCTTTCGAGATACTGCATGTTATCAATGAAAACATTGGTTCTTTCCTTATCCCCCCCATATATATATATATATATACACACACACACAGTGTGTATATATATATATATATATATATATATATATATATATATATATAGAGTGTGTATATATATATATATGTGTGTGTGTGTGTGTGTGTGTGTGTGTAATTTTAAGAACTCATAGATCTCGGACAAGAATGAAGGCTAAGGTGTTATAATAGAATTTGTTCTGACAAATCAATTAACTCTTCATTCAAGCTATTTGTGAAAAAGAAGAATTGTGGAGAGCAGAGGAGGAAATACACAACCCACTTTTTAAAAAAAAATGTTACATTAAGACATTGTAATAGCTCATTAGATTATACAAGAAAAGTGTAATTGCCTAGAAAAGATGCTCTGCCTTTGAGTGATGCTTAATTTCATCCACACACTTTACCTACAGACATGACATGTATAGAGAAAAGGTCCAAGTGCTCTTCTGACCAGATGAAAAACACAAAAGAATACTGTAGAATAGTGCAGAATTAATTCATGTTGATAACACTTTAACTGCCATGGCCCAATGCTATGAAATACTGTGATCTTATGAAGCAAGAGAGCTTTTTGGCAGAGAAGGCTAAAGACCTTATAAAACTACATCTCCCATCATTCCATAGTTTTGGGCAATGGCAGCTTAAGTGGGGTCAATCTCCAATAAATGTAAAATAATATTGGCATTCAACTTGAGGATGTTAAAGCAGAGTTCGGCACACAATGGGTGTGAGTTACTGTATTGCACATGTATTGCATGACTGCACATGTGCATTTGGTGGTACATTTGCATTGCTCATGGATATGAATGAACTTTGTATATGGATGCATACAAAGGTGCCTATGTGATTGTATCTTTGTTCAGCTGAGAAATGTCAGCTGTTGTAGTTGAGTCTGTATGTGAGGCTGAGAGAGTGCAGCCTGGGGTCAGGAATGTGAAATTGGTTACTCGTGAGCAGGAGTCTGATGAGGAAGGATAAGACAAATACTTAATGAATCCTCTAATGAAGATACCTTCCTGGGGTTCTCTGAGGATGATGGGTCTGGTGGTGAGGAGCAGTCCATGGGGGATGGGGATTTAGATTTGGAAGTATTTGATGATATAGGCTGGACAAAGGTTCAACAGATTCATGATATTTGCGAAGAGCCAACTAGTAGTGACTCGTTTGTGGGATTTGCTGGGGATGGGAACTGGAGTATGGATTATCAGTCTTCATGTTGGAGCAATGAAAGTCATAGCAGGAGAAGAAGGGGTTTGGAAAGGCAGCACATGAAGCTGTATTAACAGCTGAAAGGGCTAATGATATGGTGTTAGCTCAATCAAGTCCTGAGGAGGAATTGTGAATAAGAAGGACTTGGAAATAACTGTTCCTTTGCAGCTGGCAAAGTGTTGCTTTGCTATCCAGGTCCTGCCTTGTGTTACTGCGTTCCTGTGGACTGATTCTTGGACGTGAGTTTTGGACCTTGGACTTCCTCCGCGGGCTTGAGTATTGTATTGGTTGGGGTCCGCATCTTGTTTCCTTTGTTTGGCTACACCGCATTTGCTTCCTGAGTGCTAGTTGCTGCTGCTTCTGCCTTCTTGTTGTGATCCCGGACCATTTAAACTACTCTGCTTTGCTGCCTTCTCCTTCGGATTGAACTTGGACCATGCTGATGCTTCTTCATTGCCCGTCTTTCCCCCTTTGGATGATGACATCGGCCTGATTGACAATGCTTGCTTTTTCCTGTGTGTTGTGCTGTATCACCGGTTTTTTTGGAGATATAATCTGGGTTTTTTTTTTGTTAAGGACTCTTTTTTTGGCTCAGTAGGCTTGCATTTGTGTTATCTTGTTATTCACAGTGAAGTTCAAGTGTTTTGGGTTGTTCTGACCCCTTTTTGAGTTCTTTGGACATTGTTAATAAACTTTACTTTAAACTATATTGGGCTTGGCTCCTTTAAGGCTCTCTGTCTGCGACATCAGCTGCTCTGATAGACAGGAAAATGACCTTCTTTAGGAGTTTTCCTACATTCTGCATTTAACCAGCTTCCCTTACCAGGCTTGTAGGTTTTAGTAGGTTTTGCATAGATCAAATAAGGTTTAAGGGAAGTAATAATTTGTTGATAACCCTCTATTGGGTCCGTAGTACATTTGAGGGTCTTATCTCTACACGTTCCCATTATTGGTCCATTAAGTAGGTCCATAACCTTAATGCTCAAGGGCTCAAACCACTTGAGCCATCTAGGCCCCGCAGAGACCAGGTTCAGCGGATATTTATTTTACAATCTGGGCTGCTCTACATCTGTTTTTATGACTAATTTAATGAAGTGGTGATCATTTTCTGGGCATATGAGCTGGGAAATGTCAGCATTTGACCAAGAGTTGTGCAGCACGTTTATGACATAATTCTGCACATGGAAATGTACAATATGTAGCTCCAATGTAAAATTTCCACTTTTCCATCTTAAGCCCAGCTGTTCCTCTTATAAGCAGCACTAAGAAGGTTGCTGAAGTATGTATTACCAAGTTTCCTCTGGAGTATTGCAGAAACTGGACTTTATTATCTCATCCTCAGAGATTGGGATGGAGTCCCATAAAGCCTTTATTGTGGGACAGAATTGGGCTGTGTGCCGCAGTTCTCATGGGGGGGGGTATAAAATCAAAGGTGTTACTGCTGAGCCATTATGTTTTACGATTACAATTTCAGGATCCTCCTAAGTGTTAGGCACTGAGGAATGCAAATGTATCTTTCTGGAGAGTTTTTATTTAATTTCTAATTCTGAGGATTGTTGCTGCTGAATTGCAAAAAGGTATATGGCAAAAGTGAAGACTTTGAGCTGGAACACATCTGGGTGAAAGTGTTCCACAAATTATCTGACTCAACCCTTGTGTTTTCTTGCATTTATGTGAGTCCTGCACACCGAGTACTATGCCCAGTTATAGATGCCTAATTTAAGGAAGGTTATGGACAAGTTGCATAAGATTGTGAGGTGCCATGATTTCACTCTTGAAATATCTCAAGGGTTGCAACTGAGAGAAGAATGCTTTCCTAGAGGGTAGGATACCATGTTCCTATTGTATATGTTCCTATTCTGACATTTGTTCATTTTTGGGTGCTGGTTTATTTATTTTTCATATCAAAAGCATTGCATAAGTTAGTATAAAACTGATAAAAATAGAAGGCGCGCAGGCGGCTAAATATCCTTATACCAAAAATGGGCAACAGCAACAGCATTGCCTGTAGCCTCCAACAATTCCTCCTCTGTACATGAGGCAGGGCACAGTGGACAAGCATACAGATGTGGAGTTGTCTGTTCTGCTCTACAGTCACACAAGGTATGGGATTCTTTTAGGTAGTGCCATTTTGCCAGGTTGTCTTTGGGTGCTGGTCATCAACTGTAATAAATAAATATATTTCCTAGAGGGTAAAACTAGGTGTAATGGTTTCAAGTTTCATGGGAGTCAATTTCAGTTGAACACTGTCAGGAATTTCTTGACAGTGGGGGTACTTTAGCAATGGAACCTGTGCCTAGAGATGTAGTAGGGTCTTCATCTGTGGATGTCTTCAAGCAAAGACTGAACAGTTACCTGATAGAGGTGCTTTAGCTGGATATCCTGCATTGAGCAGGAGGTTGGATGTGATGGTCCATGAGGCCTCTTCCAACTTTACAATTCTCTACAAGGTGCACCAACTTCAACTATAGTTTCTCTCTATATGCAAAAAACTGGCTGAAATTGTTGAGGTATATATTGTCCATGAATTTCATGCTTCCCAGAACCCATCCTTCAAGTCTGGAGTCTCGGTTGTCTTTCTGGTTCCATCTAACTTCTATCATTTCCCCACCACCTCGTGTCTCAAATTAACATTTGGGAATGGCAAATTTTAGTACTATGTTTTATGAAATGTGAGACAAAGAAAGGACACAAGAAAGAAAGTTAGCTCTTTGCATTGTTAGCATTGGTTGTAGTAAGAGAACACAATGACAGCAGATTTGCTCACAGATGGCAACCTGAGGTCATTTCAGTGCACTATTACATGTATCTGCTTGGCACAAGGTCACGACTCCTAATTTTCTATCTTGGAAATCTGTACTGACAGAAGTTGGATAGCCCAGCATTTGGTCTTTGTTGCTGCTAACTTATTTCGAGTTGACTTTGGCCTATGGTGATTCCATGACTAAAATATCCTCAAGTCACTCTGATGCTTAATCTTGAAGAATCAGAGCTGCGGCTTCTTTGATTGAATCCATCCATCTGGTATGTGGCCATCTTCTTTTCCTATTGCCCTCCACTTTACCAAGTAGAGCTCTCTACTTGGGAATTCTAAGCTATCACCAATCTACATATCCTAGGATGTCACGGGATGAAGCCAAGGGATGAAGCTTCAAGTAGGATCAACCCAGTATAACTGCATAGTTTAGATGTATTTTGAGTCAAATCACTGGTCCATCTATCACCAGCTATAACTAGCCAAGCCTGTTCTAGTTTCTGGCACAATTCCTTTTGACTTAAGGACATGGACCTACTTAACAGTGAGTAGAGATTGGTTTCCTTCCCTTATTAAGCCAGGACATCCTGTGAGATATAGTTTAGAGAGGAATCTTGGGATATGTTGAGGCACCGGAACCCTCTGACCAGGGAATATAAGAATTTCATGAAACTCCAGATTCCTGGATTCCATGGCAATTAAAATGGAATCACTGCACTAAATTTCTGTAGTGTGACATATCTTCAGACATCCAGGCTTGTGGGAATTTTCCAGTTCTACCTTAAATAAATGTCTGAGTGCCAGCAATTGTTTAATCTAGTTTGGGTAGTGGCTGAACCAGTGGCTCCACATTGCAGGTGTATCTACACAGTAGAATTAATGCAGTTTGACATCGCATTAACCACCATGGCTCAATGCTATGGAATTATGATAGCTCTGCAAGGTCTTTAGCCTTCTCTGCCAAAGAGTGCTAGTCAGATTTCGATAGCATGAAGTCATGGCAGTTAAAGTGCTGGCAAATTACATTACTCTACAGTGTAGAGCCAGTAGAAGTCCACTCAGAAGTGATTGGTATGTTGCTCAAATACATCTCCAATTGTTGGCTCGGGCCTATTGTGCACATGTGCCAGCCACCACTGTTTATGTCAAGTAACTTTTTGAATGCTTACTTACTTATATACAAGAGACACTAAGAAACCTGGTTAGTAAATTGCAAAAATGTGAAATTCTCAGTGCATTGCCACCTCTTTTCTGGTGTCCAGATGCAAAAAAAATATGGATTGGAGCACATTGGTCCCATTGTGCATAGATCCCACTATGCATCAGTCAATTGGCTGGTTCTCAACATAGCATCCTAATAACAATTCCTTACTGGCTTTGAGTATCTTTTGTAGAAAAGGAAAATGGTGTATAAATAAACATAAGTAATGATAACAATAATATAGCAATGATAATAAATAAACATAAAAGAGTTGTCCAAATTTCTTGACAGTGAGGGTGGTTTAGCAATGGAACCAATGTCTAGGGAAGTAGTAGGCTCTTCGTCTGTGGATGTCTTCAAACAAGGACTGGACAACTACCTGCTGGGCGGGCTTGAACTGGAGATCCTGCATTGAGCAGGAGGTTGGGTGTGATGGCCCATGAGGCCTTTTCCAACTTTACAACTCTCTACAGGGTGCACCAACTTCAACTATAGTTTCTCTCTATATGCAAGAAACTGCTGAAATGGTTCAGGAGGTTTATTTTGCCCATGAGTTGCATGCTTTCCACAACCCATCCTCCATGTCTGGAGTCTCAATTGTCTTTCTGGTTCCATCTAAGACAGGCATGGACAAAAAATTGCCTTGGGGCCACACTTATAAAGATGTGAGTACCCAACAAGATTCTAGTTTTGACATTTGTATGGCTGTAATTTTACTGATATCAGTGGAGCTAGTGCAGATAATATATAATGGCATTACCCAATGTTTCAAACAATGTTTGAGAAAGTGAAGAATAATTTTAAATACTGTTTAGAAAGCACCAGCAACAAAAGTAGCTAGACATTGATATGACACTCTGCAATTATTTGCTAATTGTAGTTCTGGGTAATGCTTTTCAGGATGATACATATGGCATATTTCTAACCCTTTGTTCTGTTGGTTCAAATCATCAATGTTTTCATAACTGTGGAATTGGAGAGGAGAAAAATGTCACTAGGAGTATTCTTTCCTTAACCGTAACCTTACATAAAGACCTACGAGAGCAAGGGCTTAGAAAGTGATGGAAAAAGTAGAGTCAATGAGCTTTCCCTTGCTCTACTCCTCATGCAGAGTTGGCCAGATGCACCTGGCTATATCTGCTTCATCACTGTGTTGCCATCCTCATGGTCCAGCTGAGCCAAGATTGTATCGATCCCATTGGACCTAACCCACTATCACCACTGCTCTCCCAGCAAGACACAGGACTCTATGTGAACTCCTGGACATCACAGGTCACCTGTTCTGACACCAGCAGAGATGGCCACAAGTTGATTAAACCCCACCAAACCCATGATACTTATTGGAGGTAAGCAAACATGGAAACAGCCAGAATTTGAGTCTGAGCTTTCCTGCCCATACAGTCTAGCCCAGTATTTCTCAACCTGGGGGTCAGGACCTTTGAGGGGGTTGCAAAAGGGTGTCAGAGGGGTCACCAAAGACCATCAGAAAACAGTGTTTTCTGTTGGTCATGGGGGTTCTGTGTGGGGAGTTTGGCCCAGTTCTATCAGAATGCTCTTTGATTGTAGGTGAACTATAAATCCCAGCAACTACAACCCCCAAATGTCAAGGTCTATTTTCCCAAAAACTCCACCAGTGTTCACATAAGAACATAAGAAGAGCCATGCTGAATCGGACCTCAGCCCATCTAGTCCAGCATTCTGTATCACACAGTTTTGGCTCGAGCAGAAGGGAGGGCAAAACCCTGACCTGCTGACCCCCACAACCAGTACCCAGGGAAATCCTGCCTACCTCAACCAACTCCGAGGTGGCACTTGAATGTCCTTTTCAGTAACTACCGATACACATTTTGGTACACATTTTGGTCCAGATGCATCATTGTTTGAGTCCACAGTGCTCTCTGGTTGATGAAGTACAACTCCAGAACTCAAGGTCAATGCCCACCAAACCTTTCCAGTATTTTCTGTTGGCCATGGGAGTTCTGTGTGCCAAGTGTGATTCAATTCCATCGTTGGTGGAGATCAGAATGCTCTTTAATTGTAGGTTAACAATAAATCCCAGCAACTACAACTCCCAAGTGACAAAATCAACCCCCAACCCCCACAAGTATTCAGATTTGGGCGTATTGATTATTTGTGCCAAATTTGGTCCAGTGAATGAAAATACATCCTGTATATATTTACATTACAATTCATAACAGTTGCAAAATTAGAGTTATGAAGTAGCTCTATGGTTGGGGGTCACCACAACATAAGGAATTGTATTCAGAGGTCATGGCCTTAGGAAGGATGCGAAACACTGGTCTATCCCTAAGCCAAAATTATTATTATGATTTCCCAGAAATGTTTTCTGCTATCTAACAAAGATTCCATCATTCAACTGCAAGGCAGGAGAGGAAAATACAGTAAGCTTCCTAGCAAGCAACCTTAGTTATCCAGTCCATGAGTTTCCTAATTCCCATCTAAGCACTGAAGGCAATATTGCAGGACCTTAAACTAGAAGATGGCTCTGGAATACGGTGTGTGTGAGAGAGACCTTCTGGACTTCAATTCTCAGAATCCTGAACCAATATGAAACATTCATCCCCAAAAGCATTTGCCCCAAAATGTGAGGCTTATTACACAGCTGTAATAAGCCTCATATCAAGTTTGTACCAAGATCCTTTCCCAATAAGAGACCTTTACCACGATCCCATTAAAGTCTTCTTCATTTTTGCCCTTCACAGTTCTGCAGTGAAACTCGTAAGCCCAGAACTTCATTTCTCCTCCCCATCCCTGCAAGACAAAGCTTAACATAAGAAATATATTCCCAAATTTCATAAGCCGAAATCTTTTTCCAGCTGACATATTCTCACTGTTGGAGTCATGACCATGTTAAAAAAGGCAACCTGCTAGACGAGCCCCAAGGGAGCCAGTTCACAGTGGTTAGCCTTATCGATCTGCGAGGTGCTTTACCTAATGGGCCATTCTGTGCTCAAGTCCAGCTCCACGCTTTTTTGGGAGAAATACTCACTGTAATATTTTCAACCCGCAGTTGAAGTGGAAGTTGTGGATGTCTCCTCACTCTAATTCACATTTTGCCCTGCAGGGATGTGGTCCTGATATTAAAGGAGAATGCACGGAAGCCAGGACCATTATGCAAAAATATCATCTGACAGATACAAGCTATTTGAACATCCATTGAACCAGGATTGCTCGCTCAGTTCTTGGCTGCTACTTTTAAAAAGGACACAGTTCATAGAATCAAAGTCCTTGACTATCAAAGCTCAAATTGCTTCAGTATGCAGATACATTTTTGATTCTACAACTATAGATTTGACACTGATACAGAAGGCTAGACTAAACTAAAATAGGCAAAGAGTTGGGATAGAGTCATTCACCAGAGCTTTTCTACCTGCAGCTTGGAGAATGTCCCAAAGTCTGATTTGGTGCAATCTAACTCTACAGACTCACAACTTTACAACCTAATCTGAATTGAATGTGCCCCAGAGATAGAGCAGGTCTATCAACCTTACCACATGTGACATGAGATTATCATCATCATCATCATCATCAGCTTCTGGGGATTCTATAACTCAATACAGCAGGTACAATCGTTTGAGCCTTGGATTATGATACTTGGTTTGAATCCCTACACAATCATGAAAACCTGGGGTGACCTTTGGCAAGTCACACACTCTCAGCCTCAGGAGAATGCAAAGGTAATCCCAATAAATATTGCCTAAAATCACCTATAATAGGGCAGGAGTGTTGAACTCATTTTCATCCAGTGCCACGTAAGCCTTATAGTTGCCTTCAAAAGGCCAGAAGTAATTGTTAGACTTTATAAATGTAACTATATTGCCCTAGAATTGAACGCCTCTAAATTAGTGGTGTCCAACCTTTGGTCTTCCACATATTTAAGACTCCAATACCCAGAAGCCCTTGCCAGCTTTTCCAAAGGTAAGGCATTCTGGGAACTGAAGTCCAAAACACTTGGAAGATCAAAGATTGGACACCATTGCTCTAAAATAACATGGTGGGCCATCTCTGCTCCACTCCTGAGAACACTGACATTGTTCAACTGTGCAATTTAACTTTACCTGATTGTAAGCTGATTTGCTATATAAGGTGACTTCACAACAGGATGCCATAGGATTGTTATCCATTTATTTTCTTTCTTTTTTCACCTGATGTTATCAGGTTTTAACAGGATTTATTCTAACTTATACTTTGAGCCACCTTGGATTCCATATTGGGAGGAATATACATTAAATTAAGTACATTTAGTAATTATGGAGAGGATGGCTGGAACCTTCTTGGTTACTTCTGATAGCATAACTAAGTGCAGGCAATTCCAAAGACATTGCACATTAGGCTTGTGCATTTTGCTGAATTTTGATCTGTTTCTGCTGGCCAGATCCCTGTATCAATTTTCACGCACCTCCCGAAAATGGGCGGGTAGCCAGTAGGCATGATAACAAATCGAAAAATGGCGATTCTAAAATCAAAGGGGGATTTTTTTTGATTAGTATATCAAAGACTTACAAAAAATGTCCCAAAAATTTCGGAAATATAACTTAATTACTTACGAAATTCGTTAGTAGTTCTAAAGTAGGCAAAGCAGGGAAACAGGACTGATACTGTTTTAAACACAGGCAAATCAAGGGGCAACATTTCCTTGGTT
The DNA here is from genome assembly GCA_030556195.1 of Anolis apletophallus. Lineage (NCBI taxonomy): Eukaryota > Metazoa > Chordata > Lepidosauria > Squamata > Anolidae > Anolis > Anolis apletophallus. The sequence continues at coordinate 143,010,793 of JARBWK010000007.1, read as the reverse complement.
TCCTTGCAGGAGATATAAAGCATTAATATATTATTATTATTAATATTATTAAAGGACAGGGTTCCTTTGCAGGGACACATATAATGCATTAATATATTATTATTATTAATATTATTAAAGGACAGGGTTCCTTTGCAGGGACACATATAATGCATTAATATATTATTATTATTAATATTATTAAATAAATGCCTAGGCCTACCTCTGGTGCAGGCCTTGCTAATCTGTAGAGTTCTCCTCACTCCATCTTTTTTCCCCATTCAGTTTTACCATAGCAGTCTAGGACCTCCGTTGGAACTCTATGGCTTTTCTTGATTCTGAACTCTTCCTTCTCCTCTCCATGCTCTTTTCACTCCTGCTGCCCTTCTCTCAGCAGTTCTTATGTCCTCCTACTCTGTTCTTCTATCTAAACCCCTTCCTGGGTGTTTAAATCGCTTTTTTTCGTCAGTCCTCCAGCCCCTCTAGGAGTCCTGATTTGGGCTCTCTATGGTGTCCGGCTCCCTTTTCACTTCCTGGAGGAGGCCTTCCACTCTAATTAGGCTTCAAGCATGGAAAGGCCCCGATTTCACTGTGAGTTATGTCTGCAAAGCTATTTTGGAGGGGGAAATTTTCCTTTTGGGGGGACATCCGAAATATTTAATAATCTAACGAAATTTTGGGCCCAGGGGGTGCATAAAAGAAAGTCCACTTCCGGGATTGGCCTTGCGATCCGTATAAACTTGAAAGGCCCATTACATACGAATCACTTACGATTTCTTTTAATTTCCGTTTCATTTTTCTCATGCCTAGTAGCCAGATAACCTTTTTTTTGGTCCACATCTGAAAAATATGGCTAGATCTGGCCCATTGGAGGCAATGGGGAACATGTATCTCCCCTTTCCATTCATTATGCCCTTTCCGTTCTTCCCTTCAAGGGAGCCTGGGTTTCAGCAACGAGGTTAAGGAAGCAGACACAGCTTGCATAAGACACATCATTCTTCTATTCTGATTGGCACAACAGGCAGGGCTCACAGGGAAACCCTGTGCAAGGAGAAGCACGCAGCAGCAGCCTCTTTGCTCACCATGTGCTGCCCAAAAGGGTCGGAGCCATGATCAGCTGCCACGTGGTTCTGTTACAGATGGGAAACTATGACGGCTGGGTCCTTGCCATCTAACCAAGCTGAAGAAACTGGATTGGCCAAAGGAAAAAGGCTGAAACGGATCCACAAACTAGCCTATTGTACATAGAGGCATCCAGTACTTCTGTTGTGCATGTACACTGTCAAATTAATGCAGTTTGATATTACTTTGACTGTCATGGTTCAATGCTATGGAATCCTAGGATTTGTAGATTGTTGTGACACCAGCCCTCTTTGGCAGAGAAGGCTAAAAACCTTGCAGAAATACAAATCCCGGGATTCCATAGCAATAATCCATGACAGCTAAGGTGGTGCTAATTCTATTCCATCAGTCCGCGCCTGCCACATGTCTACCACCAGGCAAAGGGCTTTTTCTGTGGCGGCTCCGGTTCTCTGGAACTCTCTCCCGGATGATGTCCGAGCTACCAGGGAGCTTATCCCGTTTCGCAGGGCTTGCAAGACCGCCCTGTTCAGACTGGTCTTCGGTCAGGCGACTTAATCCGAACGTATTCCTCCTTTTAATCAGCACCCTGGCTCAGGGAATGCTTCGATATGCACAAAATTTTATTCTCGGGACCTATGTTGTATTTTATGTTTATGTTTTATTGTACGGCGACATGGATGCCGCATGTTCGCCGAATTGTATGATGTTATCCGCCCCGAGCCTGCAGGGAAGGGCGGAATACAAGACGGAACAAATAAATAAATAAATAAATAAATAAATAAATATAATGTAGAAGCTTTCCCAGGCTAAATATACTGCATTGAATTGGATTATATAGCAGTGTAGAGTCCTATAATCTTAGAATGGGAAGGGACCAAAAGGTTCATCTAATCCAATATTTCCCCAGACTCTGGTCTTCTGGATGTTTTGGACTACAGCTCCCATGGGGCAAGGCAGCAGAGGCTTCAAGATATTTAGAGGCCTAGAATTTGGGAATAAATGGTCTAGTCCAAACTCCTACCAAACATTCCTGAGGGTTGCCCATCCAACCTCCTTTTAAAGATGGAAGTCCACTGCTCTCCAATGCAATTTACTCCACTTCTATCTCTCTCTGGATTCTGTCTTCCTCCATGGCAGAATGGAGTTGACTGGGTGGCCCTTATACTATCCTCAAACTCGGTTTCTATTATTTTTCTGTTATGTCAAGTCTCAGCTGCTTCCTGACTTCAAATTCAGTCATAAAGCCTAGATTTTGTCTCTGAAGCCAAGACCATACTGGTTTGGTTATTTAAAAAAAGAAGCGAACTGTTTCACAGAAGAGGGTTCAACAGAGGTGAAGTCTTTAGAGATCCTATGGTCAATTCTTCGTTGACTAAGAAGGCAGCCAATTTGTGCTAATTCCCCAACTGCCCATTCTCTATTCACTTTTCAGCAAAATGCAACAAGAAACAGTTGACTCCATTTAAAAGAAAAATACCTTGCCTGGCTGAAACAACAGTGTCCCTATGTAATCTCCCATGAAGCTGCAGCTCAGTTGCTGTTCTGTGCTCAGCTGTCCACAATGCTGCTTTGAACTAATAAGCGGCTCATTGTTTTGTCTGTATGTGCAATTATATACACGACAAGTTTCTGAAAGGTTCATTTATCATCCCAGTAATACAGTATGCTGCTTACCTGCCAAAAATATATACGGGAAGAAATTGCCTGAACAAAACTACCTCCACATCAGCCTCCAGCTAGTTGATGCGTGTTCAAGAAAGTGAAATACACAAAAGAACTAAAAATGCACCTTGCAAACTGGTACTTCCAAAATGGCAGCTAAGAAAGCCGTCATTGAGACCCAAGTAAATTCATTTTAAGTGGCAACTTTTTCTCCAAGGTCTAGTACCCATGAAGTGGCAAATGTGTGCCTTGGTTGCATGACTTCAGGCTATGCTTTAGGAAGTAGCAGGGTGGATCAGTTTTCCATGATCCAAAGAATTCTCCTGCTTGGAGGAAAACAGCAAAATGGTAGCCTCCTCCGTTCCCTGTTGAATCAATAGGTGAATCTTTGAATCCATCTTTGGGATGTTGATTTAAAAAACAAATAGCATTGTATGTTTTTGGTTGGTATTCTAGCTACATCTGTTGTACTTTATAATTATTGCCTTGATCCATAGGAAGAGATGGATAAGAAATAGATGATTTATTTTATTTATTTATTTGGATTTGTCTGTCGCCACTCCCATATGGCTCGGGGCGACTCACACCACCAAACACAGTTACATAGCATAAAAACACAGACTATACACACAAAACATCTGTCCCTAATAACACCCTGCATCTAGAAGCAGGCTTGCCCTCCATGGAGGCACGAGTCCAGTCTCTTACACTAAACTTCTGGCTAAAGTTAAAACACTTACCTAAAGGACTGGCCCCCTTAATCCTGACAGACTCTTTCAGGTCTACATGGAAAAATATGATTCTCAGAAATCTCAAACTATCAGGGTTACAGGAAGATGAACTGGACCACCTGGGATATTTGAATGCCAGAGTAGCAGTAAGGCGCAGAATAATGGATATAGATTACCAAAAACACCTAGCCTGTGCCAGATACCATCCACTACTAAAATGCAGTACTAACGAACCCTTTGCTACACCAAATTATTTAACAAATCTAATAAACCCGAAACATAGGAAAGTGTTTACTCTGGCCCGAGTTAATGCTCTGCCAACAGCTGTGCTACTGGGAAGGTACACAAACACCCTATCATGAACGTATATGCCCCTGCGACGCAGGGGTGGTTGAATCTATAGAGCATGTGTTCTTTCACTGCCCTTTGTATTTGGATGCCCGCCTCTCCTTAATCTCACCAATTCTGTCCCGCTTACCTGGTAGACCTGAGGAATTCTACCTATACTGGCTGCTTGACGACAAACACAAGGAGATAACCAACCTGGTGGCCAAATATCTCATGGCCGTTCTGGGCTACGAGGATCCAGCATAATAAATTGCAAGCGGAAACACAATAGGCCAGATACTTTTGGTGTTAATTTTAGAGTTGAATGGAGTTTTAACATTTATATTGTTTTATTTTCTGTATAATATGATGTTGGTCTTTGACCGTAAATAAAATAAAAATCTATCTAATATCTATCACACAAAACATCACACTAGTGGCCGGGGGATGGGTTACACTTCTGCGGACTCAATTTCCGACAGACCCCTTGAAAAGGGGACGGTGAGGGGACCACAGGCAAGCCGGGCCAGTCAGTAAGGGGTGGCATCGAGGTCCTGAGCCACGACCCGATCGGGGCTGGAGTAATCTCCATCATGCCTGGGAAATGGATAGGGCCCACCTGGGAGATCTTAGATGCTAATTGCATGGCTAATGGGCCGCTAAGCCCATTCTGTGACTTCATCAAAGGGTTGCTTGACTTCTTCTAGGGGGGGTGAAGGATGATGAGGAGGTTGATATTTCAACATACTAATGATGAGTCATAGAATCATAGGATTGGAAGAGACTACAAGGGCATCCAGCCTCTATTTAAAAACCTCCAAAGAAGGGGACTTCACCACACTTCCCACAGTATATTTCACTGTCAAAAAAACCAAGCCTCTTACTCTCTGGAGGATCTTCCTAATGTTTAGGTGGAATCTCTTTTTTTGGAATTGGAATGTGTTGCTCCATGTCCTAGTCACTGGAGCAGCAACATGACATTCTTTCAGATATTTCAACTTGGGTTGTATATCCCCTCTTAGACTTTTCTTCTCCAAACTAAACATCCATCTTCCTAAGCTGTCTATAAATTCATTATTTATAGACTTGTCACCATTTCAATCACTGTTCTCTGGACACATCCCACCTTGTTAATTTTCTTGAATTGCGCTGCCTTGAACTGGATATGATGTTCCAGGTGAGGGTTGATGAAAGCAGAACAGAGAGGACCTACAGTATGTGATGCCATATAGTCTGTCCTATAATTATACTACTGATGCCACATAAAATTGCATTGTCATTTGTAGCTGCTGAATCACACTGTTGACTCATGTTCAGCTTGACATCTAGTAAGACCCCTAGATCCTTTTCACATTGTCTGTTTTCAAGCCAGGTGTTTCCCATCCTATTTATCAGGTTGGGCAAACTTCAGCCCTCCATGTGTTGAACTTCAATTCCTACAATTCCTAGGCTGTTAGGAATTGTGGGTTGAAATCTAAAACACCAGGAGGGCCAAAGTTTGCCCATGCCTGATATATAGGATGTGTGGTAATGTTCTCTCAATATAAGGGCAGGGGAACGAAAATAAAGGCCAAATGGTACATTCCATTGTGACATTCTCTTCAACATTTTACAGGTGAAAACCAGGACACTGGTGGGCAAAAAACATCAGAGAGTTGTCAATATGACAATAGTTATTAATAACAACAAAAGCAGGCAAGTGCTGAGGCAGTTTTCTTTTGCCAGTGTCTATAAGGGTGGCCAAGGCTCTGCCACCTCCTGTCCTTTTCTCCCTGCTGCATTGAGTATAAATAACTATAAAATATCCTCATGTAGGATTCTGGGGCTGAGAGGTATTGGGGAGAAGGCCATTTGGGATTAATCTAGAATCCATGTTCTTACTTGTAAAAATCTGAGGCATGGATAAGAGTCATCTGAGTTCCCTTCCAATTACAATCAATTGGGGAGCAACCCAGGCATTTGGATTGTCCTTGGGACTGAAGTGTTCTGCCCAAGACAATGCTAATAAGGTCGTGATGGTGCTGATACCTGGCTTCAGATGGATCTATAGCACATTGCCACCCTGTCCTTACTTCATTTCCAGGTCCATGTATCTTAAGATTGTTATTCGTTCAGTCACTTCCGACTCTTCATGACCTCATGGACCAGCCCACGCCAGAGCTCCCTGTCAGCCATCACCACCCCTAGCTCCTTCAGAATAGGTTAGGTAAAATAAACTAACCTACATTTAACCTACCTTTTGTTTTGGTCTCATAGGTTATCAAAGAGTGTATTTCCATCACTGGAGGTTATGAAATAGAGTTTTGATGGGAATAAAGAAAAACTATTTTCTTTGTCACAAAACACTAGGACTAGAGGGCACTCCCTGAAGCTCCAAGGTAGGAAAATTAGGACTAATAAAGGGAAATATTTCTTCACCCAGAGGGTCATTGGGTTATGGAACTCACTTCCAGAGGAGGTTGTGACAGCTGTCAGCCTGAACAACTTCAAGGCAGGATTAGACAGATTCATGGATACCAAGTGTATCGATAGTTACTGAAAAGGACATTCAAGTGCCACCTCGGAGTTGGTTGAGGTAGGCAGGATTTCCCTGGGTACTGGTTGTGGGGGGTCGGGAGCAGGTCAGGGTTTTGCCCTCCTTTCTGCTAGAGATCCCCGTGGGCCACTGTGTGATACAGAATGCTGGACTAGATGGGCTGAGGTCCGATTCAGCATGGCTCTTCTTATGTTCTTATGTTCTTACCTCTCAGGAATATTTCAGAAATAGATTTTATCACTATGGGGAATTATATTCGATGGTCCTTTGGGTCTCTTCCCACTCTATGATCAGTATCAGCTTTTCTGAACATCTCTTTTTGGGAATCTGGGTGAAAATTGTAGTTGGGGCTAAATATAGTTCAGCACCATATGGTTAAGCAAACAACCTGTTTGTGAAATGCAGAGATATATATGTTATAAGTGGACTGAAAGGCTCACAGATAAACATACATCTCCAAAGAGAATGGTGTTGCTATTAATTCTGTAAGACTGCCACCTAATGGAAGCACTTTCATGTGGCCAACACAAAACTCTCAAACATCCAAGGTGATAAATCAGTTCTGTGCTTTATTCAGTATCTTCTTTGACTTAGGGCCCTTCCACATTGCCCCAAATCTCAGGAGGAACTGGGTTATTTAAACCCAGTTCCTACTGGGATTTTGCCCCACCCTAACCCAAACTCTGGGTTTTCCCTCAAGGGATGGTTAAATGCCCTCCCAGGTCAACCATCCAAACCTCCATTTTCCCCTCAAAAACTTTCCCAATGGGCCTATTGGCACCACAGGCTGCTCCGGAGAGCTTTCCTGATGCATGAAAATGATGTGTCAGGAGATGGGGGAGGGAAATCCTTCCCCCCTCCTGATGCATCATTTCTGTACATCATAGTTTTTTGGGGGGGGGAGACTGCAATGCCTGAAGGCCCCTTTCATAAGTTTTTGAGGAGAAAATGGGGGTGGGGGGTAGGAGCTGGGCGCCATCCTAATCTTTCAGGTTCCAGGAGCCCGAAGAAATGGGGTGGCAGTGGAAATTGACCTCCAGAACTGTGAAAGCAGTCCCAGGAGTAAATCCCCACAGGTCCACCACCTGCAACGATCTGGGCCTTAGCTTAACGTCTGGATCTCTGAAGGTGTCAAATTAAGATTAAGCTGGGTTTACCTGAGGTGCTGTTTGGATGCCTCAGGTAAATCTGTTACCTAGTACAGGTTTTATGGCAGTGTAGAAAGATCTTTAGAACAGTGGTTCTCAATTTGTGGGTGCCCAGAAATCCCAGCCAGTTGAAGGTCAAAACATCTGGGGACCCACCAGTTGAGAACCACTGCCATAGAAGAACTTCCCTATCCAAATTCCCAGGTTAAAGATTCCAGCAGGGCAGGATTGCATTAAAGGCAGAGATTTCAAAGAAACAGAACTATTGCTGTTTTCTTAAAAGGTGGGGGGGGGGTGGGATGAGAAAGCAGCTATGGTTTCAAAATGACAAGTTTTGAAGAGCGGAAGCTATTGCACATCTAGTTTGATCCCATGGAAAAGAAAGAAAACAAATATACAAATAGAAGAGTAGAAGGGAGAATGCGGCAAGAATAAAGAAGGAAGAAATAATATGCGATGAGTGATGCTATGAATAGAGGAAGACTGGAAGGAATATTCAAGATTTTTTGAGATGAAGGAAGATATGAAATGGAGTTTAGGATGGAGAAAGTAACAAAACTTTTGCCCATTTACAGAAGGAACTTCTTGTTCTTGCTTAATGTTTCTATTCTATACAGTTGTACTTGTGGGGGGAGAACAAATGAGGGCACCCCTCTATGAAAATTCCACTACCCAAATTAAATTTTCATGAAACTTCCAAATTTGTGGCAATATCATAACTTATAATCTCAACTGTGCGTTAGAAATATAGATAGAGGAAATGTCCCCAAGGGAAGGTGGTCACGGGGAATAGAAGAGTTCTAGCTGTGAATCATTTTCAATATACAATTCTCTGAAATGCAATAAATTTGTGGACCAAAGGCACATTTCACTGGGGATGCAGAATTCTTATTTGGGGGCAATGCCCTCATTTCTCTGCTACTCAGTGGCTCCATCCCCCCTACTTCATATTTGCAAAATTTATTGTTTGGATCTCAGGGGGATGTACTTTTCTGTTACTAAAGGAGTTGAGATATTATTATATGTCTTTTATTGCTCTTTGTCCCTAGTTCCCGCATGGCCGAGAAGTGTCCCCTGCCTGCACTAAGATCACTTTAAGCCACCTGAACTTATATCAAAAAAGCTGCTTGCTGTCTGTCAGCATCATCACCATAATCCAAATGGACATATCAGTGGCATCAGGATTAATTTCCCATGAGCCTAACAGATTCCCTCCTTCTCCCAAGATTGCTGATTCTTTCCCTTTGTAACAGCATAAGCAAAAAGGCAGGTTTCTTTGGTTTGCCAAAATTACAGTTTCAGTTTTGACAGTGCAAATCAGGGTGGGAAGGAACCAATGAAGACTGAATGGAAAAGTAACATCTATATGTAAGAACAGTGTCTCCTCTCCTGTAATTCTGAAAACATTGGACAAGATTTACACTAAACTAATCTTCCCAATGCATATTAGACCCTAGTTTAGGCAAAAATAAGATAGAACATGTCCATCCCTTTTTCACTGATTCACGGTGACATTTGTGGAAAAAAGACCATCTTCTTTTCTTTCATGTAGCAAACACTCCTTGCTATAGAGTTATATTTACTTATTCAAATAATTTATATCCCGATTTTCTTACAGCACAAGATTTAAGGTAGCATTGAAATTAAGAGATTATGGCCATGTTGGTGAATACAGATTCAACTTTATATAGAGAAAAGAATACTTTTCTGTCCTATACGCTGAAAGCCAGAATCTGAAGCAAATAGGCACATCTATAGAAGGAAAAAATCATGGAGGTTTTATATTGATCCTCCAAGTTTTATCTCATATTGTTTCAGGAAGTCCCTCAAGCTACATCTACACTCCCATATAATGAAGTTTGAAACTGCATTATATGGTCAGTGTAGGCTCATTTAATACAGTTCAGTGAACCCATATCATGCAGTTTCAAACTTCATTCTTTGGCAGTGTAGATGAGGTCTTCACCTGTTGTAATGCTTTTTTTTTTTTTGAGTTTTGGAGTTGTACAAAGTGTTTAGCCTTCTATGCCAAAGAATGCTGGTGCACGACCAAACTTCAAATCCCTGGATTCCATAGCATTGAACCTTGGTAGCTAAAGTGGCATCAAACCACCATAATTATACAGTGTAGAGCAGGGGTGCTCATTAGGTAGATCGCGATCTACTGGTAGATTGCATAGGGTGTCCTGGTAGATCGCAGGCAGGGCGGGAGGAAGGCTCAGGCTTCCGACGCCACCCAGGTGCAGAAGGAGGTTGGACTGGATGGCCCTTGGAGGTCTCCTCCTATTCTAGGAACCCATTGTTATTATTATTATCATCATCATCAGAGGCTGAATGGCCATCTGTGAGGAATGCTTTGATTGTGTTTTTCCCTTATTGCAGAAGGAGGTTGGACTGGATGGCCCTTGGAGGTCTCCTTCTACTCTATGAACCTGTTGTTGTTGTTACTATTATTATTATTAGCAGAGGCTAAATGAGTATTATCATCATTATTATGAATAAATTCAGGGGCTTATTATACTCACATTTAGTTCAATTCAGTCTTAAAATATATTATATGGCTCTCACTGAAATACATTTCCAAATATTTTGCTTTTATGGCTCTCTGAGTAGTGGGTAGGTAGATCATTTTGACTTGGTTGTTTTATAAGTAGCTCGCATGCTGAAAAAGTGTGAGCACCCCTGGTGTAGAGCAAGCTTATGGTCTAGTTGGGATTAGCAATAGAATTTGGGCCCAAATGGTAACATCTACACAGGCATTGCTCTTCTGCCATAAATTGTTGCCCAGATCTGTGTGCTTTATTTCCATGTTCCTTATTTCTGTATTAAAGAGGCTGGTTGCCAACTCAGTTAAAGTCCTGGTTTCCCATGCTAGCCAATGGCCAACTTACTAAACAAACCTGCTGGCCACTTTGTTATGGAATGCATAATTACTGCAATAGATTTCTATTCCTGCAAGGAGGAGGAGAAAATATAGTGTGGCCCAAGGCCATGCCTTGTTTTCACAGCAGCATCCAAGCAGATATGGACCAAGTGTTCTCAGCACATTAAAAGAGACTTGGAAAATGATTTCACTGAAGAAACAAATAATCAAAAGTGAAGGATTTGTAATTCTTTGGTAGAAGAGAAGTCCCATTGGTAGAGAAATTGTAAAAATCAGCTAGTTATAACTGTTGGTTTATTTTATGCCATAAAATCCTTAGAATGACTTGTGAATGCCCATGAGATTTATCTCTCTAAATTGCAGGAAAGTCTGGCATCCTGGCTAGACCATGAGTGTCATAAGAGTCGGGGATGCCTCAATATTAGAATTATAACTGTTGAGACTTCCGAATTCATAACCAGTATTCTCAGACCTAGTATTACAATACTGCAAGTGTGAGAAAGACACAATTAAGCACCTGAGGAAATTATAGTCCAGAGAACACAACCCAACACAACCTTTCAGTGAACACCATCCTAACCACTGTGAACGTGGAACCTCTATACAGACCACAACTCACTTGGTACACCATTCTGGACAAATACATAGTAGACCCAGTTACCAAACTCTATTGCACAGAGATATTGAAGAAGGTATTCAAATTAATATAATTGCCATGTGACCATACATGATAGCATTGTATGCAAATATCTTCGTGGCTGACTTGGAGCAATGGTTCCACAACTCCTGCACAATGGTTCCTAACAACGATTGGTTCCTGTACCCTAAAATCTTTCCTCTAGTAATGTAGGGATTAAGGTCAAAAGGAGGATTTTGCCCACTCACATCAGAATACTTGAGGTCTGAAGGCAAAGTTCATCCTGCCCAAATGAACTTTGCCTTCAGACCTCAAATTTTTAGCATGCATAAAGAGAGAGACTCTGAAAATTATTCACATCTAGAACTATTATCTTTTCTCCATACCTTGCTTTTTTGATATAATGCACCTGCTAAGAACCAGTACAGAGAGGTTTCGAAGCACTGGGGTGGTTTCTAAATTTTGGAAGCCTGAATGTACAACTCACATCATCACTGAGATGAATAAGTTGATGTGTCTGAACTATATTCAAAGCCAAAAGTGGGAAATACACACATCTCTACATGAAGTCAACATATAAGGCTTTGTTGAAGAAAAAGAGGACTGCATCTATTCAACTTCAGATGTATTTCCTCTATATTCCTCTCTCTTTTTCAACATCTTTTGTTTGTTCATTTCCTGGCTATTTGAGCAGGCATTTGCTGATGAAATATAAGGCTTAATGAGATATATGGAATGACGACGATGCGATGGAAACTGATTTCAACATGACGCTGAGACTGCAATTGTATGTTTTTAATTGTTAATTTGTTATTATATGGGTTTTTTGGGTTTTTTTCCTTGTTGCTTGTGTTGTATTGAGGGCAGAGACTGCCTGTGTAAACCGTCCCGTGTCACCTTCGGGCTGAGAGGGGCGATATAGAAACGTGACAAATAAATAAATAAATAAATAAATAAATAAATAAATAAATAAATAAATAAATATCCTCCAGGAGCAAATGGATCACCTGAAATGGTCAACAAAGATTTTTTAATGAATTAACCTTTCTTCTTTCTTTCTGGAAATCGCAAATTAGCTAACACATCCATCTGTAATTAAAAATTAGCAAGTGCAATCTTTTGCCCGATAAATGGCACATGCTGCTACTGAAACTTTTGCAAATGAGGCCCTCGTAATGAGAGGCAAAGCTAATTACTAGAAAAATAATTAAGAAATTATTCTGGGATGATAGCTTGGAGATCAACAAAGGGGGTAAATACAGATGCTGCTTCAAACTTTTAATGGGTGGAACAAGCCATGATGCCTGATGCATGAAACAATGGAGGGATATAAGAGGGAAACAACTGGTGCAGTTAAGATCTCTCATCAAACTGGGGGTAAGGCTACATTCAGGGTCCCGAAGTCACGGGACACTGAGAAGATAAGCAAGAGTGATTTCAAGGCAAGTACAAGCAACTGAGCTGGTGAAGCTAAGCCTCAACTTCACTTATGGAATTAGCTGGATACTTCCCCCCCCCCTGGCATTGAATATCTGCATTCAGGTCAGGTTTGTGGAAGTCCAGCTGCCCATGCAGTGCCATTGTGTATGTAAATGTGAATGTGCATTCAACTATGGCATATCCAACTCTGCATTCAGGTGTGAAACGTTGCCATTCACACAAAGACTTCACATCACAATTATGACATAGCTCTACAAGTAGAGGTTGATAGCATGCTGGACAGCCTTTATGCAGAACCTTGACTGGTATGTGGTGGAAGAAAAGAGCCATGTATCTTGCTTTGAGTTTGTCCAAACAAATCATAGTCATAAAACAAATGATGTTTGCATATTGCCTGTAATATGAAAAGTTGTATTTCTCTGTTCAGGAAAATATGAGTGGGAGGTTGCTCCAATTTTTCTTATAGACTTCTCAGAGACATCCAATTGGGCATGGAGAGAACAGAAGGTGGAATTGCATAAGACTTTGGTCTGATCTAGGAGAGCATTTTTGCTGCATTATAATGTAAAACCCATTGGTTTGAATTTCTTTTGAAAGTATCAGGTGTTGCTATTTTTTCCACTAGTAAATGCTTTATTTAGATCTTGTGTCTTCAACAACCTACATGGCCATCTGCTAGCTATATACAGTTGCACACTGCACAGCAGGGCTGGACTACATGATCTTTCCAGCTTTAAAAAGCCATGATTTTCTAAATATGTGAAGTCATCTTAAGCTTGACTCAGACCTCTACTTCATCTGTCCATTGCATTCTTCCAAGTCAGTTCCAACTGTCATTGTCTTACAGCTGTAAACATCTGGACAGCATTACAAGAATAATTGTTATTTGCTGTTGACTTCAATTTATAATGATCCCATGAATGAGAGTCCTTTTTCAAGAAGACCTTTTCCAGGTTAGATATTACACTGTCATTTAGTTTAAAGGGGCTTCCTCCTATTGCCTGTATAGTATACTTCTAATTCCTTCATAAATTTGTAGAACTAAACTGGAAAGAAACGTTACAAGTATCAGGAGATTGGCCTCTTTCATTGAGGAGCAGATGATGTTCTCCACTTATCAGCCCTGGAGACCAAACATCAATTTAAAACCTTTTAATTGTATCACTGCAAACTGAGCAGCCTTCTGCATTATTTATTCCATGTCCCTGTGTTTGGATTTGTTTCAGTTGCAATCAATATGAGCAACCAATTCCCTCTCTTTCTCTCAATGCATGGGCTTATCCCTCTGTGAAGCTGGATACCATGGTTTGTTTAGACGTGTGCCCAAGGTGATTCTTAAAATTCTCAATCCTGGTTATAGGCAATAGGGAATGACTTCCTCAAACAGAGTTGGCTGTTTCCCTGAGCTGACAGTCTCATGGAATCATAAAAGTAGATATTTGAAAGGGACTTGAAGGACTCTCTAGTGCAATGGTTCTCATCCTGCGGGTCCCCAGATGTTTTGGCCCTCAATTCTCATAAATCCTAACAGCTGGTACACTGGGATTTCTGGGAGTTATAGACCAAAACACCTGGGGACCCACAGGTTGAGAACCACTGCACTAGAGCAATCCTGTCCTGCAGGAAAACTGAGCTACAACACGCTTTGGAGATGAACATCTGTCTCCTGCTTTCCAAAAGGAGAGTCCAGTGAACATGTACATTTTGAGATTCCCCCCATCTGTTCACACTTTGATTATCAAAATTATACTTCTAAATAGTGTTCCTAAGTGGACCATATACATGAACAAAGATGGCTGCCCTCTCATACTTGGTTTGTCACTGAGTAGATCATACTCCACTCCTCTGAAGTCCTAACCTTTCACTCCTCTGAAGTCCTAACCTTTCACTAGGGACTAGAGAAATCCTCAATTTCAAAACATTTATCCTTGAAGCAACTGAGGCCAAGCCTGTTTTCAGATTTCTGAGTCAAAACCAATATTCCCAAGGGCTCTTTACTGCCATAAAATTATAGCCCTACAGTTCCACTTTAATTGCTATGGCTACATCCTATAGAACCCAGGGGTTTGTGTCTTTGTGAGAAGCTAGAGCTCTCTAGCTAAAAATTATGAATACCTTTCCTTAAGCTGCAAATCCCAGGATAATGTAAGATGTTGTTGTAGTGGTTAAAATAGAATCAAAACAATGTAATAGTGTAAAAAGAGCCTCAGGTCAAAATCTAGTCAACAACCCCATTGAACTGCGCCAGCCTCGAGCAATAAAAAGATGCCTCTTAAAGGCCAAAAGAAAATGAGAGTAGAAAAAATGAGAGAATCTTTTCAGCAATTCAAAAAATGAACAATCTATTATAATCAAGTAACATCCAGTTTCAATAGAGGAATGCAAGAAGTGAGTAATGAAACTGATCAATTGATTAAGCAGCCACTACTCCAACTTGGTTCTCCACCAGCTTCTATTCCCCCACCATTCTCCTCAAGGGTGAATCCTACCAATTTTTCCACTCTCTCTTTTGCTCCTTTTAACACCACTTCAGCCATCCAAATCAAGATTAGAATTCTCTGTCACTTCTCTGGGAGAATATTTATATTAAGGATATGCCTTAGGAGTAAAATGTGCTGAATTTTCCTTTTAATCATACTAGCAATGGAAGAAGCGCCAGTCAATTTTGCTCTCTTTTTAATGCATAGACCCTCAAAAAATCACCTCCAAGATATGCTTAGAGTTCATCGTGGTTTCATTAATAACATCCTACCTCACATACTGTGAAGGAAATCCATAATTTCCCACCTTCACAGTTTAAAGAGCAGTAGAGGATGGTGGCTGTTATATCAAGAGTTTGCCCAGGGTTAATCTGAACTTTAAAGGAACTGACTGAAATGGTGAACCTATTTCTGATTGTGATTTCTAAACCTTGAATAGTTGGTTGAAAGTGCAGGATACATTCCATAGAATAATATTTCAGAGTTGGAATGTACCACAAGGGCAATCTAATCCAACCTCTTACAACTCAAAGGCCCTGTAAGGATGCCCATCCAACTGTTGAAAGACCTCCAAAGATGAAGAATCCACCACTCCCCAAGGCACTGTATTCCATTGTTGAACAGTTCTCATAAAGGTCTAATATTCAGGTGGAAACTCTTTTTCTGCAATTTGAACCCATTTTCTTTTGTCCCAATTTCCAGATGAAAGGAAAACAAGCTTGCTTCATTTCCAACTATTTAAGCATGGCTTTCATGGCACCTCTTACCTTCTCTTTTCTAGGCTGGACATGCCCAGTTCTCTAAGCCACTCATCTCAGATATTTGCGTGTGGATGGGCGACACGCCTCCCGCCCACAACCGGAAAAAGACATGCACACACTGAGGTGGGAAGAAAATGGCCACAACTCATTTATTGATTACAGGAACTGAAAGGTTGGCAGCCAGGCATGGGTTCTGGATCAAGATCGGTCAACCCATTGCTGACCGATACCACTAACATGTCAGGGTGTCACCAGCACAATACCGGGCTATGATACTTGGCACCCCTGGGAACCACCAGACATTCCATACACACCCTACGCACTGGGTGGGAGAAGAAAACCAGATCCAAGGCCTATGCCACATGCCAATAAGAGTTGTGATGGGGTAACAAAACCAAACCAATGTTAACAAGGATCAAACCAAATGAGCATGCAGGGAGGGTGGGATGGCAAGTAGAAGCAGGCACAGTGCCTGCATGTGTGCAGGGCAGCCCTATAAAGGCTGCCGGACAGAAGTAAAAGGCTGGCCCTGGCCAATCAGCTGGCTGTGCAGGGCCAGCTGCCGGTTGGCCAGCCAGCCAATCGGCGGGACAACTCCCCCCCCCCCGCACAGGGGATTTCTGGGAAGAAGAGGCCCCACTGCGACCAACATGGCTGATGGGAAAGTGTCCCCCGCCACAACTCGCATTGCCTGGTAAGTCAGGCAATGCATTTATGAGGACACAGGACTATTCCAGGTGATACTTGACCAAAGCAGAAGAGAATGGTACTCTTACTTTCTTTTGACCTAGGACTTTATCACACTAGGGCACTTCACAGATGGAGCCATGACGGAGCCCACCAGAGCCCATCAAATAATCCAGTGGGCCTCTGTTCTAGGAGCATCCTAGGATGGAGCCCTGAGTACATTGGAGACTTCCTGTGTTCGCATTTAGTAAGCTGTTGGAAGCATGGTGGGATGCAGGCAGTGAACATTTCCCCCATGGGATGGGGAAGGGACAACGTGGGCAATAATAATAACTTTATTTATATCCCACCCTACCTCCCCTAGGAGAGAGGGAGGCTCCAGGGGGACAGTTTCCCTCACTGCCCACCAGATTGGTTCCACTGCCCCACAGGTGCCCCCACTTTCCCTTGGCTTGAAGACCTCAATGTGATGAGGTCCCTAGACATTGTACTCCTCTCGTTAAAGCCCAAAATGGCATTGGCTTTTAAAGATCTGTGATGTATTGTTGTGTTGAACCCAACATGGATTATTCTCCTCAGACATGTTTATGATGTATGTTTGGCCTGTTAAAATAATGCTTAATGTCTCAAATTGTTTTAAACAGTCTCTTTAATGTGATTTACTACTGGTTCATTTTGTGGCATCACTGAACCTTTGGTTGCCTATATAGCTCTATTTACGAAAGTCCACATGTCTCTACAAGCTTGCCTAAGACTTGAGATGCTTGGGAAGGATTTCTCCTCATCCCAACATTGTCAAAGGCCAGTCTGATGAGAAAATCTGAAAGGGCCTTCTTGATGAATGCTTCTAGCTCTTGAAAGAGTGATTTGGAAGAATGTCATTCAAAGTTGAAGTTGACTTCACAATAAATAATAACAACAAACAGACATGGAAACCTTGGGCAAGTCACTCTTTCTAGGCCTCAGAGGAAGGAAACATCCAATCTCCTTGGGACAAATCTCAGGGTCACTAAAACTCAGCATCAATTTGTATGTAAATAACAACTAACAAGTTGTACCCCATCTTTTTTTTAAAAAAAATCATCTTTATTGTGAAAATTTTACAATAGTGGGGTAGTTCAAATGAAATAAGGTGTATAGTAAGAATACAGTGTCTGGTAGTGGTAAGGGGTTTGGGGATAGGGGGAAAATGATAAATAAAAAGAAAAATAAATAAATAATAATATATAAGGAAGGAAGGAAGAGATGAGAGAGAAAGAAAAAAATCCAAAGTATGGGGGTGGAATGGTTAATGGACTTTTGGTCTATTTCACAGGGAGTAGCTTGAAGATTTTATTCCTTGTATTTTTGGTTTTTTCTTTCTTTTATGACACCTTCCTTCCTTTATCCATTTTTCTTCTCTCTCTCTCTCTCTCTCTCTCTCTCTCTCTCTCTCTCTCTCCTTTTCCTTTCTTTTCTTTCTTTTTAAAATTTCCCTCTTCCTTTTCCTCATTTTAGTCCATCTGTAATATTTTATTTTCCTTGAGGTATCTTCTCAATGGTTGCCAGTCCGTTTCATTCCTTTTATTCTGATCATACATCATAAACATCAGAGAGTCCACATCCATATATTCCCTTATTTTAGCAATCCGTGCCTCGAAGGTCGGAAGCTCTTCCATCTGCTTGCCAAGATAGTTCTGGCAGCTGCTATCATATAGTATAATAACTTATCATTGTTTTTCCCTAAATCAGAATCCATTAGATTTAATAAATAATATTCAGGTTTTAAATCAAACTTATTCTTCACAATTTTTTGGTGTCTGGGCATGTATGTATTTCCAAAACTTCTTTACTACTATGCAGGTCCACCAGACATGATAATATGAACCTATTTGTTCTCCATACTTCCAACAGCTGTTATTTAAGTTCTTATAATATTTCGCCCACTGTTGTGGTGTTAAATGCCAACGGAAGAACACCTTATACCAGTTCTCTGTTATGTTTGTAAATCTTGAGTATTTTAACTTTCTTTCCACATTTCCTCCCAGTCTTTTAGCAAGAAAGAGTGTCCAAAATCTATGGCCCATTTAATCATGTTTTCTTTTATTAATTCTTACTCTGTATCCCATTCTAGAAGTTTCTGATATAGTCCTTATTTTTTTTCCCTTTTCATTACTATGTTCCAGGTCATCTCTTGTAATGCAAACTCAATTACAAGATCAATTAAAACTATCAATTATTTTGATATAGTACTTAGATATAAATCCTTGGCTTTATGGCAAGATGCAAATAGTTCATAATAATAATAATAATAATGTTCAACACAATATGTAGAAATTGAACTGGCCTATAAAGACATCCATGTCTGCATATCCTTTTGAAATCTTTGCATCTTCATTCCTTCATCATCCCCCTCAAAATGAGTTCGTCTTCCAGGACCCAAACCCAGCATGGCTTTTTCCCTGAGCAACTCAGAGTGGTATCTATCTATCCTGAAAGGTTTGTGAAAATCATGCTGTTTAATGCTATGCACATATAAATATATTTGTGGGCAAATCAAAGCAGTTACTAAGAATAACAATTTATCAGGCTGTGATCTGTGACTGCTCGGGAGGGCAAATTATTATTTGTATCGCAGCTTCCCTAAAGAGGAAAGAAGAAATCCATATATATAAGCAATTTATTTTCTACAGTGGGAAATAATTTCTTTAAGGCAGCCAGTGGGAGATGGCAAAGATTGTAACATGTAAATAATAAAAAATACAATATTAGAGAAAGATGAAATATTTAGGGGCATTAAAGGATGTCGTAATGGCACAGGAACTGACAGAATTATTCTACATGAAAACAAGCATTATTCCTCCTCCATGTGACTATAAATCGAAGTCAAGATTTAATGTACTTCAAAGGAAAAGACATTTTAAATTTGAGATATGATTATGATCTTCTTCTCAGTCTATAACTAGAAAGGTCAGAAATCTGGATGTGGAACCAAGAGCCATATATCCTGTAATTAGGTGTGAGGATTACAAATCTGCATAGAGACAAGAATAATGAGTCAAGACATTTGCTAGGTTAACTAGGGCCACACATTTATTTAACAAGAAGTACTGGTTAAGATCCTCTATCAAGGAGATGGATTCACATTCATAGCGTCATAGAATATTAGAGTTGGAAAACACTACAAGACCTATGTAGTCCAACCTCCTTCTGCAGTGCAGCATAACACACTCAAAGCACTCCTGACAGATAGTCATCTGGCTCTGGTTAAAAACCACTAGAGAAGCAGTCCACCAGACTCCCAGGTAGCAAATTTCACTGTCAATCAATTCTTACCATCAAGAAATTTTCCCCAATGTTTAGGTGGGATTTCTTTTCCTGCAATTTGAATCCATTGCTTCATCGTTTAGTCTTTAGAACAGCAAGAAATAAGCTTGCCCTCTCCTCAATACGCCATCTCTTCAAATATTCCAACACAGCTGTTATGTCCTTTTAAATCTTCTACAAACAAAATATACCCATCCCAATAAGTCTGTCCTCATAAAGCAGGGGTGGGCAACCTACGGTCCATGGGCCGGATCCAGCCCGGCAGCCGATTCTGTCCGGCCCAGGAGAAGGGCATCGGGGGGCCCCGCACCATCCCTTCCCTCCCCCCCTGATTGACAGCCACCATTCCTTTGCATGGGCACCTCCACCACGCTTTCAGCCTCCGGATCCAGCTCGCAGCAGCCCTCCCTCCCCCTTCCGGTCTGGCAGGAATGGGCAGTAGCCAGAGGGAGAATCAGCCCGGGAGGCGTGGGAGACTATCTGCCTGGAGAATGGTGATGCAGCCAGTGGAGGCCGATTCCCATTGGCGGATCCCAGGAAGGAATGCCCTCTCCTAGTGGCAGCAGAAGAAGAAGGGCAGAGGAAAGGCTGAGTTTCTGCCCGGAGACCAGTGACACCATAGGAGAAGGCGAATTCCTATTGGCAGGTGCTGCTGGGCCTTTAGAACAGAAGGAAAGAGGCTCACTTGTTCCTGATTCCCCAGTGCCGCGAAGAAGAACCTCTTATGGGCCTCCTGCCCACGGCTGCCATGTTTGGTCTTGATGGAAGTCCAGTGAGAGGGGCTGGCCTGCATTTCCTAGAGAGATGGGGAAGGCCTTTCCCTGTGAGCTCACTTCCTGAGGAGGGAAACGGGGGGCTTTGAGAGATAGAGAGAAGGGGGAAGAGGAGGAGCTAAGTGGGGTGTCATCGGGCCTGTTGACGAGGGAGAGAGGAGGCCTTCCGGGGAGGGAGGGAGGGAGGGAGAGAGAGTTCAGGGAGAAGCAGGCTCGAGTGTGTGGGGAAGTGAGTGAGGTGTTGTCCTTGGCCTGCGTGGCCCTTCTCGGCCTCTGCTCATAGGGCGATCAGTTGGGGAATGGCTGGGGGCGAGAGCGGGCAGAGGCCTGTAGCCTCCGATTGCCTGCTGCTCTGCTCTCCTTTGCTGCAGTGGCGGCTGGGTCCGCTTTGCCATCCTCTAGGCTGGGGCCATTGGGCCATTCCATCTTGGGATCCTTCCTCTCTTGAGGATGTCAGCCTTCATCTTGGTTCACATCTTATCTTCTTGAATTTTATTTTATTTTATTTTAGTGATTTTTATTATTATTTTATAATAATTTTATAATAATAATATAATAATATAATATAATATAATGTTATCTTATAATTGCAATATATTATAATGTCTATATATATAATATAATATAATAATTATGATATTAATACTAATAATATATGAATATTTCTTGATATATTAATATGTTAATATTAATGATGTGTAATATATAGTAAATATAGTTAATAAATAAATAAATAAATAAATAATGTAGATTAGAATGCAGTTCTGCCCTTAGGTGCGGCCCCCCATAATATTTTTTGGCTCTCATGTGGCCCCTTGGGAAAAAAAATTGCCCACCCCTGTCATAGAGGTTGGCTTCCAGATCTTTGACTATTGAGGCCACACGTCTCTCAACAATTTCCAGATTTTTTATTTCCTTCTGGAATTGTGGTGCCTAGAACAAGACACAGTGTTATTCCCGATGATGCCTGATCAAAGTAAAATAGAGCAAAAATCTACGATCAAGATACTGTACAGCTATTGATGCAGCCTAGAATTGCTTTGGCCTTTTTAGATGCCACATGGACTTGGGCCTTAATCAGATTTTGGTCTACTAATTTATGTTCATGGAATTAATGAACTGCAATACCAAATGCACATCTGCATTGGCAATGCACAGTGTACATCATCACGCATCTGAGCATCTACATCCCATGCATATCAACGTGCAGTTCTGCATCCACACAGTTTATAATGAACATAGACATTCTCAATTATACAAAGATATCCACCTACTTCCATACAGGAATTTATGT
Organism: Anolis apletophallus; assembly: GCA_030556195.1. Lineage (NCBI taxonomy): Eukaryota > Metazoa > Chordata > Lepidosauria > Squamata > Anolidae > Anolis > Anolis apletophallus. The sequence continues at coordinate 142,989,065 of JARBWK010000007.1, read as the reverse complement.
AAGAATAAGACACCAACAGGACACTAGCTTTCTGTGCAACAATGGGTGTCACATAAGTTGGAGCTGACTTCCACTTATAGTGACTCTATGAATGAGAGGCTACGGAAGTCATTCATTGATGATTTTCCTCTTCAAAGAAGCATCAAGTAACTTTTGTACTTTTCTTCTGGCTCCTAATTTTTTTTGATAACAGCAAAAAATTATCAAAAATTTACACAGGTTATTGTTACAAAGAAAACAACATTCTTTGCCTAAGAAACAGCTTTTTCTGCATAGAAGATAATATATTTGCAAGAACATTATTTATCTGCTGCTTCCTTTGTAAAAAAAATATGTTTTGTGTGCAAATCATACAAAGTTTGCCTAGCATAATCCTAAACTATGAAGGTATTTGTAGAAGAATTTTAGAATGCTAAAAACTTCTATAGCCATTTTTTAAATATTCTTCTTATGTCTTTGACAGACTTCCCAATGGTCCTGCCAACAACAGCCTTGCTCAGGTATTGCAAACTTAAGCCCTTAGCTTCTGTCATTGAGTCAATCCACATGTCCACCATCTGGGATACTATTAATAGAAGACCAGGCAAGCAGCACTCCCTCAAATTAGCATGAACCATATCTAGATCTGAGTTAGAAGTAATGTGATTACTATCCTGAGAAACCTTCTTAAGATGCTGTAAATACATAATTCTAGGTGGAATACAGGCTGATCCGTGAGATATTACACCTTTCAGCCATTCCTGAATGGCAAGGCTCTGCATCCCCACCAATGATACATTGGAACATGCTCTCTCATTTGTAGTACCCTTCGATTTTGTGCCAATTACTTACCAAAATAATCAACATACCCCCAGGAAGTAATCCCAAATCCCAGTATATGGTAGGTTGGCTTGACATAGGACCTTGTATGTGGAGTTGGAAACATTTTGGGTCAAAAAGCTTTTGGGGAGAAAATGAAAAATTAGGAATGCAAGAGAGACCCCAGACCCCCCAAGTCAGCAATGAGAACTACACATGGGTCACCCTTGTTTTATTGAAGGTCAACCATTTCCCAATTTAGTAAGGGACTGAGGTGCAATCATCTACATCAGGATGGACAACTGCATGGGGACCAGTTGCTAATTTCCTTCTTAGATCCCCTCCATAGACCATTCTCCACCTCCACCTCAAGCCCAAACATATCATTTTCCTCTTCAGTTACTTCCAAATGTCAACAGGAAATGATACAGATGACTTCCTGTTACTACTTTGAGAGAGACTTCAGACAAACATTGAAGCTTTGAAGGATTTGCAGGGGGGCATGTGAGATTCTAGGCTGCATTACCTCAATGTGATGTGCCTGGGGTGATGTGTCTGCGAGCATTTCTTGGAAGGGGCAAGCATTATCTGAAAACTGCATCATTAAAATGAGCGTTAGGTCTTCAGGGAACCCAATGAAAAGGATGCTCTCCATGCTTACTCCAAATGCAATAGTGCTTAACCAGCACAATCATTGAGATGTTTTACCCAGAAATACAACCTCTGAAGTTAAATGGGCCTTATAAACAAGTGGTACAAAGGATGTCAACCTAAGTCATGGGGAGTACCTCAAGAACCTCAATGTGCCGTACTGTATTTAGAACCAGATCTTTAAGAATGCCAGAAATGTCTCATTTGCCAGTGACTATGGCCTCATATAGTCATAATACTGACAAAATGTTCATAAACATATCACCTGGGTTTAAGCACTCCACAAAACCTTCCCTTCCAAGGAATACGAAATAATGACTTGGGCACTGTCAGACTCTTGCATTTGGTGATTATAATACAGAAAGGAAGCTCTTTTCTTCTCCTATCATTCATGGGGTGCCGGTTCAGGCACTTGCTGAAAGAGACACGTTAGAATGGGCTCCGAGGTAGCAATTCTTACTCTTTGCTGTTCAATTTTTCATTTTTAGAGAGGCAATAAATTACATTGAGGAGATAAATGTCTTGCTTTATGAAGTGATAACAGTCTGGATCCTGACAGTTAAAGCAGCAGGCTCCAAGGAAGACAAAAGCATACTCTGGGAGCTCTGGTTTACTCACTTCCTTTTGACTTTTGATATGTGTGTAAATGTATGTGTGTAAATGAATGGTTGAGATAGATTGTAAGGCCAACTTGACTCTGGAAGGCCAGTAGATGGGCTGATACCATCAAAAAGAGGGAATGCAAGATCATGGAATCATAGTGATGTAAGGGACCACAAGGGTAATCTTCTATGAAAGAACACACAATTAAAGCTTATGAGATGGACATCAAAACATGGCTTAAAGACCTCCACCAAGCTCTGAGACCATCTCAAGCTGTCAGACTCTTTTCTTGGAATTTTAATCCATTGGTTTATGTTTTCGTCTCCATGATAACATCCTTTCTGAAATTTAAAGAGGGTTATTCTATCAATTCTCATATCAACTTCTCTGATACCCAAGTTCCTAATTCAATATTCCTAAGATTTGGTTTTCACATCTTTGTTCATCTTGGTCATGTTCCTAATTTTGAATTCAGAGATGTTCAAAGTTTGAACTGCATCTGAGGAAGTAGATGGGAGACTTGTCTACAGGTATTTACTCTGAATCCAGAACTGGCAGTCTTCACAAGGCTTCATTTTTCCTACAAACAAGGCTCAAAGCAGCTAATTATATGATTCCATGAACTTCAGGGGACTAACGGGAGGACTTAATAATGAAAAAATGACTTTTGGGTACCACTCATAGCAAACAGAATGCATTTTGCTGCCCAACCCAAGGAATAAGGAGATCTAACACAAAAGATGGGATAAAATAAGGTTAACACTATTAATTGAACTGTTACCTATTTAATAGGCATGGTTTCGAACCCAAAAATCGTGATTCTAAAATCAGGGGGGGGGGGGGATTTTTTTACTAGTAATAGAAAGACTTACAAAAAATTTCCAAAAAAATCTAAAATGTAACTTAATTACTAACGAAATTCGTTAGTAGTTCATATGCCAGCGCATGCACATTCCAGATGGTTTTGGCCTACAACTCCCAGAAATCCTAACAGCTGGTAAATTGGCTGGGATTTCTGGGAGTTGTAGGCCAAAACTTGAATAAATCACACTGAATTCTAGATGGGACTCTCCAAATAGGAAGGAGGGGGAGGTATTCTATTCTTGGAAGCAGCAAAAAAGGAGGAGGAGCCCCCTCGCTCCTCGCTGCCTCTCTCTCCCCCGATCCTGGGGAGCGAGGGCCCAAGTTTGCCCAGGCTGAGAGGAAAAGGAAGAGGCCTGAGGCTGTGAGGAATGGTGGGAGTTGAAGTCCAAAACACCTGGAGGGCTGAAGTTGGCCCCTCATGAAGCCTCTTCAAGGCTTTAGATCCTGGCAGGCAGAAGGGGCAGGGAGAGCCGTACACTCCTCCTGCCCTGCCAGGATCTAAAGCATCAAAGAGTATTGGGGTGAGAAACCAACCGAATGTATAATAGAATGAATGCTACTGTAAGTGCCTAATATTATAAGTAATCCAACTGGTCATATACCTACATTCCATGCACATGCAAGAATACAGCAGTAATAACAATGGGTATAAGAAGAGGTAAAATTCAAACCGAAGTATTCTGACTGTGGTCCCTCCTCAAACTGCAAAAGGCTCTTCTCTATGAGCCCCTGGAAAAGCCAAAACCCCGGGTACAGCCACAGCGTTTGCTGCCTGGGTGCACACACATACATATTCTTTGGGGGGGATTTGCTGCAGCATCTTCTCTCTGAGCCCGGGATTCTGCAAATGTAAACAGAGAGGTTTACTCAGAAGTAAATCCACAAAGGAGGGCACGTCATCCAAAGTGCCCTCCTTTGCAGATTTACTTCTGAGTAATCCTCTGGAAAAATGTAAATAGAGAGGTTTACTGTTTACATTTTTCCAGGCTTCCAGCCGAAAGAAGGAGCGAGTTTAGGGCTTGCCTTGCCATAATACTTATTGGCAAGGGAGGCGGGAGGGTGGTGGGAGAGAAGGAGGGTGCCCCCCCCTTACGACCTAATAACGACACTTAAGAAAACCCTGGCCCCCCGAAGTTCTATAAAGAAAGTCCACTTCCTGGTTGGCGTTCAGATGCGGAAATACTCAAAAGTAGCATTTCTTACGAATTTCTTACGAATCATTTCATTTTCATAACTTTTTTCTCATGCCTACTATTTAATTGTGGGTTTTTTGGGGGGTGATAAGCAAACCTAAATGGGGGGAGCAATTTGACACAGGGGCAGCTAGGGCCATTGGTCTCTCCAGATCAGACCCCTCTAGTCTCTGCTGGACTATAGCCCATGAGAGGAATCCCTAAAAGTCAGGGTTGCAGCAGGCGAACTAATTATCTGAAAGACTAGTCAGAGGGTATAAGCCATTAGGCTGCCAAGCCTCCTGTGAGCACAGAGACCAGTCCCATAGACAGGATATGTTTCCCCAACCCCCGTATAGCAGAATACCTGAGGCGGTTCTAAATTCCCATCCTACACAAATGTATAACAAGGTGTATCACCGTTTTGTATCTCCCCACAACAATTGCCATAGAGACCTATATAAGACACCACCATTAGCCAACTGTCTAATTCTTCATAATGGTATAGGGTAGGTTAAAACCCCCCATAAATATGGAATAAAATCTCTATCCAGCTCCATACTAACCAAAACTGTGTAAGGAGGTGGGAGGGTGGGTCAAAGAAATCAAAGAGGAAAGATGGAGGGTGAGGCTGCCTCTTATGAGAGTGCTAGACTTCGCCCCTTAAAAATGATATCGGTATTACTCAGGGGTGTTCTGAAACCCCAGTGAATCAAAACTGCTGCCACCAACATAAAGACAAGTGTATTATTTACTCGAGGATTTAAAACTACTCTGAGCTGGAACGCTGTCCTGGCCGAAACACCTTTGGAAAACCACTGGCCACCGCTACAGTTATTAATAGGGATAAGCCCTTTGGCTCACTGGAGGAAAACTTCAATGATTTCTTCTTCAAATAAGATAAGCTGCCACCTTTGGACTCTGGATTGCTGCTGGCACTGATTTAAGTTCTTTTGACTGAGGCACACGTGAGTCAGTTGTTTGAACAAACAACAATAAAGTTTATTTGAGAGAACTTTCAAGAACAGTTAACAAGCTTAGTGGTTTCAAGAGATTTTGGCATAAACACGTGTGTGGTTACTTTAAACAGTACAGTTCTTTGTTACTAAGTACAACTTCTTCCACAGCTATCCAACAGCTTACTGACAGGAACCTTTCTCTCTGCCTAATAAACTTTGACACTGCTACAGAAAGTCCAAACTCTGGATCTATCTAAACTAGAAATCTACTCCCTATCTATCCTGATAACTGTAGATTTCTATTTGCCAGCTATCCCTGATAGCCACCTGTTTACTTTCAAGCCTCTTCTTTCTAACTCTCACTAACCCTGTCTGCTTCTTGCTTCATCAACACCCTGTCTCAAAACTACTGTCAGATTTCAAAACGCCTCCTCTTGAGAACCTTTTTTCTTTTTCCAAGTTAAGCTCTGCCCCCTTTTCTCCCATCCAATCCTACCTCCCTCATTTCCCTCCAGGCCACACTTAGCCATGCCCCTATTAGAAATGGGAAACTCAAAATTGATGCCACCAATTACATGCCAACAAAAATGGCTGTCGGGGTTTTGGGCCAAGCTTTTCAGGCTTCTACCAGCCTTCCAGGTAGGGATTCACTACACCCCTCTTGCCATCTCCAGGCAAATCATGCCAGGACACATTGACTTCTCTGTTCTAATAGGTTTGTTGAAACAAAAGATTTGGAGCTATTATCACATGATGAAATGCACGTCCCTATATTGCACATGTCTTAGCTTATTGCTATGATGATCAAACTTGAAACATGGAAGGAGATTAGAGGGCAGAAGGCTATCAGCTCTGGTGAAATCTCAAAGGCATTGAATTTTGCACCGAGAAAGCCTTTTGTCTTGCTTGGGAAGCCCTGAGTTTCATTGAGTTTTCAGCAAATGCAGATAAATGCCCGCTTGCTTCTTGTTACTTAGTATTGATCAAAGCTTTTCTCCAATTTTTTTTTATAAAAAGGACAAGTCCAAAATCTAAAAACTTCAACACCATAATTTGATTTTGTGAGCACAACTGGTATTAAATTCCACTGTTTGCATTTTTTGAAAGGGGTGGGAGATAAAGTCAATGATTACTGAAACCCTCAGGGAATCATTGACTCTGAAAGAATATTCTATTTGGATTTCTTTTAATCACAAGGATGCCCCTACTTATTTCAGTGAAACTTTTGCCGAATGAGAATGCTAAGGAACGTATCTGCAGTCTTGTAGGGTCTGACTTAGAGAAGTGTTTATTCCCTTTGAAAAGTGAAAGGCTGATAAGATTCCCACCAAACTATGCTCAGAAATTTCAAAACTGTAAAATACTGAAGAGGTCAGATGGGAAAGACAGAATAACTGAAGGGCTGGCTGTGATGACTTCTGAATCAAGATAGCCAATTTGTGTAGAAAGCAAGTAGCATTTATGGAAGGCTTCAAAGAAGACATGGAGGCAGAGTGGTTAACCTTCTGAAGCTAACTTTTTGTGATGCACAGGAAAAATGAAAGGGAAGACTGTTGTTATCATTGATGATCAGGTGTCGGCAGTGGCTCGGAGGGCCTTCGCACAATTAAAGCTTGTGCACCAGCTGTGACCGTACCTTGTGAATTCTGATTTGGCCATGGTGGTCCATGCCATAGTTACCTCTAGACTGGACTATTGCAATGCACTCTACGGGGGGGCTGCTCTTGAAGATGGCCCGGAAACTTCAACTGGTCCAACAATCGGCAGCCAGACTACTAACTGGAGTGAATTACAGGAAGTGGTCTACCCCCCTGATTAAGGAGCTCCATTGGCTGCCGTTCATTTTCCAGTCCCAAGTCAAGGTGCAGGCTATCACCTACAAAGTCCTGAATGATTTGGGACTTGCCCACCTATGTGACTGCATTTCCTTCTATGAACCTGCACAAACTCTTTGATCTTCCAGGGAGGCCCTCCTCTCGCTCCCAGCTCTGTTGTAACTACGACTTGTGGGGACAAGGTAGAGGGCCTTTTCTATGGTGGCCCTTCAACTTTGGAACTCACTTCCCAAAGAGATTAGGCAAGCATCCACCTTGGCAGCCTTCAGGAAGAACCTAAAAACCTGGCTGTTCCAGTGTGCATTCAAGGAATAAACAACAAATCCCGTTCCTTGACCAACTCAGTACAAAATGCCTTTTGATGCACTTTCTTGGCCTATAAACCAAACAAGTTCCATCCCCTAACTTACAAAAACATGGTGGAGACTTTCATTGGTCAAGAAGTATTAATTTAAAAGAACCAGGTTAGTGGTTCATTATCTCAACATGCTTGACTAAACATTAGTATGAGGATCCTAATGTTCTATGTCCCTCCTTTGGAAACAATACATTATGCAGAGATGTGGCCAAAACAAATCAAGACGTGGCTTTTTGAACAAGTGTTTGCAAATGCAGAGTAAATGACACAGGAAAATGGAATGACTAGACAATGAGTCCAGACAACATTTTTAACAAGGAGACACTATGCATTTATATTTTTATGATTTGTTTAGGTTTTTATTGGTTATATTTTAAATTGTATTTTATTTTTTATTTATTTATGCTTCACATTTATAGATCGCCACTCCCCGGAGGCTTGGAGGGTTTACAATAGTATGCATGACATTGTAAGCATTGAATTTGCCTTATTAACTGCTTTCAGTCACCTACAGGCGGAGAAAGGTGGTATACAAATACAATAAATAAATAAATAAATAAATAAATAAGTAAATACTCAATCTGCCCAGATGGGAACACTGGTGGAGCTTGGGGAAAATAGACCTTGACATTTGGGAGTTGTAGTTGCTGGGATTTATAGTTCAGCTACAAAGAGCATTCTGAACCCCACCAACGAGAGAATTGGTCCAAATTTCCTACACAGAACCCCCATGACCAACAAAAATACCGTATTTTCTGATGGTCTTTGGCAACCCCTCTGACACTCCTTCACCACCACCCCAGGGGTCCTGACCCCCAGGTTAAGAAACGCTGTTCTGGTGTCAAGTAAAAACCTTTCACCCAGCATTTGAGGCTCAACAATAATAGGTCTTGGATTCTCTGGCCATAGCTTTCTTTGATTGTGTTAAATTGTTGCAAACTCTTAAAAACCTTTGGAACAATGGTTTCTGAGCTAGTCTTGAGGTCTATTTCCTGCCCTAAGGTCTTCGGATTGAGGGCAGAATAGTGATATGTTAATAAATAAGTTCCCAACTGTCGGCACTAGAAATGCATTAAGTGCTTTCCTGTGAATACTTTGCAGAATCTGTTTGCAAATACATATAATTAAGTTGAAAGATGTTCCCTCTTTCTCAGCCAGTAAAGAGAAATATTGGGTATCAGATAAGTACAGAGGTACTCCTTAAGATCTGAAACTCAGTCAGCAACAAGATGTGAACAGCTCATCAGCTTAGCCTGAAGGGCACTAAAGAGCTCCATGAGATCAATTGCCACATCATTTTAATGTTCATCAGGGAAGAAGAGAGTTGGTAAATCACATATGTCTTTGCAGCCCAGAATGCTGTTTCAGCAGGTATGTGGAAATAATACAATACTGGGCAAATTCACATGAACTGAAGTCAAAATAACAAAAAAAAATGCACAGGTTAGAATTTGGGCAAATGTTTGAACCTCGGTTTTTTGACATTTATACAGCTCAAAATATAACTCACTAAAGTAACTCATACAACTGAATTCCTAGAAAAGCTACATTACCACCGTCTTTATTTCCTTCCATGTTCAAGTGAAGACTTGGTCATTTCAGGAGATTTCTGAGGAATAATTGCTCTTGGGAAAAGAATCTTAAATAATGTATTTGTATTGTCTAGGTGGCTTGTTTTTATTTTGAAAAATATTAGTGTACTTTTAAATATGTGAATATTCCCCATGCTTGTCTGTTGCCATTAAAATAAAATAAAAAGAACTAACAAGCTTTATTCATATTGGGTTCTGTATATTGAAGCTCTTTAAATCCAATTATTAGGATGATGGTGATTAATGGCTGTAGTGCAGTGTTTCTCAACCTGGGGGGTTGGGATCCCTGGGGGGCTTATGAGGGGTGTGTCCGAGGGGCCACCAAAAGCCATCAGAAATCACAGTATTTTCTGTTGGTCATGGGGGTTCTGTGTGGGACGTTTGGCCCAATCCTATCATTGATGGGGTTCAGAATGCTCTTTGACTGTAGGTGAACTATAAATCCCAGCAACTATAACCCCCAAATGTCAAAGCCTATTTCCCCCAATTTCCACCAGTGTTCACATTTGGGCATATTGAGTATTTATGCCAAGTTTGGTCCAGATCCATCATTGTTTGAGTCCCCAGTGCTCTCTGGATGTAGGTGAACTACATCTCCAAAACTCAAGGTCAATGCCCACCAAATCCTTCCAGCATTTTCTGTTGGTCATGGGAGTTCTGTGTGCCAAATTTGATTCAATTCCATCATTGGAGGAATTCAGAGTGCTCCTTGATTGTATGTTAACTATAAATCCCAGCAACTACAACTCCCAAATGACAAAATCAACCCCCACCCCCACCCCCCAACTCTACCAATATTCAAATTTGAACGTATTGGGTATTTGTGCCAAATTTGGTCCAGTGAATAAAAATACATCCTGCGTATCAGATACTTACATTATTATTCATACCAGTAGCAAAATTACAGTTATGAAGTAGCAACAAAAATAGTCTTGTGGTTGAGGATCACCACAACATGAGGAACTGAATAAGAACATAAGAACATAAGAAGAGCCATGCTGAATCGGGCCTCAGCCCATCTAGTCCAGCATTCTGTGTCACACAGTGGCCCACTAGTTGTACACAGGGATCTCTAGCAGAAAGGAGGGCAAAACCCTCACCTGCTCCCGACCCCCCACAACCAGTACCCGGGGAAATCCTGCCTGCCTCCATCAACACAGAGGTGGCACTTGGATGTCCATTTCAGTAACTACTGATTCCCTTGGTATCCATGAATCTGTCTAATCCTGCCTTGAAGCTGTCCAGGCTGACAGCTGTCACAACCTCCTCTGGAAGTGAGTTCCATAACCCAATGACCCTCTGGGTGAAGAAATATTTCCCTTTATTAGTCCTAACTTTCATACCTTGGAGCTTTAGGGAGTGCCCCCTAGTCCTAGTGTTGTGTGACAGAGAAAATATTTTTTCTCTATTCACCTTTTCTATCCCATGCATGAATAGGTTGTGGCATTAGGAAGGTTGGGAAACACTGCTGTAGTGTGTTTCCAAATAATTTCAAATGTGGTGATCCTAAATAGATCTTGCTAAGAAAAGCTGTTTTGAACAAATCTTGCAAGCCCCCCACTCCCCCACGATAGGTTCACCCTAAAGTCACTATAGGCACACAACACATCAGACAGAATTTATGAAAGGCAATTGATCATCTGGAACATACCCAAGGAAGACAATTAAGGTGAACAAAAATGTGAAAGCCAAGTCTTATGAGGCAGTTGAGTATGTCAGCAGAAGCAAGAAAAGACTTAGATGTGATAGCCAACTTTAAGTATCTGAAAGGCTGTCATGTCAAAGCTGTAGTGCCCTTGTTTTTGGCTGTTCCAATGGGTAATAGCCACATGAATGAATTCATACAAATGACTTTATATGAGGAAGAATCTGCTGGTAAGGGCTGTTCAACAGTGGGATTGCCCAGGGGTCCTCAAACTTTTCAAGCAGAGAGCTGGCTCACTGTCCCTCAGACATTTGCAGGCAGGACTACAGTTTGAAAACATAATGAATGTCTATGCACACCACAAATATCTTCTTTGTAATGCAAAAAAGTTAAAAATAAACACAAAAGAACAATACAATATTCAAAATGAAGAAAAATTTTAACCAACATAAACTTACCAGTATTTTGATGGGAAGTGTGGGCCTGCTTCTGCCTGGTTGAATAGTCAAGTTAGCTCATCATCATCATCATTGTAGGCCATGACTCATGGTTGAGAATGATTGCCTTCCATATGTGCTAGTCAAGTTTTAGAATTGTTGTTCTTTTGTACCTTCAAGTCATTTCAGTCTTAGGACAGTCCTAAGTCTAAAGTTTAGGGCAGAGGCCAGACCTTGGAGGGCCACATCTGGCCCATGGGTCTTAGTGTGCAGATCCCTGGAATAGCCTCTCTCATAAGGAGACAGAGTTTCCTTCCTGTATAGTTTTTTTAACCAAGATTAGATATCCACCTTTAAGGAATGTTTAATTGTATGTTTCTTCATTGTAGTATTATTATTATTTTGACCCACCTCTCTCCATGGCTTGAGAGTGGTAGTTGTGTTGGGCAGTAAAATGTATTGTCAAACACTTAGTCTTTTATTTCTGAATTCTGAAGCCATATGAAGTCATTATATGGGTTAAAATCTCTGAGAGAATGCGACTTTCTCAGGATAGCCCAGTAGGATAATCTAGCATGGAGGCCCACAATGATCTAACAGTTCTCATGGCTATCTGGGAGCAGCAGTAGTGACAATATGGGCCTGATTAATCCCCTTTTCATCAATACCAGGAAAAGGGGATGGCCATGGTGCCCCATGCGGACAGTGGATTGGTCCGAGTCAGATCTGGCCCTGATGTCCAAACTGCATCAAAGCTTGGGGAGTCCCAAATTGGGACTGTGCCAAAGCTGTGGGGTTGATCTGGGGATTCATACAAACTCTACAGCATCCCCTGACTTCCCCTCCCCCGAGCTAAACCAGGCTAACCAACCACTATACCACACTGACTCACTATACTCTTTTAGTCTGAGTAAATTTTCTTTTTCCCTTCTGCTCCATATCTAGCGTTAACTCCATTTGATTGAACAGAGTTGAGCATCATGTCATTGTTTTCAGTATTGTTCAGGGAGTCATCTCTTGGTTGTTAGTAGAAATGTTAAAGACTTTGGGGAGTCATCCTTTAACCTCCCAATAACCATAATTGTCTATTTGGAGAGTGGCATTTCACAGAACATCCATAGATGTGACATTAATTTCAAGACAGAGCACTTAGTTTGCTTTCAGCACAAGCAGAAAAACATTGCTGTTTGAGATGCTATGCTCGTTCATTTTAAAGAAATATATTGTTACTCGTCTTTTTATACATCCATAATTATCCAATTAAATCTATTTCAGTGTTTCTTAAACTGAAGCAGAAACAGAACGTCAAAATAGTCCACTGGCCAAATGCTATACATAATATCTATGGATGTTGAAACGGATTGGACCAATGAGATTCATCAATTGAAGCCAATGTTTCATTCAAATCTATTTCTTTAAACAACTTCAGGGAAAATTTTCATGGAGCTGAACCATGTCTGTAACGAGTCAACTTTCTCAGCCTTACTTCTGTAAGACATACTTAAGTGTATCTTTCAATTGTAAATGTATTTTTGTGTGTTTATGTTACTTTATTTCACAGCATCCCAATAAAGTGGACTTCATCTGAGACAGTGTTGCACCTCAGATCAGGAACGTACCCCCTAGATCACACACACAAGCAGTCTCTGTATAAGTACTTTTATTTAGAATAAAGTATAGTCCAAAAGTTGTAAGAAGTAAAGCAAAATAAGCAAGTACAATAACGATAATCCGGTAAAGTGCTCAAACTGGATTAAATCCCATGGAAAGCAAGCATCCGGAGGCAAGGCAAACTGCTCCTGCGGTCCACATGAAACTTAGAGTCTTGAGCATGAGTTTATCCAAGCTAAACGTAGCTTCAGGTCTGGCAAAACTTTTCCCAGCCCAGTCTAATAAAGGAACCTAACTTCTATGTGACCACCACACCCCCTTTCTCAAATTCCAATCCCTTCGGGAGGATCTAATGCTAGCCCTCCTGTTGAATTCTTCCTCATTATCGGCCCCAGGTGGACTGCTATCTTGCTGGGAAACTAGATCCTCCCTATCCTTGGAATGCTCGCCTGACAAGGGAGTGTAAAAGTTCCCATGAGAATCAAGGTCACTGAGCCCCTCACTGGCTGATGACAGGGAAGCCAGGGTCAAAATTTTGACCATGGTTTTCCCATCTTATCTAATGATAAATTTACAGAGATCATATACCACTAGAAGTGGGACCATGTTGACTGGAACATTTGAGACTATGGCCTATAACCCTTTAATTAGACAAAACCTTTTTCAGCCCATTTGTTTATATGTTGACTTACATTCATCAAGAAAATAAATTGGTTTCTTTTACATGCAACTGAACCATAGAAGTCAGGTCTTTGTTCAGATGCAGTACTGCTTCCAAATAAATTGTTTATATCCACAGAAATTCATGAAAAGCTAGTAACCAGTTAGGGCATGTCTTGTCTGCATGAATAAAAAACATGCACTCACCTTGAATCCAATGCTGGCAGCCTACATGGCATGACACACAGTGACTTCTAGTGTGTATTCCAGGGCTTTTGGTTTTTGTTTGACTTTGCTCCACTTCTACTGAAGTCAGGGAATACTTTTTGCAAGAAATGATGGAGTATCTACTATCTAGTTGTTTTACAGCCATCTGGACAGCTGGATGGGGTCCATTTCAGCCCATCCAGCTGTCCATGAATACTGTTGGGGACAGGAAAGCAAATAATAATAATAGAAATATCTATATTATTATTATCATTATCATCATCATTATTATTATTATGCCTGCAACAAAGAACTGGTGGGACAACAAGCCTGAAAAAGTTACAGAAAATGAACATGTCAAAATACTCTTGGACTTTCAAATTCAGACTGACAGAGTTTTGGAGCACGACACTCCTGGCCTCACGATCGTAGTACAAAACCAGGTATGGATCGTTGATGTTGCAATCCCAGGCGACAGCAGGATTGAAGAGAAACAGCTGGAAAAACTGACATGATAAGAGGATTTAAAGATCGAATTGCAAAGACTCTGGCACAAGCCAGTCAAGGTGGTCCCAGTGGTGATCGGCACACTGGGTGCAGTGCCTCAAGACCTTGGCCTGCACTTAAACACAATCAACACTGATAAAATTACCAAGTGTCAGCTGCAAAAGGCCACCCTACCTGGATCTGCACACATTATTCACTGATACATCAGACAGTCCTAGACACTTGGGAAGTGTCCAAAGTGTGATACAATACAACAGCCAGCAGAGTGATCTTGTTTGCTGTGTACTAATCTTGCTGTGTTTCAAATAACAATCATGATGCTGATGATGCTGATGATGATTATTTATTTCTAGACTGCCTTCTCTCCTCAAAGGGACTCAGAGTGGTTCACATACATATAAAAGGCAAACATTTCATGTCATAATTAAGATGACACAATATCAAAAGATAGGAATAAACATTAACAGACTTGTTACAATAAAAAATTAAGATTAAAAGTATAAGAGATACAAATACATAAATAAAACACAATTACACCAATACAACATAATTACTCAAAAATATGTATTCTAAAATATGTATCCTAATGTATCCTAAAAGCTGGAATGTTAAATTGCCTCTGTGTCTGTCTTATATGTTGTATGACAAATGGCATTGAATGTTGGCCTGTATTTGTGCATTGTGATCTGCCCTGAGTCCCCTGCGGGGTGAGAAGAGCGAGAATGATGTAAGAATATAAATAAATTAATAAATTAATAAATTAATAAATTAATAAATTAATAAATTAATAAATTAATAAAGAGTTAAAATCAATGGCTGCAAAATGTGCCAAGCATCAAGTTGTAATTCAAAACAGACCATAGCAGCCATAAATTACAGATTGTGCTAGTCCTCCTCCATGCCATATTCTAAGATACAGAGATTTTTGAAGAAGAGGAGGATGGGGCCATTTTTATTTCTTTAGGGAGGAAGTTCCAGAGGCAGGAGTGATCACAGAGAAAGCTCCCTCTCTCGTTCCCTCCAATCGTGCTTGTGACAGGGGTGGGACCGAGAGCAGGGCTTCCTCTGCTGATCAAAGTGCACAAGGTGGTCTATATAGGGAGATGCGGTTAGACAAGTAGCCTGGACCTGAACCATTTAGGGTTTTATATATAATGACCATCACTTTGTTGGGCTAGATCATTTGGACACTACGTCTGTATCCAGCATATGAAGTTGGATCCAAGGCAGTTCCAGGTCAGAGATACCCTGCGTTAACCTGCCCCATTTAGACACAGCTTTATTCTACATATGGTGCTTCCACCTTTCTTTATCTCTCCCCATACCTCCCTTGATCCCTTTCTTCATCCTTTTTAGAGAAGCAAAGCAGTTGCATTAAGCTATCCAGTCTCATGAGTGAAAAGCAGCACATATGGCTAATCATAGTGTCTTAATTCTGCCATTGAAATGCCACCTCTAAAGGCCAAAAGAAGCGTTGGGCTTATTTTTAAGCTTTGCTTATTTTTAGAATGTATCCTAATCTTTTCTCAGCCTCAACCCACATGGCAAGCCCTGGAGAGGAGTTTCTTAACATCATGTAATAGAGCCAACTAACCAAGGCTTTGGAGAAATAATGCAGAATTCACACAGAAAAGATGTCGTGGCGAGCTTTCTGTAGAATTTGATGGAAATTGAAAAGTTTGTTGTCAAGGATAAAATGTCAAATGAAGCAGGGAGACAGCCTTTAAGATGATCTGAAAGCCAGCATTCTCTGCCATGCAGGCAAAAAGGAAGTCTGAAGGAAAGTGATAGCATTAACATGGGCTATTCCAGCAGTGTAGACAAGGCCCTATTGATGTTTTATTTTATTTATTTTTTATTTATTAGATTTCTGCGCCGCCACTCCCAGAAGGCTCAGGGCGGATCACACAAACATATATGAAACAGCACATTAAAACAGATTAAAAACACATTAGTAAAAACAATCCAACGTTATTTACTGTATATCCAACCTTACAGATCTGGATACTCTGTTATACAGCCACAAATGTTCATAGACACTAAGACTGCTCAGATGCGAATTTATTAAGGTGGTGTTGAATAAATGTCTAAGGAAGTCTATTTCTCTAATTAAAATGGGAAGCACGCTTCACCTTCTTATCCAAAAAGGATTAGACTGAGAGGGTGAAAATTACCTGTTATGCAGGCAAAGAACATTTTATTTTTATGTTTACTCTAAATGAAATTAATCCACGCAAGAGTACCAACGTGAATTGAACCGCACCAGCAGAAAGAGAGGGTATGTTTAATACACACATGCACATATACCCTGCCATTTTCCTCAATCAAATCTGCCTCTCCCAAAGTATAGTTTATTTTTCCTTCACAGTGACATTGCGTACTTGCCTGTCTATCTATCCAAGCTAGAATTCTACATAGGCAATTTAGTTATGTATGTATGATAAGTAGATCTTCCCACCCCAACCCTCTCTGCTTTATTGGGCATCAGCCACACCATAGGATCACAGAAGCATTGAATCATATTGTTCAGGGCTGTCCAACTGGCGACCCACGGGCCGTATACAGCCCCCAACCCCTTCCCCACGGCCCCCTACCCTCCTGCAAAAATCTGCTTTTTAAGATTTTTTTTTAAAAAATTAAATATTTTTTTCAAATATTTTTTTGAATATTTTTTTGAATATTTTTTTTACGGCGGGGGGGGTGAGGGGTGGGGCGGGTCAGGGAGGAGGAGCAGGTTCCTTTCCTCCTCCTCCTCCTACTTCCCTCCCTCCCCCCTCTCCTTCCCTCCCTCCTTCTCTCTCTCTTTCCCCCTTTCATTCCTTCCCCTTCCACCACCTGAAAGAAAGAGGGAAGGAGAGAGTGAACCGAGCGAGAGGGGGCGTGGCCAGAGCGAAAAGGGGCGGGGCCGAGTTCAGAGCACGGGGGGTGCTCATCCATTCCTCTTCCAGCTTCCTCCTCTTCTGAGGATTCGTGCCAAGTTTGGTAATGATCCATCATTATTTGAGTCCACAGTGCTCTCTGGATGGAGGAGAACTACAACTCCCAAACTCAAGGTTCAGTACTTTCTGTTGCTCTCATGAGAGTTTAGGTTTGATTCCACATGGCTGAGGAATGCTTTGATTGTATTTTCCCCTTATGGCAGAAGGAGGTAGGACTGGATGGCCCTTGGAGGTCTCCTATTCTAGGAAGCCATTGTAATTATTATTATTATTATTATCATCATCATCATCATCATCATCAGAGGCTGAATGGTCATCTGTGAGGAATGTTTTGATTGTGTTTTCCCCTTATAGCAGAAGGAGATTGGACTGGATGGCCCTTAGAGGTCTCCTATTCTAGGAACCCATTGTAATTATTATTATTATTATTATCATCATCATCATCAGAGGCTGAATGGCCATCTGTGAGGAATGCTTTGATTGTGTTTTCCCCTTATAGCAGAAGGAGGTTGGACTGGATGGCCCTTGGAGGTCTCCTTCTACTCTATGAACCTGTTGTTGTTACTATTATTATTAGCAGAGGCTAAATGAGTATTATCATCATTATTATGAATAAATTCAGGGGCTTATTATACTCACATTTCGTTCAATTCAGTCTTAAAATATATTATATGGCTCTCACTGAAATACATTTCCAAATATTTTGCTTTTATGGCTCTCTGAGTAGTGGGTAGGTAGATCATTTTGACAATTATTTTTCTTTTAACGGTAATTTCTACCTCCAGACAGAAGGTGTCGCTATGGGAAGTAGTGTAGCCCCGACGATAGCAAATCTATTTATGATTTCCTTAGAACAAAAAATGCTATTTTCTGGCACATTGAATCCAATAGTATCTAATATTTCTAAAGTCTACAGATATATAGATGATTTATACTTTATCGTAAATGGAAACACCAACATGGAGGCATTCCACTCATGGCTGAATACCTGGCATAGTAGTATTAATTTCACTTTAGCATTTGACAAACAACAAATGAATTATTTGGATATCACCACTTTCAAATGTGATTCTACTATCCACATCAAGAACTATAGAAAACCAATCCAGAGGAATGCCTACCTGCATTATAATAGTTATCATACTTTTTCTTTAAAGAACAATTTGCCATTTACACAACTGTTAAGACTGAAAAGAAACTCTACGTCACCTCATCATTATCAACAAGAAGCCAAGAAAATGCTGACTAATTTTGCTAAGAGGGGCTACCCAGAGAACATATTGCTAACTGCAAAGAGGAAAGCTGACAATGCCCCAAGAAGCACCCTATTACAACCCAAAACTAAGATAAAAAAAGATCTTCTGGTCTGGCCCGTTACATTAAATCCACATAACAAGGACTTGATCCACATTGCACGTAGATATTGGCCTCTTGTGTCACACATAAAGGGGTTGGAAACCTTTCCCACTGTCGCTTATAAAAGGACACAGAATATTGGTGATCTACTAACCCATACAGCACTTCCTCATCCCATTAGAAAAAGTACCTTGACAGTGGGCAGCCACCCATGTGGACACTGTACAATTTGTAAGAATATACTCAAGAGTAGGACGGTTACTAGCACCTCAAAGGGCAGAGTTTTTGCACTATCCTCTTTCTCCAGCTGCTCCTCAAAGGGAATAATTTATTTACTCCAATGTAGTTGTCTGTTACAGTATGTGGGGTTCTCTTCAAGGACCCTAAAAGAACGTTTGATTGAACATAAAAGTAAAATTCGTCAGAAGTCAAATGAGTCAGCCCTGTATCAACACTGTACTGAATATGGGCATTACCCTGACGAAATCAAGGCCCTTGTATTAGAAATAGTACAACAATTACCTCACTCTGATTACATTAAGAGATTAAAACAAAGAGAAACAGCCTGGATCTTAAAAATGGGCACCGAGATTTATGATGGATTGAATGACCATCTTTCTTTAAACGCTATACTTGGAAAGTAACACAGCTGACATCAATGTGCTATGTTTCTTTAAATGAGTTGCATCTCTCACACCTATTCACCATTCCCCCACTGGATGGCATCAGCGGATCTCCCCAAGACTGGAATTCTACTATTGATGGTAACTATATGGCAACCATTGATTCCTGAACCGTATGAGTACGCGTTATTTTACTTTGAATTATAGAATGCTTTTTATCTCTTCAATTTTAAGATAAATCCCCAGTGGGTTAGATGAATTTTCTGCTAGCGAGCCCTGAAGAAGAATTTGTTCGAAACGACCCGGAACGCCAGGCACCGGCACAGCGCTACTGTCGTCGGCTTTGGGCGATAGCCCCGGCTACCGCCCCCTCCTTTCCTCGCTTGGGAGGCTTTTCGCGACCCTTTGCGGCTCTGGCTCTTCATTTTCGGCTACTCGCGACCAGCGTTACTCTCCTCCACACAGACTAACTCTGAATACCATTGCAAGTCTAATCTGACTTTATTCTTTTGGGACTACTTAGGCGACTGCCAGTAATTTATGTTGTTTTGCCACTGTGCCTCAGTACTTACATGGACTACTTCTCCCAAACAGGGAACATAGATGTGCCATTAGGCTGTTATTCATTGTGATATACTTCTGCTTACTTATGAATATATGAATAGTGTATTAAGACACAAGATATATGATATATGATTTGTTTTCACCAGATATTTGTTCTAACTTTATTGTTTCTAACTTTGCAGTTGTTAGCTTGCTAAATGCTAAATGCAGAAAATATAATATTGATACAATCAATACACGATAACATCAGTCAAGGATAGAAATACGCCAATCTCCCTCTCACATAAAGGCTGAGTACTGTGCAAATACCCCAGATTACCAGTGAGATCTTCATACACAGCGAGCCGGCGCGCCTCCCAGATGAAGCGCTTTGGGCGGCGTGACGCGAAACGCAAAAAAGCCTTGGCGCGATCGAATGGAGCCGAACGGCCGACACTGCAGCAGGTTGTTAGCCGCTTGGCATTGTCCTGTGTATGAAGATCTAGTAATGCATAACAAGGAACATCAAGGATAGGCCAATCAAGCAGGCTGAGTGCATGCATTACTAGATCTTCAGCGACGCGCCTGATGAGCAAGACGCGAAAACGGCAAAAAAGCCTTGGCGCCTTGAGTTACGCGCCGCTTGGCATTGTCCCGGCTTTTGGGATCCGCGCTTCACCCAGCGCCCGTAGCACGACGCCGCCCCGCAAATCGCCCCCCTGCTTTCTGGCTTCACCTTGCTCACTCAGCTCGCCTCCTTGTTTTGGAACTCAGCTCGCACCTTCGGCTGGCTCCTGGCCGCGGCTTTTCCTCGCCGCCCGGCTCCACGGCGAACCCCTCCCCGCATCGTTTCCTCTCCTGACTGCCTCCATGACCAACGGAGGTTTGCCTATCACCTTCCTCACTGAAATTGAGAATCTGTAATTGTTTTGCGTACCATTTGATGTTATAATTTGTTTATGTGAGAGAGGAGGGAGCGCCGCTCCTTAACATTGCTTTGTATACGTAGGTATTTCTATATGCATTGACTGCCAATTGATTTATGCCAATACAGTGATATTGATTGTATCAAACTTATATTTTCTGCTACTTATATTCTATCCTTGAGGGCTCATCACCCGCGAGCTTGTCCATTTGTCCTGATACACTGTTGTTTCCTTAGCTTTCCACAAGCACCCCCCTCCCCTTTTGGTTGTTTCAAATGCTAAATGCAAACATGAGTTATTGACTAAATAATATTCAAAACGTGTATTTCGTTGTTTTTTCCTGTGATTGTGATACGGTTTACCCAGTGTTTTGACTTGAGAGCTGGGTATTAGGCATGGTTAGGTCCAGTCGGAATCTTCATAATTCGGATTAAATTTGGATCAAATTCCTTTTTGAAGCGATTTCAAAGCGATTTGGGAACCCGGAAGTATCCTTGCTCTTTCAAAGCCACTGTCGCCATCTTTGTTCCAACTCAGGAAGTGAATCAGAAAAGACCCAGCATTTCGAGGCAAGCAGCAGCTTGCATGCTGGGATGCTTGCCTCCAGCCAATGAGAGGAAACCATGTGGGGAGGGATGGGGTTTTGGCACGGCAGCCATTGCTCTTTAAAAAGGCCCATGCGTGCCTTGTAGGCTCGTTGCAAGCTGGGGACGCGAACGGGAAGGGACTAGGGCAGGCTGCTTGGGTGGGAAAGGTGCCACGCCACCACTTAGTAAGGGAACAACAGGTTGGGAACAACTAATTTCCTTGGGGAACCACCACACCATAAAAGTTTGGAGCCCTCCTTTTTCCGCTTTGTACTTTTGGGAACCAGAAATCTCCTAATCTAATCTTTTCTTTGGGAAACCACACCATAAATGTTTGGAGGCCCCTTTCTCTGCCTGGGGTTAGACATTGTACTTTTGGAAACTAGAAATCTAATCTAATATTTTCCTTGGGGAACCACACAATAAAAGTTTGGAGGCCCTTTTGTCTGTTTTGGATTACACATTGTACTTTTGGAAACTAGAAATCTCATAATCTAATAATTTCCTTGGGGAACCACACTATAAAAATTTGCAGTCCCCTTTGTCTGCTTTGGATTACACATTGTACTTTTGGAAACGCTGGCAAACGGTGGACAGCCACAACTTGGAGGGCCAGGGTGGGACGTTGCCTTCCACAACGTGGTCAAGGAATCAGTCCTGTGGGGATTCCTCCCTCCTGATCTGGGAGGATGGGGCAGGGTTGAACAGTGGTCTGGCATCCGCTTATCTTGGAAACAAGCAAATGTAATAAATTAATTTAATGTTATGAGATAAATTCCATGAGATAAATTATGAGATAAATTTTCTCATATTCAGAGAGGTGTGCTCTAGACAAATATGCAAAACAGAGAGATAGATTTAAATTTCCAAAACAATCCAAAACAATCCTGGAGGCCGCAGCGCCCCCTACATCCAAAATGAGTTTTGAACCATTTTTTTCCTTGAACAAACAAGCCTACTGGGTATGTTCAACTTGACAACAAAGGAGTTAAGTGCCATGTTTAAAGATTTGAAAAGATGTCATATTGAAAATGGAGGGGGCAGATTTCTTGTATTCACCCAAGAAGAGCACTAAATGCCTTGATAGGGTTTAGAAGTTCCACATCTTCCTGAACCTCAGTATGCTCCTTGCACAGAAGCTGTTCCACAAACCCAGTAGGTTTCATGATATTTCCTTGTATATTCGTTTGTTTGCCGTCACTTTCTTTTGTCTTCCAGCTGTGCAAACCTGGGGTCCTGACTTGCTTGATTGAGGCTTCTTCTTTGAAACTGACAATGTTAATTTAATGGTAGAGAACTGGCAAAATCAACTTAGGAAAGGACAAGTCTATTCCCAGTAAAGTGTGAGAACTTTATTTGAAATCTTCCTTTTGCTGCTATTTCGGCAATTTTTTGATAAAGGAAACAAATCTGACACATGTTGGCACTTGATCTTCAAATCGATCAGCCTCAAAGAAGTCTAAAAGGAGACAACTTTTCTTCCTTTTGCACTCTTACACTTTTTGATAGTAAGAGGTCATTTTTCCCTATTCTGGATATTAAAAGATCTTTTGTTTCCTTCAAAGGACTGTACTACAATTATCCTCTCTTGGGAGCGAACTGTGAGTATCCAGTAAGACATTAAAACATTAAAACAGAATTAAATTATTAACAATATTCAAGTGACTTAAAGCATGCAGTTGAAATAGATAAGAAGCAGTTTATACCATGACAAATAAAATAATACAAGTGTAAAATATGATGCAAACCCCATATGTCAAGAAAGAGGTTTTCATATCAAACCAAACAAATTTCACCATCTTGTATAATATCATTTATTTATTTGTTTGTTTGTTTGTTTAAAACATTTATATTCTACCCTTCTCAACCCAAAGGGGACTCAGAGCAGAGCACAACATATAAACGGCAAACATTATTTATTTATTTAAAACTTTTATACCCCGGCCTTCTCATCTCCGAAGAGGGACTCAGACTGGCAAACAGCAAGTATTCAATGCTAACATTTAAAATCTGAAAACATTATAAATTTACAATAAAATTTACAATAAAATTTACAATAAAATACAATACAATAAATACATTTAAAAAGCATTTCGCCAAAGTAGAATCAAGTCCAACTTAATCCATATATTCGGTCCGTATCAAGTGGTTAGCGACTTTAATCACTTTGCGATCTCCTCCTTCATTCTGTGAAGGCCTCATTGCACAGCCACGTTTTCACGCACTTCCTAAAAGTCAGGAGGGAGGGGGCAGATCTAATTTAATTTGGGAGGGAATTCCACAGCCAGATGGCCACCACAGAAAAGGCCCTGTCCCTTGTCCTCACCAGAAGCGCCTGCGAACGTGGTGGGACCGAGAGCAGGGCCTCTCCAGACGATCTTAGTACTCTTGACGGTTCATAGGGGATAATACGTTCGGACAGGTAAACTGGGCCGGAACCATATAGGGTTTTGTAGGTCAACACCAACACTTTGAATTGTGCTCGGAAGCTAATTGGCAGCCAATGGAGCTGGTGCAACAGGGGAGTTGTGTGCTCGCTGTACCCCGCTCCCGTTAGTAGCCTGGCTGCTGCATGCTGGACTAATTGCAGCTTCCGGGCAGTCTTCATAGGCAACCCCACGTAGAGAGTGTTGCAGTAGCCTATACGGGATGTAACATTCAGTTTTGGAACATACCGTAAATAGGCACTGTACATACATAAATATTAAAATCATTTATCTTGACAATAAAATCCACTGTTTCAACCATCTCAATGATCTGCATACAATCTGGTTGGCATAATCAGATTTCCTATTGTCTCGAAGGCTTGGTCCCACAGGAGGGAGGGGGCTGATCTAATATCACTAGAAAAGAAGTTCCATAGCTGAGGGGCCACCACTGAAAAGGCCTTATCTCTTGTCCCTACCAATCACACGCAATGGTTTACTGAGGGAGATGCATTTGAACAGGTAGATTGGGCCAGGGCCATTTAGAACTTTATAGACCAAAGGCAGCACTTTGAATTGTGCTTGGTAGCAAACTGGTAGCCAGAGGAGCTGGTGTAACATGGAAGTTGTGTGTTCCTTGTATGCTGCTCCAATTATTAACCTGCCTGCCTCTCATTGGACTATTTGAATCTCCAAACTGTCTTCAAAGGCAACCCCATGTAGAGTGCATTGCAGTAATCTATCCTAGATGTGACAAGAGCATGGACCAAGTCTGACTTCCCGAGGTACAGGCACAACTAGCACACAAGTTTTAATTGTCTGAAAGCCCCAGCCACCAGCACAACCTAAGATTCCAGGCTCAGCAGTGAGTCCAGGAGGACTCCCAAGCTGCAATTAGTGAGATGTAGAAAAGAAACTAAGGCTCAGAATGCTCAAAAGAAAAAGTGGACCAGGTTTAGCACAGCAGGCTAAACTACTGTGCTGCAGAAAAAATCCTGCCGATCAAAAGATCAGCAGCTCAAGCCTGGGTTACAGTGAGTATCCACTGTTAGCCCCAGCTTGTCCACCTAGCAGGTCAAAAGCAGAATTGCGAGTAGATAAAATAGGTACCAGTTTTAGTGGGAAGGTAATAAAGGCAGCCTTAAGGACGTCGATAGGAGGAAAGTGCCTCAGCCTGGAAGATGGAGCAACAGCATCACCCCACACACACACCCAATTGCCAGAATTGAGCACACCCTCCAAGATACTGAAAATAAGATGGGAAAAACTGAATTTAACCTCTGTTTGTGTTGTCTCCCATTGTTAATTATATAATCAGCATTGAATGTTTGCTGTATGTGTGTTCTGTAAAGCTACCCTGAGTCTCTTCAGGGTGAGAAGGGCAGGGTATAAATACTGTAAATAAATAAATAAATAAATAAATAAATAAATTTATTTTTTAAAATAACCCAATACATTTCAGTCTGAAAATATTTGGCAATCTCACTTAGGGTTTGTTACAAGAATAAAAGGACATTGTAGGGACAAAAAGAAATTACATGCAATCTGATTTAAGGAGCACACCTATAACTGATTTTATAAATTGTTATTTGTTGACTCTTATCGAGAGCCAGCATAGCGTAGTGCTTTGAGCATTGGACTACAGCTCTGGAGACCAGGGTTCAATTTCCCCCGTCTCCCTTGCTAGCCAAAAGCCTTTCCCCCTCACCTTCCTTGCTCCCAAAACCCTATTTCTCTGCCACCATGCTTTGATTGTGCTTTTCCTACATGGCACAAGGGGGTTGGAATGGATGGCCCCTACGGTGGTGGTGGTTCTCCTTCTCCTCCTCCTCCTCTTGCAAAGGCTGAATGATCCCTGGAATCTTCCACTGAAAGACTGTTGCTACATCATCTTTTTACTGAGTGACAACATTCTCACCATGACATTAAAAGAAAAGAAGAGAGACAATAAGACTTAGAGGGCTGTTTTCAAACTATTTGCAAAGTTCCACAAGTGGCTGGAAAATGTGGCTTCATGTACCACTCTTGGCCTAATGAGAAGCCATCCGATTCATTCTCATCTGGACTGATGCTAACAAGCCCACTCCAGTGCAACACCCAACATTCATGAGAAAATCTGTGTCATGGAATAGTTCCAAAGAAAACTCCCTATTCTACCCATGAGCACCATAATACTAAGGGTAAATCAGTGATCACTGCCAAGTCCTCCAGTGTTGTTCTATAGTCAGTTTCCAGGGAAGAACCTAGATATGCCTAGAGAACTGTTCTGTCAGGTGAAATAAACTGTAGTGTGCTTCCGTTAGTTTGGAAGCCCTATGAGGAACAGCCATGCCCGGATTACCCATAAGGCCAACGAGGCCAAGGCCTAGTGGGGGGGGGGGCGCAGATCATGGACCAAATAAAACCTGGTCTGCACCCCTCTTCCCCCCTTTCTCATGCTCCTCCTCGCTCCTTCTTCCGGCAAAGTCTCTGCTCCGTCCCCTCCGTCTTGCGCGCGCACTCTCTCTCTCTCGCGCGCTCTCTCTCTCACTCTCTCTCTCTTGTGCTCTCTCTCTTGTGCTCTCTCGTGCTCCCTCTCACTCTCTTGCGTGCTCTCTCTCTCTCTCTCGCATGCTCCCTCTCTCGCACCTTCTCTCTCTCTCTCTCTCTCTCTCTCTCTTGCGTGCTCTTGCTCTCTCTTTCTTTTTTTCTCTCTCGTGCACACCTTTGGAGCGAGTTTGCACTCGCTGCGATCTCCCCAAGCCTCCCAACTGCCGAGGAGACCTTCAGAGCACAGCGGAGCTTTCCAGCCGGTGGGAATGGGGACCTTGGAGGTGGCAGGAGGTTGGCTTAAAGGGGGCGTAATTCCAAAGTGTGGCCTAGGGTGCAAAAAAGTGTTAATCCGGGCCTGGGAACAGCTTAGGTAGTTGGGTATGTTTAGCTTGGAGAAAAGAAGGCTGAGAGGGTACATGACAGCCATGTTTAAATATTGGAAAAGATGTCACAGTGACGAGGGGGCAATCTTGGTTTTCTGCTGCTCTAGAGATAAGAACATGGAACAATGGATTCAACTTTCATGTGGAAAAATCCACCTATACCTTTGGAAGAACTACCTGATAGTATGACCTGTTAAGTAGTGGAATATGCTACTGCCTGGAGACTTTTAAGGAGAGGCTGGATGGCCACCTGTTGGGAGTGTTTTGATTCTATTTTTCTTGCATGTCATGGGATTGGACTGCATGGTCCTTGTGGTCTCTTTCAACTCAGGGATTCTATATTCACATGTTTTCATGTGAACCTTTTGTTCATATGGCACATATATCCACCAAATGCCAAGAATAGCAAATTCATTCCACTATCCAGTGATTCCACTAAGACACTATGAAGGCTCTTGCCCCAGTGAGCAAGGAAAATCAATACCAATGGATCCCATGGCAGTTTTCAGTTGCATCTCTACCCATCAGTCCTCCCATGGAGCCCAAAGTCATGGTGGGTTGTCAAGTGTGTATACATGGTTCACATTATCTGTTGAGAAAGAATTAAGGATAAAGGAAGTAGGGGGTGGATTAACAGTTTACAATAATTGCTTCCTCTTAAAAGGCCTGTAAATAAGTGCTTCATTTCTTCGCAGGCTCAACCAACCTCCTAATGAGAGAAACTCAAAACATGGAAAATAAAGCAGATCTCCATGGTTAACAGAAGAATTAGTAACATCCCAAAAGTTAAAAGTTAAGACTCAAATTACTATATATGTATATACACCTAAAGGGTGTGAATATGATAATAAACAAGTGACTAATGGTTATTAGAAAGTTCAGAAACCAAATTGGCTCCAGTTTCCTCCATTATGTTAACACCAGTCTGGGAAGCCTTGGAGATCCCTCAGAGAGAACTCAAATGAGAGTTTTGTCCTGAAAAGCAGCATGCATTGTAAGGAGAGCAATCCCCCCCGCCCACGCGCGGTCCAATCTCTTGACATAGCCAACTGGGACAGCGAAGGGCTCTGAAAATAGAATGTAATTCTCTTCCTGAAAGTTTGCTTGCTCAGAGGCACTGGATATACAGTAATGATGTGCCATTAGCCTTAGTCCAAGGGGGAAAGGAACAACAGGGAGGATGTTATCTCATGCCATCCATCTGGTGACAGTTGTGTGGCATTTACGGCCTTCTGCAATTAAAGAGATTGTTCTCCAGTAGCAGGGAAGATGTTGAACTGGGAGTAGGCACTTCGAAAACAGCTGAAATCGTACAAAGAGAATTAGAGTCCACAGTCATGCTGAATAAATGTGCAACACATCTCTGTTATTTTTACTTCTCAGATAGGCAAAATGTGCATCTATGGTGAGTTAAATAGTAACATAGGATGGAAAGCTCTGCGAAAATCAATAGGAGAGCCCCTTTGATAGTTTCTGGGACTCATTATGAGGCACGCTTTGATCTGAAATCCCTGACTGGCAAGAAGGGCCAAGTGGTCCTTGCAGAAATCATTGTCCTCATTCTAATTGGCCTTCACTCAAATGTATTTCATTTCCCCTTAATAAGGTCAGCATATCACTAGATCTTTTTGGGCATTGAGCACTGCCCCATTATCCCATCAAGGATTGGCTCCCAAATTGGTTGAGATTTCTTGGCGGCATCACACAAAATAATGAAGTTGCTAGAGAATCTGCAGAAGCAGGAAGGTAAGATGGCACATAAAAGAACAGCTGTAGGCATCACAAAAAAGGTTGGTTTAGAAATTGCTGCTTTTGAAGTGGAAATTTGGTGGTGTAGGACATTCAACACTGGGACGCACCACTCTATTTGCAAAAACACATGGAAAAAGTAATAAGACAAACTTGGTTATTGTGTTTTGGAGTAGTCTTGGTCTTCCTCTAAATCACGGGTCGGGAACCTATGGCTCGCGAGCCAGATGTGGCTCTTTTGGTGACTGCATCTGGCTTGGGTGCTGATTGGCCACCACCACGGAGGGCAATGACGTGAGCGTGCAGCTCGGACGCTGATTGGCCACGGCCTCAAAAGGGGTGTCTGATGCACTGGTGGTGGCGGGCAGAGGAGGTGGCGGCGGCGTTGCTGCTGCATGGTGCTGCTGCCCCGCCTCCGTCACCTCTCGCCTCTTTCATTCTCCCATGCGAGGGGCCTCGGAGGGGGCATCTTAGTCACTGGTGGCAGCGGGCACAGGAGGCAGCGGCGGCGTTGCTGCTGCATGGTGTTGGTGCCCCACCTCTGTCACTTCTTGCCCCTTTCCCTCTCCCACATGAGGGGCCTCAGAGGGGGCGTCTGAGGCGCTGGCGGCGGCGGGCAGTTACCTTGGACCATTCTCTGACCTACAAGAAGCACTGCTTGAATATCAAACAAAAAGTGGGTGCTAGAAACAATATCATGCGAAAGCTGATTGGCACAACCTGGGTATCACAACCAGATACAATGGAGACATCTGCCCTTGCACTTTGCTACTCTGCTGCTGAGTATGCATGCCCAGTGAGGAACACATCTCACCACACTAAAAAAAAGTGGATGTGGCTCTTAATGAGACATGGCACAATATCATGGGGTGTCTGCGTCCTACACCACTGATGAAATTACACTGTTTAGCCAGTATTGTACCACCTGACATCCATCAGGCAGTAGCAACTAATAGTGAAAGGACCAAGGCAATGACATCTCCAGCCCATCTCCTGTTTGGATATCAGCCAGCTTGCCAATCAATAAATAGTTTTCTAAGATCTACAGAGACACTCACTGGAACACCTCAGCACATGAGAGTCCAAAAGCCACTATATTTATGAATGGAGAAGGAGGAGGTCCAGGGGAAATCAGCTAGCTGCTTAAGAAGTTGAGTGGATCTGTCGCCCGGCACACTGTGCTACCTTGACAGCAAGGAAAAACGTAAACCAGGTTTGAAGGCAAAAATTAATTTGCTTTCAGATCTGAAAGCATGTCTGGTACAGAGTCTGCTCAAAAGGAATTGGATGTCACATGCAGTATAGTACTCATCCACATTGACAGCCATTTAAAAGAGCCTCTCCCTCCCCTGTTTGGCTCAGAAGCATTCAAGCTAGGATCTAGGCTTTTATTGACTGGGAACTCCTGTGGACATCAGAGCTGGATGGAGTGTCCTTCATGGCAAAAAGAATGGAAGTCTGTCATTGGCTCCTTTGGAGCTGGAGCTATTTGGAGTGCTGCCCATGCTTGGGCTTAATCATATGTTTTGAGGCAATGTACAGAGTCCATGATAAGATTATGGGAGTTCATGATAGGTGCCAGACTCAGAGACAAAGACAAGGCTTATGTAAATATAAGCAACTGAATGGAAAAAAATACCACAATAGAGATTTCATTGAGGTGATACTTCTGAAAAAACCTGGATAGCTTTCTCAGAACGTAATCTTAATTACTCCTTTAAAAAAGATTTCCTGGTGTTTACCTTGCTTTCCTGAGGGGATTCCCTCTCAGTAGGAGATGGGGCTGGCTTCCTGGATATTCAACCCTCCATCAGTTTGACAAGCACATACATTATGTAGTTTACGTTTCTGATAGGTGCCCAGGAACATGTCTATGGTTGTCATTCAGCGACACCCCAGTTCTCATTGTGAGTACATATATACATAATTCTTTATTGATTAGTCAATTTTGACCATAGCAAATCATACAGCACATACACATAGATACAGTAAATACCAATGTGAATACAAAACATACCTACATACCATCATGCTAAACCCACTCCTATCTGCCTTTTGTTTAAAAGATTTCTACTTTTTTCATTGTGATTAGAAACAACTTTGCACCCCACATGGTTGACAAACCAACTGCACACAGAGATACCAACTACCTCTTGACATAACACAGGACAAAGTATGTATGCTCCAGTCATGAAATCCCTGGTCAATTTCCGCCCATGTAGATATACTCTTAATCAAATATTTCACCTGACTTATAAAACTGGTAGGAAAGTTGTATTGTTTCTGTACCTCCAAATCATTTCTGAGCTATGACAATCCTAAGGTGAACCTATTACAGAGTTTTCTGGGCCAGTGAATGTGTGACTTGCACAGGGTAAACCAGTGAGTTTTCATAACTGAGTAGGGATCGAAGACCTGATCTCCATCGTTGTAGTCCAATCCTCAGACAACCATGCTGGCTCTCATTTAATTTCATTCTGAGTTGACACGCATAGAACAAACTCATATACTCAGAGTTTCTCCACCTACAGGGATGGAGCAGGTAAATTACCAATTTCATAATGTTTTGTTTCCATCTCTTCTTCAAATACAGAAATAAGATACCCTCCAAAGCATCTTATCAAAGTGAAACAGGCGCTGTGGAATTTAGAAAATGGCCAGAGGTTATAGATAAATGCAAGGTGCTTCTCATAGCTTCCCAGGGTGCAAGAGGCCATATTCCTGACTTGCAGGAGGTCTCTGATAAGGCTGGGTTATGATTAGTGAGGCCGTTCTGTGTTTCTCCTTTGGCTTTCACTCTATTTAAAATAGATTCAAGAGGACAAATGGGTTAAAAGTCCAAGGAGATAAAACAGCCAATGCAAACAAGAGAAAAATAAACCTAGGAATTGAGAAAGTGTATAGTATTTTCCTCCTTTGTATTAAATTGCAGCTTGCCATTGTGTTCCTTAAAGCAGTTTCTGATTCAGTGTGATATCAAGGGGAACCTATCACAGGGCTTTCTAAAGGTGCATCTGCACAGTTGAATTGATGCAGCTTGATACCACTTGAACTGTCATGGTTAAATACAGTTCAAGGGAGATTGATGAAGCACCACCACCATTTCCACTTCCATGGCTCAATATTATGAAAATCATGGGAGTTATAGTTCTCCAAGATCTTTAGCCTTCTCTGCCAAAGAGTATGGTTCCTTAACAAAACTACAAATCCCAGGATTCCATGGCATTGAGTCATGGCAGTTAAAGCAGTATCAATCCAAATTAATTCTATAGTGTAGATGCACACGAGACAGTGTAGGGAGAATTTTTTGCCACATTTTTGACCCAGGGGAGATCTTGTTTTAATAGCTACTGACCCAGAAATCAGTTCCGGTTCATTTCAAGTTCTTAAAAAGGACTTTTCTTAAGCTAAATGACCCAAGTGGCCCACAAAGTGACAAAAATGATCCACCACTATCAAAATGTTATGCAACTTGGGAGATGTGCTTTCCTTTGCATGTTCTAGAGCAGGTATGGGCAAACCCAGGCCTGGGGCCCAAATGTAACCCCTTGGGCTCTTTTTTTAGGACTCTCTCTCTCTCTCTCTCTCTCTCTCTCTCTCTCTCTCTCTCTCTCCATCCTTTCCCTTCCTTCTCACTTTTTTTCCTCCTTCCATTCTTCCCTCCCTTCCTTATCTACCTCTTTCCCCTTCCATCCTTCCCTTTCACACTTCCTTCCCTCTTTCCTCCCTCCTCCCTTTTCGCCCTCCATCCATTCCCTTCCACATTTCCTTTAATCCTTTTCTTCCTTCCTTCTCTTTTTCCTTCCTCCTTTCCTCCTAGGGAATGTTTAGGTGGTAGAAGAGAAGGTAGAGAGAGAACATGAGAATCATGTTTCAAGATTTGAAAGGGTGTCCCATTGAGGAGGAAGAGGGGGGGGGGATGATTTTCTGCTGTTTTAGAGACCAGGACACAAGGGAGCAATGGGTTCAAATGGCAAAGAAAGAGATTTGACTGAAAAGATGAGGAATAACTTCCTGGAGAGTTGCACAGGCTGCCTGGGAGTGTGGTGGGGTCTCCTTCTTTGGAGCCTTTTCCACAGAAGCTGTGCTTTGATTAACTTTCAAGGTCGTACATAGTCTGGGGCCGCTGTATCTGAGGGACCGTCTTTTCCCCTACCAATCCCAGAGGTCACTTCATTCTGAACAAATGAACCTCCTTGAAGTACCGACCTTCAAAGCAATCCGTCTTACATCGACCCGGCGCAGAGCCTTTTCTGTAGTGGCGCCGTCAATATGGAACTGTCACAATGCTAGGACTTGGCCAGCCCCTTAATCACACACACAGAGACGGTATTCAGCTAACTACTTTATTGAAGAATAAAAACAGTAGAAAAGGTAATTGTCCAAAATGCAAAAGCAATCAAAGTAATAGGTATTGTCCAAAAGCAACTTGGCATGAAAGTTTCCAAGACTTGGCAAGGCTCCGCTTAGCAAAAGCGAATCAGGAACAAAACAAGGTACAAGATCCAAGGCTCCCTTGGCAGGCCACTAGCCCAAACTTAGCTCCGTGGTCCAGCCTCGCTAACACGTCTGCATAGGATAGACGTGGCCGAGGTACTGAGGATCCGTTCCCACGGATCCTCTACTTAATCTTCGTGGCGAGGACCCCGACGCTCTAGGCTTCTCCTTCTCCAATCTGTGGTGCGGGACCTCGGTCTGTCTAGGCTATGAAACCAACCCCTCCTGCTAGACTCGATGTTCCGTCTCCTATCAAAGGTTCGGCCTTGCCTCCCAGCACCTGGGTCTCTATCTCCGTGAGAGTCAAACTCCCTATCTACTTCCCAGCTATCCTCCTCCAGGTCTTCATGCATTCTTTCTTGATCCTCCTCCCCGGGCTGTTCATACTCTTCACTATCACTGCTTTCAGTTTGCACCTGGCTTTCCATATCCTCGTAAGGATCAGGCCAGCCTTCATCCCAGGCTAGGCTCTCTGTGGGAGAGGAAGGCCCAGCTATGGCAAAATCTCCTTCTTCCAGCCCCTCTAAATCCTCTTCAGAATCTATCTCAGCTGCTGCTGGCTCTAATGCAAGTGGGACCCCTGGCGCTGTCCCATGCCCCCCAGGCACGAACGAGAACTGGGTTGTTACAGGAACACTCTTCCTAGCGATGTACGGGACATGCAGGACCTTCTCTCCTTCCACAAGGCCTGCAAGACTCATCTTTTCCAGCTAGCCTTTGATTGCTAGGCCAGAAATCATTTTTTAAGTTGGTTTAATATGTATGCTTTTACCTCTGTGTGTTTTACCTGATTGTAAAATTGTGCCCTCTCGCATGGCAGGGGTTTGGACTAGATGGCCTTTGAAGGTCTCTTCCAATTCTAGGATTCTAGGATTTTATAACAGGAGTAGGCTGTATGGGGCCTAATTCAGTGTTTCCCAACCTTTTTTGAGCCGCGGCACACTTTTTACATTTACAAAATCCTGGGGCACACCACCAACCAAAATGACACAAAATGACACTCTAACACGGTAATACATATAGTTAATATGTTTTTAAATGTATTTATACACTCAGCGTGAAACCTGGGCCTGTTTCGATGAACACAACATAGATATCCTGGCAGGAATGGCAGAAAGACACACACAAAGGTCTTGCTCAACAGCTGTCAGTCTCTCTCTGTTTTTAGTTTTTATCGCAGTCAAGCT
The DNA here is from genome assembly GCA_030556195.1 of Anolis apletophallus. Classification (NCBI taxonomy): domain Eukaryota; kingdom Metazoa; phylum Chordata; class Lepidosauria; order Squamata; family Anolidae; genus Anolis; species Anolis apletophallus. Next base: position 142,955,418 of record JARBWK010000007.1, on the reverse strand, counting down.
TGAGAAGCTCATCTCACACAGATATGTGGTTGAAAACGGGAGCAATGTCAAAATAGCTGCCGCCATTTTGATCCGAGGGGGCAGCATGAGTGTGTTCAGGAAGGGAGGGGGAGGGAGGAAGACGTGGGGTGAGTCTGTGCAGTAGCGCCCACACGGATCACATCTTCCTTCCTCCCTCCCCCCTCCTCTCCTGAGCAAAGCGAGGCTGGGAAGAAAGGAGCCCGAGTGGAGAAGAAAAAGTGTTTGGCAGGAGGGGGAAGAAAGGGTATTGGAGGTTCCAATTTTCCACTGCACACCTGATGATTGCTCACGGCACACTAGTGTGCCCCGGCACACTGGTTGGGAAACACTGGTGTTATTGATACACTTTTCTCTCCTGTCCACCATCTCATCCTGACCAAGGCTAACCATTTTGGGATCCAAACATTTCTCATCCTTCCTTCACTTTCTGCCTCCGAAGGAGAAGAGGAAGAGGGGGGGAGGGGGGAGAGACTTGGAGAGAACTTCTTCCCAGCCCATGCCAGCCTGCCATGAGACCCACAAGTTAGAAAGTTTGTCCATGTCTGCTCTAGAGCCAGTTCTATTAACTGATTGGGATTATTCCATGATTTTCTTGTACAATTGACTGTATTTTAAATAGCTGAGAAAGTCATTCTGAAGATGAAGATTTCTCAAACAAGGAAGTGCATATGTTTTGATCTGTTGGATTTCTGCCTCTTTTGCAGCTGATCAAGCCAGCAAAGTTTGCAGGAACTATATGAGAACCCCATCACATGTGCCATTACAAAATTCAAAACCAGAGGTCTACTTTATCTTTATGGGTTTAAGAACGAATTTCAGTAATGTTGCTTTTCTTGCAATCGGGTAACATGTAAACACCTTCTGAAATTCTCTCTTTTATATGACTGGAAGTCTCAAAAGCTTTCAGTCTGTCAGTCCCAGTATTCTATTAATAGACATCATTGTGTGCCTTCAAGTCATTTCTGACTCATAGTGACTCAAATGTGAATTTATTACATCATTCTTCTTGGGGGGGGATGTCACCTTCTTCTGAGGCTGAGAGAGTGTCACCCAGCTGATTTTCATGGCCAAGCAAGGATTCAGACCCTGGTCTCCAGTCATAGTCCAATGGTCAGGCCACTCACAAGCCCATTATTGGAATATCTCACTTGCCCACTTGCTGTTCTTCTCCCTGTTAGTTTTTCTTGCAGTCACCCTCCCATGTTTTGCTACTGTACTGTGAAAAGTGCTCAGATGTTAACTATCCGGAGACAGACCATGACCCCCAAAAACCAAAAAAAACACTTCCAGAAGTTTCCAAACAGCACAGTCACCTCTGACCTCCAAAACACAGGCTCGCTTTCTTCTCTCTCCCCTCAGAGACTCAGACATTTCTCACATCCTTAGAGGAAATCCTCCATGAAAAAAAATTGTCAACTCCTCTGGCATGTTTAGCCTCAATGTGAGACTGAAAAGACAAGCTTCCTTTAAAAAAACAGCTGCAGATGTTTTCTATCAGTGCAAAAACCTAAGTGGCCTAGGGCAAAGGAGAATTAAATGTCAAGTTCACCTTTTCACAGATGGCAGTCAATTTTCACAGACAGACATTAATGTTTACAATGTGAACTAGGTACATCACCAGTTTTATCCCAACTGTAGTTCTCTTCCAACTCGGCTACCTGTCTAGCTTCTAGACAGTGGTTCTGAACCTATGGGTCCCCGGGTGATTTGGCCTACAACTCCCAGAAATCCCAGCCAGTTTACCAGCTATTAGGATTTCTGGGAGTTGAAGGCCAAATCACCCGGGGACCCACAGGTTGAGAACCACTGTTCTAGAGCTTCTAGAGCTCAATTCTTTCTCTGCTGCTTTCTCAGAGCTTTGAATTAATTAGTTATAAATAATGAGTTCACCACGATTCTCTTTCCCCCTCCCCCCTGAATAACAAAGACATAACCATGTTACATATTTAAATGATTGGATGCAACCATAATAACCATGCACTCACTTACTATGTTGCTTTTGTTGCCTATTCCCATTCCATATGATTCCTTAGAGGTGTCTAGATTCCATAAGGCATAGGACCTTTTCAGTCCTGGCTCCAACCCTATGGAACTCCTTGCTCCCATATGTTAGAGCCATGCCTGATTTGTGGACATTCACCCAAGCTCTTAAAACCTGGCTCTTTGTTAAAGCTTTTAACTTGTAATCATGTGATGATATATATATATATGTTTTATTGCAGCTGTAAGTCGCTCGGAGCACTCCAGTGGAGAGCGACTCATGAAATAATACATTTAATTAAACTGAATTGAATTGAATTGAATAACACTTTCAACCAGTGGTGAATTGTGACTTGACTTCAATATTGCTAGGGCAGTGAATCTACTAGGCATGAGAAAAAAGTTATGAAAATGAAATGATTCGTAAGAAATTCGTAAGAAATGCTACTTTTGAGTATTTCCGCATCTGGAACACCAACCAGGAAGTGGACTTTCTTTATAGAACTTCGGGGGCCAGGATTTTCTTAAGTGTCGTTATTAGGTTGTAAGGGGGCACCCTCCTTCTCTCTCACCACCCTCCCGCCTCCCTTGCCGATAAGTATTATGGCAAGGCAAGCCCTAAACTTGCTCCTTCTTTCGGCTGGAAGCCTGGAAAAAATGTAAACAGAGAGGTTTACTCAGAAGTAAATCTGCAAAGGAGGGCACTTTGGATGAAGTGCCCTCCTTTGTGGATTTACTTCTGAGTAAACCTCTCTGTTACATTTTTCAGGCTTCCCTGCCTCTCCTGCCTGCCAGGATCTAAAGCATCAAAGAGTATTGGGGTGAGAAACCAACCTAATGTATAATAGAATGAATGCTACTGTAAGTGCCTAATATTATAAGTAATCCAACTGGTCATATACCTACATTCCATGCACATGCAATAATACAGCAGTAATAACAATGGGCATAAGAAGAGGTAAAATTCAAACCGAGTATTCTGACTGTGGTCCCTCCTCAAACTGCAAAGGCTCTTCTCTATGAGCCCGGGAAAAGCCAAAACCCGGGCACAGCGTTTGCTGCCTGGGTGCACACACATACATATTCTTGGGGGGGATTTGCGGCAGAATCCCAGGCTCATAGAGAAGATTCTGCAGCAAATCCCCCAAATAATATGTATGTGTGCACCCAGACAGCAAACGCTGTGCCCGGGTTTTGGCATTTCCCGGGCTCATAGAGAAGAGCCTTTTGCAGTTTGAGGAGGGACCACAGTCAGAATACTTCGGTTTGAATTTTACCTCTTCTTATACCCATTGTTATTACTGCTGTATTATTGCATGTGCATGGAATGTAGGTATATGACCAGTTGGATTACTTATAATATTCGGCACTTACAGTAGCATTCATTCTATTATACATTAGGTTGGTTTCTCACCCCAATACTCTTTGATGCTTTCGATCCTGGCAGGGCAGGAGGAGTGGACGGCTCTCCCTGCCCCTTCTGCCTGCCAGGATCTAAAGCCTTGAAGAGGCTTCATGAGGGGCCAACTTCAGCCCTCCAGGTGTTTTGGACTTCAACTCCCACCATTCCTCACAGCCTCAGGCCTCTTCCTTTTCCTCTCAGCCTGGGCAAACTTGGGCCCTTGCTCCCTCAGGATCGGGGTGAGAGAGAGGCAGCGAGCAGCGAGGGGGGCTCCTCCTTTTTTTTGCTGCTTCCAAGAATAGAATACCCCCCTCCCTCCCTCCTTCCTACTTGGAGAGTCCCATCTAGAATTCAGTGTGATTTATTCAAGTTTTGGCCTACAACTCCCAGAAATCCCAGCCAATTTACCAGCTGTTAGGATTTCTGGGAGTTGTAGGCCAAAACCATCTGGAATGCGCATGCGCTGGCATATGAACTACTAACGAATTTTGTTAGTAATTAAGTTACATTTTAGAAATTTTTGGAAATTTTTTTGTAAGTCTTTCTATTACTAATCAAAAAATCCCCCATTTGATTTTAAAATCACGATTTTTGGGTTCGAAACCATGCCTAGAATCTACACCAAGTTTTCATATGAACTTTGAAAGAGCTCTCCAAGTTATTGTCTCTCGAGGTCCATTAACTTAAACAGACCTTTTAAATTTTAGATTAAAATCTGAATTAATCCATCAGCTCCCATGGCTTGTATCTTAAAATCATAGAAACCTAGTTGGAAGAGACCACAAGAGCCACCCAAGTCCAACCACATTATGCTATGCAGGAAAGCACAATCAAAGCAGTCTGCAAAGATGGCCATACAGCCTCTGCTTCAAAACCTCCAGAGAAGGAGACTCCACTAGACCCCCAAGCAGCATTTTACAGTGTCAAACAGTTCTTACCGTCAGGGAGTTCTTCCTAATGTTTAGGTGGAAACTCTTTTCCTGTTCTGTGAATTCATTGCTCCATGTTCTAGTCTCCAGAGCAATAGACAACAAGCTGGCTTCCTCCTCAGTATATCAAATATTTAAGCATAGTCCTCATGTCCTCTCCTAACCTTCTCTTTTCCAATCTGAAGGTCCCTAAGATGCTTCTCAAAGGCATTCCTGGTTTCTAGACCTTTGGTCATTATGGTTGTCTTTCTCTAGACACATTCCAACTTCTACTTACTAAGAGGTCCTGACATATCAGACAGCTACAAGCTGCTAAACATGTTTACATAGTGAGGCTGCAGGTCAGTGGTAACTCTTGTGGTAGTTATATGCTCTGAAGTTGACTTATGATGCTTGTCTCTATTGTGCAATGCATCCCATTGCCCGTCTGCCTGTCTTCCCACCATGTAATTCTCCCATCAATAGCTCCCAATTCTGCAATGTGCCCGTTGCCTACCTAGATATGACAATGGGTCCTTTCTACTTCTGTGCTGGCATGCCGGCATGCTTGTTGTTGTTGTTGTTGTTGTTGTTCTTGTTATGCTTATGTTTATTTTTACCTTGGTTTTCCTCTCCACAAGGAGACTCAAAGTGGCAAAGTGGCAAACTCCTTGAACACTTTCATCAGTGCTGTCTTCGCACAATCCTAAATATACATTGGACCGACGATGTGACTAATGTTGCTGTCCTTGAGCAAGCAGAGATCACAAGCATTGAGGCCATGCCATTGAGAACACAGCTGCGCTGGGCAGGGCACGTCTCTAGGATGGAGGACCACCGCCTCCCAAAGATATTACTCTATGGTGAACTTGCCATGGGTCAGCACAAGAGAGGCGCCCCCAAAAAGAGATATAAGGACTCCCTGAAACAACATCTCAGGCTCAGCCAGATTGATCACCAACAATGGTCCACCCTGGCCTCACATTGGGAGGCATGGAGACACACTATCCACAATGCTGCGGCCTCTTTCGAGAAGACACGCCGAATGGGTCTTGAAGAGAAAGAACCGCAACTTGGAAACAACATCACCCAAGGAGACTTTCTGCTGTGCTTTCTGCAACCAAACTTGCCTATCTCGGATTGGCCTTTTTCATCATCAACATGCTTGTAAAAAGCATGGGATGAGTCCTTCCTAAGAATCTTCATTCGGGAAATAATGCCGAGGTTTTCCTCTCCACAAGGAGACTCAAAGTGGCAAAGTGGTATGCCAGCAGTCAAGGAGTGGGATTCTCCTCTTCTCCCTTCTTCCGCTGGCCTACTCTCAACTTTACTGTTTTCCTTTTAATTTTATATTTTATAATTATATTTCCCTTTTTAAAGAAATGCTGAAATTGTTCAATTACATTAAAATTGAAATAATTTTAAAATTAAGAAACAACAGGAATGAACAAAGGTGCAGTTATGAGGGTGTGCGGAAGTACAATTGTGGCATCACAGAGTAGCAATTTAGAGCAATTGTGCCAATAAAGAGAGGTCTAATATTGAGGGTGCTCAATGAACTATTTATCGACTATTGATGATAATACTCGTACAACGGTAGTGAAACCAGGTTATTTTGATACATTCTGTAATACAGTTGACTCTCAGAACTGATCAATACCCAATTTCTGAATGGTATTGCTACCAAAAGTGACCTCGGCTTGGAGTTTTCCCCTGAATTAATTGGGTGTCACCCTTTTCTGTTTGCTTCTAGACAAGCAGCTATTTTGTCTATTGTTCTGGAAAGAAAGAAGAAAAATGATTTCCAATTATTACTAAGTCTAGAGATGCTCCCACCAGGAGAAAAATAACCGCACATGCAAAATAATTTCAAACAGGGGAATCAATTTCCATAGAAGACTCTTTAGACATCCATCTATGTTTGCAGCATAATTTAGGTCTCGTGAGCAGTACAAATAGCAGACCAAAATGGCACTTTCTGCTCACATTCAGAGTGAATAATGTGGTGATGCAGGGTTAAGGTCATTATCTGAGGGCTCACGCTCATGACAATGAGAGGAAAGAAATATCATCTCAATCCAGAAAGACCAATATTTTTGTTTCTAGTGCACTTTGGTAGAGTGGCAGGTTCGGTATTTTATGGAGGATGCCATCATTCTCCAGAACTTGTTTTATAGCCCCTTTCCTTTCTTTCAGCCCAGTGTCAGGAAGATGGAGAAATAATTCAGTCTTCTCTGGCTCATTCCAAATAGTCTAAGGAGAGAAGCGGAACAGATTCTCATGGGTACAGTGCCAGGGATCCTGAGGTGGGCATATCCACTCTGGAAAATTTGGAGTGCCATTATAGGAGATCTCAACTGTGAAAGACAATCCATTGGGAAGTTCTGTTTTAGTTTGAAAGCAATTGGAAAATAGGGTAGACAACAGAAGAGGAATTTTCCCCTATTGGTAGAACACACTCTCTCAACACGCTCATACACATCTATTTTCTTCTGCAGACCCTCTCAAAATTATGAGAGGAAGTGATGTTGTTTCATTCCTATGGACAGTTTGAAAGGGACTGTGGAGGAACACAGAACTATTCTGGGTTCTACACAAGGTTCTGGGGTGCTTGGGGAAGGGGCTTCTTAGTGATTTGGGGGCAAAGGCTGCCCCAAAATGATGCCAATAATTTAAAAAGTCATTGTGGGCTTTGGAGTTGCACAACATTTCAGTCCAGACACTGCCTGCAGTCCACAGACTACATTCCGCCCACTGCCATTTCCCAGGATGGGGATAAGGCGATATAGCAACAATCATGTAAGTGAAATTGAATCTTGAGGTTTCAATGTAATTCAAGGTTGGACTAAACGGCCCTTGTGGCCTCTTCCCAACTCTAGCAATCAGTGATTCTAAGAATTCAAAGAAATTACCTTCCAACCCCCGAAATAATGAGACAGACAACAGTAATTTGATCAAATTTGGGCAACCTTTATTTAAAAGTTACCTATTTAAGTTTAACTTCACTAAACTCGGGTTTCAAGGGAACTAAGTGTGGCACTGGGAAACTCCCCTGAGTCACCTATAACACAAAACTGGGCAACCTCTCAAGGAAACACAAGAAAACCTCTCAGAAAATATTTAACTGGACTCTCAAAATTTCTGGACCAATGGTATTCCCCTCACCCTTAAACTGCCATCCAGGTAAGTGTACTTGTGCATTGGCCCAACCAACTTTGAGGAGTGCATGAGTGAATATGGTCTATGGATTACCCTAAACTATTTACGTTATCCTATTTAAAAACTGCCATCCCAGTTAGCCCCTAATAACAGTATAGGGTAGGCAAAAAACAACAACCTAGAACGCAGAGGGGGGAAAAGTCCTACACGAACCCCTAGTGGCGACCGCTATACTGTCAACTGGGCGGGAGTGGTGGGTCAACACCTAAGTTAGAAATGATGCAGGAGGCTGCCCCAATGCTCTAGGCAGCCTCCGCCCATTACCAGAAAGTTCCATCCCTGGAACCAATCGCCTCCCTTCATGGGAGGAGGCAATAACCTTTCCCCACCCACTGCGTAGGCAGGGAAAGGACATTATATTTCGTACTAAAACTCCCAGAATTTATGGCTGTTTTGGCTGAGGATTCTGGCAATTGCCATGTGAATCAATCCTCCATCATCAAAATTATTGCAAAACTCCAGTTGGGAAGCTGTCAGAGCATGGCAATTATGGCTGGATTATGCTCCTCTAGGAAAGGTCATAGCTGTGAACCAACTTTTAACTGTTTATAAACACTCGTTTATGAGTCTACTGGGTCCTTCAATGATACCCTTAACTAAGAAGGGCTTCCAAACTATGTATCTCCTCTTTCTAAAGGAATACTGCTGAATCCAAAACATACTTGCATTCTAGTCTTGGAATGTGAGAATTACCATTGCCATCTTCTTAGGATTTATCAGTTGGTTTTTTGGCATTCGGCCAGACTAACCCTAACTTCAGGCAACAGCCCAGCACTTGTGTAATCTCAATAGAGAGATTTGAGTTGGATGTCATCTATGTACATATTGATGACACTTTATTTCAGATCCCCAGATAATACCTCTCAATTGCACCATATAGTTGTTATGCAACATAGGGGACAATATTGAATCTTGTTGAACCACACAGTGTAATTGTCATGGAGCTGAGCAGAAGTCTCTTGGTGGTACTCTCTGGTAATGGCTCTGAAGAAAAGAGAGGGATCATTGTAACACAATGCCTCCTACGCCTAACCCACTGAGCTCATTCAAAACTTTGAAGCATTGAATGGGTTGTCTGCATCTTTCTGATCGAGCAATTCTGCCTGCTATGCTTGCTCTTTGTGTGTACTTTGTGTCACAAAGGGAAAAAAGTCTGCAATTGTGCACAGAGACAAATTGGAAGACGTTCTGAGAACTTCATAACAACTTCATTGCTTCTCCGGATATGAAATGTTTTATTCTCAGGGAGAGGTGAAAACTTTCAACAGGCCATCTGAAAGACCTGTAGAGACAGACAATTGTTGACTGAGAATGAGCAATTTTGTGAGATGTCTTCACATCCCCAGGTAGAAAACATGCATTGCATGCAAGAGGTCATAGGTTCCAACTCTGCCATTTCTGAATGGAGAAACCGAAGGGAGAAGGGTCACATAGCAGCTGATAGTAATGCCTTTTGCATAAAACCCTGGAGAGCTGTTGTCAGAGAGTGTCAACGCTGATGGGTCAGATGGACCCATGGTCTGATTGTAGAAAACAAGTTCCTTTGATGGCATGCAGTGTGATAAAGGAAGCACTGAAATCTTTTATTTAAGCAATTCTTACCCTGCTTTTCTTTTGCAAAGCATCTCCTAAATCTGAAACAGAGACTGGAATCCCATCAGTGTCACACACATGTGAAGTTTCCTACACAAGCAGATGTACCTTTTTGAACATAGTAAAATTTATGTATTCAGTTTGTGATAGCATAGTTCCTGTTTCTTTGTATGGTTGTGAAAGCAGAACTGTGGAAATAACTGAAAAGAAGAAAACACATTCATTTGAGATGTGGTGCTGGAGAAGAATTGTATAGATACAGTGGAGTGCTAAAAAGACAAATAAGTGGGTCCTAGGAGCCTGAACTAGCCCTAGAAACTAAAATGAGTAATTTGAGCCTGTCATACTTTGGACATATCATGGGAAGTCATGACTCATTAGAAATGATAAAAAGGTGTGGTAAGATAGAAGGAAAAGAGGAAGACTGCATTCCAGATAGATAGAAGGAAGCCATGGGTCTGGGCAGGCATGTAACGGGGAGGGGGGTTGCCCCCTCCATTCTCCGGGTGGTCCGCGATAAGGCCTTACTGGTACGTTATTTAAACTGTTATGTTTATTCATATCATGATCTGATCACCATGCTCAATATATCTCATATGCATGGAGTATTGGGACAACAATACAAAAGGTTTGCTAGGGTAGATTGTTTCCCACTCAGATTCAGCCCCCCCCGAATCAAAACTCAGCTCCTCCCGAATCAAAATCCTGGCTACGGCTCTGGGTCTGGGTCTACAAGACTTGAGCAGAACTGTTCATAGAGTTGCCATAAGTTGAAGCTGATCTGAAGGCAGTTGGCAACCCCCCCCCCCAAAACATAAACAGAGGTCTACAAGTATGATGTATCCAGAGGAAGGCCACCAAAATGACCAAAGGACTAGAAGCCAAGCCCTATAATGAGTGGTTTATGGAGCTGTGCATGTTTAGTTGGCAACAAGGGAAATTATAGTTGTGTTATAAATATTTGAAAGGAAGTTATATTGAAGATAGAGGAGGCTCTCTAATTAGGAGGTTTGTGCATTCTGGCTGAACATCAAACCATTTCTGCTGGACCCCCATATCCATTTTTGCGTGCCTGCCAAAAAATGGGCATACAGCTGGATGGCTGTTTTTGGACCACAGCCAAAATATACAGCTAGATCCAGTCCATTGGTGGCAATGGGGGGGGTCTTCCCAGGCTCCCCTTCCTGTTATTTTTAGGATTAGGGTAAGTAGATAACTGTAGGTAATAATTTTCAGATAATGAGGGTTTACTTTTTGTTTTCTGGGATTAATTAATTAATTAATTATCTTTTAGAAGTATTTTTTTTAAGGAGAGGAGGGGGGGATGATGGAGTCTCACCAATTTTCTCCAGAGATTGAAGCCCAACTAAGTGTTGTAATTGTTCTTTCTACTACTGGCAAGTGGCAACAGTCAGCCAATACTTCTTAATATTATTATTAATAATAATAATAATTTTAGAAGTATTTTTTAAGGAGAAGAGGGGAAACGATGGAGTCTGTCCAAGTTTCTCTACCAACTGAAGCCTTACTAAGTGTTGTAGTTATTGTAGTCAGCCAATACTTATTATTATTATTATTATTATTATATTTTAACTAGAAAATTCAGAAGGCAGAGACAAGCAGCACAGAGAGAGATATAAAAAGAGAACTAGTTTGCAATGGAAGGTGGTAGATAACGATAGTGATTTTCTGACAATGCGAATTTTCTTTTTGTTATTATTATTGTTAGCATTTAGAAGCGAAAGGGTGACTCAAGGCTCTCAGAGCCATCCAAATATTTCTTAAGACAATCATACCACAAGATCAAAAAGAAAGAGATGCCGTTCTTTCTCCCAAGCCCCCAAATGTGCACGCACTGCACATCCCACCAACCCTTACTCCATTTTCCCAGCACCCAGTCACTAGTCCCACTAAATAAAAAGAATCAAGAAAACAAAGGAAAATTAAAAAGATTCCAGAGAGCGGCCAAGCCAAGCCATAAAATCAAGCTGAACGGTGGCAAGGCAATCAGACTGAAACACGAAGATGCAACTGAGAGCAATGGAAGCAGTTGCTCCATTGACACCTTGTATAAGATATGTCATAGCATTCTTCTACTCCAATTGGCCCAACAGACAGGGCTCAAATGGAAACCCCGTGCAAGGAAGAGCACACGGTAGTAGCCTCTTTGTGCATTGAGTGCTCCTGAAAAGGAGAGGAGGAACCGTGGTTGGCTGCCAAGCGGTCCCATTATGGATGGGAAGCTATGACAGCTGGACTCTTGCTGTTAGAGCCAAAGAAGCTGGATTGGCCAAAGGAAAATGGCTAAAACGGATCCGCACCCAAGCCTCTAAATTAGTACTAACAAAGTTCTGACCATGCATTGAACACTCTTGGATAGTACATACATAACTATTTATTAGCACCCTCAATGTATCACTTGATCAAATGGAATGGCAGAAACAGTTACATTGCCTTCCCCACTGCACAAGGGGAAACTTATCTGGGCATACTAGCAACTATAAGTACAATTGGTTGAAGAATATCAGTATTCAGCAGAAGGGGACTGGAAGGTAATCACCATCCAATTAAATGAGTGCATATTTACACTCCACAAACATCATCTAGCCTCTTGACAACCAGAATTATAGCTGTTACAGGTAAGAAAACAGTTCAAAAAGAACAGGATAATCCTAACAGGACAATCCTGACAGTCAAATACAGAAGCTGCTCATTTGATTTTATTCAAAGCTTACAATGTAATAAAGGACCAAAAAATTTTAGTTGTACTTTCAGGAATCAAACAATTAGCACAACTTTAGCATCATCTCAAAGAATGACTTGTTTGATTTATCATCTCCTGGAAAATAGAACAAGGGTACAAAGGGTATATTATGTGCATGGACACAGATTTCATCTCCATCGGGGAGCCCCCTCCCCAACCAACTGATGCTGGCTGATCCTGAAAGCTAAGCAACAATACTACATCTGCCTGGACCTCAGGAGGAGAAGGAAGGAATCCTGCTGTACTTGGGGGAGAAAGGGGGAGAGGAAGAGACTACCATGCAAATATTTTATATTGTATTTAATGTTTTTATGTGTGCTGCAGACAAAAGGCTATTTCAGAATAAATAAATAAATAAATAAATAAATAAATAAATAAATAAACTGGCAAAATCCAATTCTTAGTATGGATATTCCAGACAATATTTCAGAAGAAGAAACTGGCAAAACCAATTCTAGATGGATATTCCTTGCCTAAGAATATCCTATGAGATTCATGGGATCACCATAAATTTTCAGGTGACTTAAATTGCACAAAATGCCTCTTAGATAACCAGCCCCTGCTTTGTTCATTTCCATCCCTCAGTTCTTAACTTTTTGATGTCTTAAAACCATCTTGGTTTTGAACATGCGACTCGCCTCAAGGAGAATTGCTAATTGGATTGTAGGGCTTAGCTTTTAAATGTCTGACTTTGGATCCCTGTGTGTTCCATAATGGTTGTGGACGCTGCTGGTTTGAGATTTTAAAAACCCTTCTTAGCATTAATGTCTACATGGCAGGCTGTACAACACAGAGCCCATGCACACAAAAGAGTTATAAAGCTCATTTGTTGTTGCCATTGTCATGTATTTATTGGCGCCATTAAGCTGACAGTGAGTCCTGTCAGTCTTACATGCTAAAATACATGGGTAAACATATGCAAGCAGAGAGAAAAGGAATAATAAAATTATAATATACATTTGTCAAACAAATTATCCCGATTGACTACAAAAATGTAATATAATGTAAACTAACAAACAATATTAAATCAAATTTCAAAATTTTTTGTAAAATATTATTGGGTTTTAATAATAAAGAGGAAACAGTCCACAATATAGATTGATCATCCCTTATCCAAAATTCAACATACTCCAAAATCCAGAACTTGAGATAGTGACACCCTTGCTGTCTTTCTATTCAGTGTACACAGACTTTCTTATATGCAGAAAAGTATTAAAACATTGTTTGTTTATTATTTTATTTATTATTTTATTTCTGGTATTTGTACCGTGTTTCTTCTCCACCCCCGAAGGGGGACTCAGAACAGCTTGCATTAGTAGCGGTTTATATAATCACAATCAAATACATAAACAATAAATCATTGCATATTCATTAAAACCAGTACATGTAGCATTAGTTAAAACAATAAAACAAAATCACAATTTCATCTGTTGCAATGCCATTCCAGTCAATGTCCATTAAGGTGCAAATTACGCCTGCTGCCTGAAGGCCTGGTCCCTTTTCTGAAAGCCAGAAGGGATGGAGTCGATCTTATCTCATTTTGGAGTGCGTTCCATAGGCTGGGGGCCAAAGCCGAGAAGGCCCTGTCTCTCGTCCCCTCCAAACGCGTTTGTGATATTGATGGAAGCGAGAGCAGGGCCTCCCCGGAAGATCTTAGGTTGCGAGATGGGACATAGAGGCAGATGCGTTCAGACAAATAAGTTGGGCCAGAACCGTTTAGAGCTTTATAGGTCAAAACCAGCACTGAATACACCATCTCTATCCTTCCAATGGACCAGAGAGGCGGGTGAACCAGACTCCTCAGGTCTGTCACAATTTGAGCATTATTAGATTGAGTCTTTTATAGGAATATTCTGCTGATGTAGTTGCAAGTTGTAAATCAATAATAGACATCTTCCATCCTGGCTCCATCTCAGTTTCCTGGCCAGATGTTGATTCTTCTTGATTGGTGTTGATCTTATGTTGACTTCCTTCTTAACATTGCAAACATTTATGTTATCACTGTCCCAGTTCTTATCAGAGTTTACTTTTCAGTTCTTATTAGCAACTTTTAATTACAGTCCAGCAAGCAGGTAGTTAATCATTGCAGGCCTTAATATTATACTAGTGTTTCCAAAATTATTAACTCCATCCATACATCCTTCCATTCAACTCATTCATACCCACACATCATATTAAATTCACATTTCTCAAATCTTCATATTAAATTCTCACCTGCATTTCGTGAGCAGCCTCCTTGTCTTGGAAAGAGAGTGTGTGTGTTGCATGCAAGCCCAAAAAGCTCACATGACTGCCTGAAGCTGAGTGACTCCTCTGGGGTAGAAAAACATAACTTGCTTCCTTGCCTTGGAAAAAGCATGTGTGCCTGCCTGCAGACAAGCACCTCCTCTAGAGAAAAGAAACAGAACTTGCCTCCTTGCCTTGGAAAGAGTTGCATGGTGTACAAGTGTCACACCTCAAGGGCCTCAGGCATCACTTTTGCCTGAGCGAGACTTTAGCCAAGGCGCCAATAAGGTGCTGCCCAAGCCAGCTTGCTTCACTCTCAAACCTTGCCCTGGGCCTCCCGGTCTTTCCCATGAGAAGCCAGGGATGGATGCATAACATAGGCAGCTTAAGGTTATACCATCTAGCCTCCCTGATAGCGAAGCGCTCTGAAGGAGCCGAGAGATCGCCTCCCTTCTGTTCAGCTGGGAGCCACTAACGAGCTGCGCATATTAGAAAGACTGAGGTAACATAACATATAGATGACCATCAATCATAGAGCTGTGACACTCGACGTATCTACATCAAAGCCAGAAAATACTATAATTGCCAAGAGATGCCCATTGCAAGTATCTCGTACCAACGCCACGCTAAGGAGACGCTACTGGGAAAGAAGCCACATCAGGCCTCCCAGCAAAGCTTGTGCCAGCCAGCCTACACTGGGCTGACTTGATCCTGTGTTGTGCCTTATTCCTGTTCATTGTCGAGATCCTGTGATTGATCCTAAAAGACTTTGCTAGTTATTGAACTCTTTGCCTTTAAGCAAACCCACCCAGCCTTACTTACTCTGGCTGGGATCCTTTGAAAGACTTTCCTTGCATCTGGCTTGTGTTCCCGTTTTCTTCCGCTTGTGATCCTGTTGCCACAGATCACACTTTCCTGCTAAATCCTGATATTGGCTGATATTTGGAGGCACTATAAGGATTGCCTCCAAACCTTTTACTAAACTTATTAATCAATAAAACTTTTTGTACCTCAGCTGTTGTGTGGTTTATCCAGGGAGGTCAGGTCCCAAGGCCCAAGGGGGCGACAACAAGCACAGAAAGCACACACATCTGCCTGCAGTCGAGCGCCTCCTCTAGAGTAAGAAACAGGTAAATGAAGCTTCTTAAAGCATGCAACTGCCTGCAGCTGAGCAGCTCTCCTCTAGAGTAAAACAGCTTAAATGCCTAAAATGATGGGAAGGGGAGCCTGGGAAGCACCCCAGAGAAAAAACATATATCTGCCCTCTCCATTTCAGGAGGCTCCCAAAAACGGATCAGGGACCCCATCGACAACCGGGACGTGAACCCGTACAAGGTTTACCCCAAATGCACAACCCTAATGCTTACAGGAGCAGAATTTGGAGCTTCCCATTAAGTTAAGGCAAAAGCAAAATACTGCAATCTCTTGTATTTTGTGTGTTCTTCCTCCTTAATAACTTTTGACATCTTGACCACATTCTGATGTTATTTGGCCACATGTCTCATGGTTTTCATCTCAGCAATGTTGGAGAGCATGTGAAAACTCAAGACTTGGTGTGTCCTGGCATCAATCACCTAAAGAGAAATTAATCGAGTTACAGGAACTAAAGGGAGTTAAACAAATTAAGGCAAATGGCAAGACTTTCACAACTTAAATGAAAGCAAATCTAATTAAGGCAAATGATGCTTTTATGATCAGATGGTAAAACCCTCAAAGGATGTGAAGCTGAACTCAAATATTTGTCAAAGGATCTGCAGATCTCTGTGGAGTTTTTAAAAAAGTTATATTTGTATATGGAAATGCTGCATTTGTTACAGCTGTTATATATGCTTGGCAGTTATTAATTATTGATAGAACCAATTATCCTACATGGTGAGTCTGCAGTAAGGAACATTTGTAGCTTGGAGAAAAAACAGAGGGAGGGGAAAGAGTTGGAAATTACACGATTATCATTTTTGAATAAACCCTCCAATTATGGCTTAAATTATAAGTTACTCACCATTGGGTTGCTGTGAGTTTTTTGGGCTGTATGGCCATGTTCCAGAAGCATTCTTTCCTGACGTTTTGCCCACATCTATGGCAGGCATCCTCAGAGGTTGTTAGATTTGTTGGAAACTAGGCAAGTGGAGTTTATATAACTCCAGGGTCAGAGAAAGAACTCTTGTCTGTTTGAGGCAAGTGTGAATGTTCAAACAAGGTGGGGGTAGGGTGTTGCAAGCAACAATGTATACAGGGAACAGCAGAGTGTAGCTTATCAAAATATATATTCACAATGGGTTCAACAGTGCATGGTTAATAACATATTACTATTACAAAATCATTCATCACAGTAATCACAATATCATCACCCCGGAGGGTTCCTACCCTTCAGCATCCCAAGTCCAAAATTGGAATGAACAAGTCCGAAATCACAAATGGGCAAGAGGGGATGATAGGGTGGAAGTCCAGGGGAGGTGTGGTCGAAAACGTCCAGAGGAGACAGGGATGATGGGAGACGGAGTTAGGAGAAGAGCCGGTAGAGTTCCAGGCCGCAGTGGCAATAAATCCAAGTGGACTCAAACCGCTAGTAGACAGGCCGACGAGGATAACACTGTACGATGGTACCAACTCCCGTTTCGACCCATAAAGGGAAGGGTCTTTTTCAAGGCCAGTGGTGACACATTAACTCCATTCATGTAGATGTTAAAGGTACGTTTTCTGAAGAGATAAAGTCAAAATATAGTAGAGTGTTCCAAAGCACCCTAATACACAGCACAATGGCTAAACCAACATTAGAATGTATCAAATACAGTCAAAACAGCAATTCATAGTAATACATGGGTACATTACACATAATATGCATAGTTGCCATATTTATACAAAATATATACACACATACCAGAGCCATGGAGGTAAAGTCATACATCCATGGTAGGACCAGCGGCCGAAGCAAGTGAGCGTTGCAACGGGAGAGGCTAAATACCCACAAGACCCATGGACCAGGTGGAAATTATCTTAGTAAATCGGTGATTGTGAGTTTATCGTTTAATCCTATTGGAATTTCAGTTTTTAAGATTTGTATCCAACGGGTTTCAGCCCTAAGAAGGCATCTGTCCACATCACTGTGGGGGGGGTATTTGGACCCTCTGAAGGGTAGGAACCCTCCGGGGTGATGATATTGTGATTACTGTGATGAATGATTTTGTAATAGTAATATGTTATTAACCATGCACTGTTGAACCCATTGTGAATATATATTTTGATAAGCTACACTCTGCTGTTCCCTGTATACATTGTTGCTTGCAACACCCTACCCCCACCTTGTTTGAATTGTCAAGCCCCTTTTTGGGACTTTTGGTTTTTTTGCTTAATTATGGCCAGCGAAGCCGATGCTTTTTCAGACCAATACATTTCGGATGTGTTGAGCGGCTGGGCACCAGTCATTCCCACAGATGAGACTGAAATAACCAATTTAATTAACACTACCCCCACCTTGAAAGACCTCAAAGACAAGGAGCTTAGACACACCCGAGTTAAAATGAATGCTGGGGCTCTCGCGGACTATGTCCGTCACAAGATGATCCCTAGAGGCCTTAGGTCCAAGCTATATCCAGGGTCCTATAATGATGATGAAGAATTTACAAAAAAATGTTTTGCCATCCTGAATAAGTGCAGTACAGACATTATGATTCTGTTAATTGAACGGTCTGGCAAAGAACTTAATGAGTTAAGTGTTGATATTGCCGCCTGCAGAGAAAGCCTTAAAAGCTCCCTTACCACAGTGGACCTTAATCGTATTAAGGAACAATGTGATGAACTAACCCTAGACATCAAAAAGTACAAACTTGGAAAATTTAAACATGACAAAGGTGACTATGATAGAGGTATGGTATACCTTAAACCCCGACCCAACAGTCTATATAGATCCAGGAGCATCAGATTCTCTAGGGAATCCATTGACTCCAACCCTGCACAGGAAGAACCACAGCCTCCCCACAAGGTGACTCTCAGTCACAGGCAGGAAGATATAATTTCCACAACCAAAGAAGGAGAATGAACCCCAACCCCAGCGAAATTTTCGGGGCAGAGGCAGACGGGGAAGACCTAGTCGTTAATCTATCTAACCACACTTTCACCCAGGAGGAACTTAGAGTCCTTAACAAAGGACCCTCCTTTGTCATAACCCCCACCCATTATAGTTTTGATGTACGCAAAGATCTAGCAGGTCTTTTTAGAACCATACGCTTAAAGGAACACTTCTCTAACTCTGACTGCCCCGATAATGCCACCATGGCTACTAAATTTAGATGCAAGAGCAACTTTACCCCATTCAATGTCTCACACAACATTAGGACCTTTGAAGAAATAGTCACTAAAGAGACTAACACCCTATTGTCCAAACATAAACCCCCCCCGCTGCAATCTGTCTAAACGTGAGGTTGACTTACTATACCAACTGGGCAATGACCCCTCCCTCACCTTCAAATTAGCAGATAAAGGAGGTGGACTCGTATGTACTAATACAAGTGATTACATCCTTGAGGCCAAGAGACAATTATTGGACACACGCTTCTATCATCCCCTTTCCAGAGACCCCACTAAAACCTACCTAAAATCCATTCAAAATATCATTCACTCAGCTGAGCTAGTGGGCCATATTGACTCCCAGCTCGCCAAATTCTTTATTAACTCTTTTCCCAAAATACCCGAATTCTACCATCTTCCAAAAACACACAAAAATGTCCATCCTGTCCCAGGTAGGCCCATCGTGGCCAGCACAGGTGGCATTTTACAACCACTGGCTTCCTACCTTGACTATCTCTTACAACCCATTGTGCAGACCAGACGTGCTTACTTGCAGGATACTAGAGACCTGATTTCTAAGATCGAGGGCTTCAGTATGCGCCCTGGCGACATGCTAGTGGTGGCAGACGTCCAGTCTCTTTATACGAATGTACCCCTGGACACTGCTAGAACTATTCTTAAAGACACCTTTGAGTCCCTCTCGAACTCGTCACCAGAATTACCTCCAGTTAGCTTCCTTATGGACATCACGGACTGCGTTTTTGAGTACAACTATTTTAAGTTTGGTAATGACTTCTTCTTGCAGGTAGGGGGCATGGCCATGGGGAGTCCCCTAGCTCCTTCCGTAGCTAATCTTTATATGAATTATCTTGAAGAAAAATTTATCTTTGATGCCATCCCTAATGCCTTCACCAGGTCCCTTAAACTCTACAGACGCTATATTGATGACGTGGTGTTTATTATCTCTAGCGACATCACCCCTCTCCAAATGATTGATTGGATGAACACATGGGAGGAGCCCATAAAATTCACCTTTGAGGCCAGCAGCACCTCTGTCAATTATTTAGATGTATCCCTCTTGTAGAGAAAGGACATATAAAGACCAAATGCTACACTAAACCCACATCTAAAAACACCTTACTTCACCATAATAGCTTTCATAGCTATTCCCTTAAAAACAACCTACCATATGCCCAGTTACTGCGACTCAAACGCAATTCCACTAATCCTGAGAACTATCAGCAGGAGGCTAATTCCCTGCGCAATAAACTTACTGCGAGAGGCTATCCATCAAGAGTCATCACTGCAGCTGAGCATAGAGCTGAGGGTGTTACACGAGAGGCTTTACTTACTAAGAAAACAAAACCTCCTTCCAACAAGGTCGTCTGGCCACTTACTCTAACCACTGACACTCCTGCCCTGCGCAAGATAATATCTAAATATTGGCCCCTAGTTAGCAACATTCCCGGTCTGGAACATATACCCACCATTGCTAATAAGAGATCTAAAAACATTAGAGACATCTTGATACATTCTAGCCTTCGAACTCCCTCCATCAAAAGCAACCTTACTGCTAAAATGCATAGGTGTGGCAACTGTGCTCAATGTGAGTTTGTATACCCAGATAAACAGATTTACAACCCTGGCACAGGAAAAGACTTTACATTCAAAGACTTCTTTACCTGTAAAAGTAATTTGTGTGTGTATGGAATTTGTTGCCCCTGTGGAAGAATCTATCTGGGCAAAACAAAAAGGAATCTAAATGTGAGAATCTCGGAACATCGGTCGAGAATTAAATCTTTATCTGAGGATTCTCCCCTTTACCTCCACTTTAAGGCACACAAGCACAGTCCGAATGATCTCCGTTTCTTCAGCATACAGAGGGTCCAAATACCCCCCCACAGTGATGTGGACAGATGCCTTCTTAGGGCTGAAACCCGTTGGATACAAATCTTAAAAACTGAAATTCCAATAGGATTAAACGATAAACTCACAATCACCGATTTACTAAGATAATTTCCACCTGGTCCATGGGTCTTGTGGGTATTTAGCCTCTCCCGTTGCAACGCTCACTTGCTTCGGCCGCTGGTCCTACCATGGATGTATGACTTTACCTCCATGGCTCTGGTATGTGTGTATATATTTTGTATAAATATGGCAACTATGCATATTATGTGTAATGTACCCATGTATTACTATGAATTGCTGTTTTGACTGTATTTGATACATTCTAATGTTGGTTTAGCCATTGTGCTGTGTATTAGGGTGCTTTGGAACACTCTACTATATTTTGACTTTATCTCTTCAGAAAACGTACCTTTAACATCTACATGAATGGAGTTAATGTGTCACCACTGGCCTTGAAAAAGACCCTTCCCCTTATGGGTCGAAACGGGAGTTGGTACCATCGTACAGTGTTATCCTCGTCGGCCTGTCTACTAGCAGTTTGAGTCCACTTGGATTTATTGCCACTGCGGCCTGGAACTCTACCGGCTCTTCTCCTAACTCCGTCTCCCATCATCCCTGTCTCCTCTGGACGTTTTTCGACCACACCTCCCCTGGACTTCCACCCTATCATCCCCTCTTGCCCATTTGTGATTTCGGACTTGTTCATTCCAATTTTGGACTTGGGATGCTGAAGGGTAGGAACCCTCCGGGGTGATGATATTGTGATTACTGTGATGAATGAAAGTGTGAATGTTGCAATTGACCTGCTTGGTTAGCATTGTATAGCCTTGCAACTTCAAAGCCTGGCTGCTTCCTGCCTGGGGGAATCCTTTGTTGGGAGGTGTTAGCTGTCCCTGATTTCTCCCTGTCTGAATTTCCCCTGTTTTCTGAGTGTTCTTTGTTTACTGTCCTGATTTTAGAATTTTTCTAATGGCAACATTGACACTTGCCTCAAGTAGACAAGAGTTCTTTCTCCCGTCCTGGACATTCCACAGATACGTAAACCCCACTTGCCTAGTTTCCAACAGACCTCACAACCTCTGAGGTTGCCTGTCATAGATGTGGAGGAAATGTCAGGAGACAATGCTTCTAGAACATGGCCATACAGCCTGTAAAACTCACAACAACCCAATGATTCTGGCTATAAAATCCTTGACAGCATATTACTCATCATTGCCTGAGTGCCGTTTGGACTGCTGCTGGCTCCTTTCATCCCTTCTCTTTCCTTCCTTCCTTCATCCCTTCCTTCCTTCCTCCCCTCATACCTTTTCCCCTTTCTTTTCTTTTCCTACATTCCCTCCTTTTTCTTTCTCCCTCCCACACTTCTCCTTTATAATAATGAAGGGACTTTCCTTTCTTTCTCTTTCTTCCTTTCCTTCCCTTAGCTTCTTTTCCCTCTTTATTTCCTTCCTCCAGCTCTGAGAGGGCCAACCTCACTTTGTCTCCATAGCAACATATATTTCCCCCCTTCCTCCCACCCTCTCTAACATATTCCCTTTCTTTCCCAGTGACATCACAGAGGGCCACTTCACCTGCCAACAGCCAACCTAGTGACATTAAAGAGGGCCACTTCACCAAGCAACTGCCCTTATCATACATGCAGACAGACCAACATACATACAGTACTTTGACTTTTAAATAGAGAGATTGATAGATATGGAAATCCAGAAGTCAGAAGAAGATGGAAAAGGAGAAATGGTGATACCTCCAATATTTTTGCCCCAGGCATTGGGAAATGAAAGGGGTTTGAAAGGCTGCTTGGGGTATTTTTGTGTGTTTTCATATGTTTTGTGGGGATCCTCTGTAGTTTTCAAAGGACATTTGCTGTTTTGTGCTCATCATTCATTACTAAGACAGGCAAATTCTGTGAAGAAGTGTAAATGGGATTTTAAAAAGCTGGGACATTCTGCAGTTTTGTTAACAGGGATGCATTTTTACTGCAGTGCCTTATCCTGAGTGCAAATTGCAGGTGTTTAATCCTGTTTAGAAGGTGATCATACGATGCTTTAGAAGCTTCTACGTAGAGCAGAAAGGCAGCCAATGCTTCACTTAATGCATCAGGAAAGTGTTTACTGTCGGTAAATCTTTTAGAAAGCATCGGGTCCAGGAAGACAACAGGCGGTAGTTTCTGCTTGAGTTAATGCATTTGGAGTTGGGTCATTTACCGGAAACCATTGGCTGCACCCCTAACAGTATTTCAGAATTAATATGGAACAGCTACAAGGTGAGTTCATCAAGAAGGAAAAAGAACATGGGAAAACAGGCAACCAAGATTTCATTACCTTGAAGAGTAACAGCTTAAATGTAATGTCCCTGTGCAGCTCAGACTTCAGGCGGGGATTGTTATAAGACTAATAATTTGCAAAATATCTCTATTCATTTTCCAGGTATCTTTTCTTTTTGGGAACATATGTCTGTGTGGAAAGATGGCATGTAAGCTTCCAAGTAGTCTTTCTGCTGTCTGATTTTTCTGCATGTCACTAGGAATTGCATTACCACCTTGCTTGATTTCACAATGCTCACATCCAAAAGTGAAAATTTGGTTTACTCATGCATTACAGATCCTCACATGATAAAATCTGGGGCTGAGATTTAGGATGAACCTCAATTAAAATTAAGAATTCAATGAAATAGTGATGGCAGGTGCTCAATGTTGCTGTTTCCATGTGTGTGTGTGTGTGTGTGTGTGTGTGTGTGTACACACACACACACACACACACCAAATGCACATGATAACATATGTGCAGACCAATTTTTGCAACATTTAATTCAGTATAGGCATTTTCATTGCACAAAAAATGTCTGATTGCTGATGTAAGGGAACATAATACACTGGTGATGAAGATTCACATAGTTAAAGTATTAGTATTCGCCGTACTAACCCGTGGATATGAAAAGTTGGACCTTAAGGAAGGCTGAGCAAAGGAAGATAGACACTTTTGAACTGTGGTGCTGGAGGAAAATTCTGAGAGTGCCTTGGACCACGATAAGATCAAGCCCATGATCCAAGGAAATAAAGCCCGAGTGCTCACCGGAGGGAAGGATATTAGAGGCAAAGGTCCTTAGACCACATAATGAGAAGACAGGAAAGCTTGGAGAAAATAATGATACTGGGGAAAATGGAAGGCAAAAGGAAGAGGGGCCAACCAAGGGTAAGGTGGATGGCTTGACCTTGAAGGAGCCAAGGGTGGTGACAGCTGACAGGGAGTTCTGGCATGGCTGGTCCAGGAGGTCACCAAGAGTAAGAAGCAACTGAACAAATAAAGAACAGCACATGCATAAGACATCAATAGGATATGGGCCAAGTCAAGTTTTTTTTCTATAGAATAAACCACAAACATAACACAATAGTACATGTCATTTTACTAAATGTACCAAAACAATGCAGTGCACACATTTCTAAAGAAGGAATAGGAAAGAACAGATCATCTTTTTGTGGTTCATAAACAGTATAAATAGCTTTATCTACAGATGTTATGTAGCCTGAATGAACAAGCTGAGCAGATGATTGAGTCCATCAAGGTTGAAAATGCCGTTTGCTCCCAATAAATCAAATGCTATTTTACAATTCCATTGGCATCTTCGCAGCCTCTCATCCAGCACCTTTCACAAAAAGTAAGGGAGAAAATTTTCACACCCTTCTCTTTAACAATTGATGTTTTAATCTTAGAAACATTCTCTAATAAACTTAGACACAGGGCCTATATGAGGAAGGGGCAAGCTTGTTTTGGCTGCTTTAGAAAAAGGACACAATGGAGCCATATATTCAATTTTTTTCTGGGCCACTGGGCCACTGGGCACTCAAACTGTTGTAAACCGCTCCGAGCCTTCGGGGAGTGGCGTTATACAAGTTTGAGGTAATAAATAAATAAATAAATAAATAAATTGCAATAGATCATGTCTAAACATCAGGAATAACTTTCTCATAGTCGGAGCTATTCATTTAGTAG
Organism: Anolis apletophallus; assembly: GCA_030556195.1. Taxonomy (NCBI): domain Eukaryota; kingdom Metazoa; phylum Chordata; class Lepidosauria; order Squamata; family Anolidae; genus Anolis; species Anolis apletophallus. The sequence continues at coordinate 142,931,124 of JARBWK010000007.1, read as the reverse complement.
TGGAATCTCTTACTGCCTAGGAGTCCAGTGTAGTTTCCTTCTCCAGAGGTTTTTCAGCAGAGGCTGGATGGTTATCAGTTTAAGATGCTTTGATTGTATGTCTCTGCATGACAGGGAAATGGACTAGTTGGGGCAGCAAGAATTATTGTCGGGACTCAGCAAGGGTCTTGGGATTTCTCAGAGGATTGGGGGGATTATGGGTTTCAAATTGAGGGGTCTGTGTGTGATCGGAGAGAAATCCAGGCCTTAGATCAGAGAGAATTTCAAGCACTTGAAGATGAGACTGATGTATTGGATCCTGATGTTCATTCCTTAGCAACAGGTGAAATGTCAATTCTCTTGGGAATCTGATGAAGAGTTTTCCAGGGATATCAGATTAGGTCTCCCTATGGAAGGAGTGAATGATAGATTAATTAGGCATTTGGAGAGACTCAGTGAGAAGTCCTTGAAACTCAGATGTGTGAGGCATGATCTCATGGCTTCTTGGCTGAGCTTGAGCTTAAATTAAGTGGTGTTTACTTGGTGTCTCTCAGGGGAGACAACATTGTCATAAGGTGTGGGTTCCTGTCTCAGCTTTCAAGTTCATGTTTCAAGTTTCCTGTTTTTGCCTATGTTTCTGGAAGGGTTTGCCTTGGACAAAGTTCTTGTTCTCATTCTCATGGATTTATGACTGTGATTTTGACTTCATGTACTTTGCCATTTTTGGACTACTGCTCTTTTGTAGATGGGCAGCTGCTATTCTGTAGTTCCTTTTCTACTGCTCCTTTGGGAAATGCCCTTTTCCCCTATGTACATACATTTCTTAATAAAGTGCTGTAGTTAGTACTACTGGACTCTGGTGTGGTGCTGCGTGAAAAGGTCTCCCAAGGCTAGAGTGCAACAATTACCCCATAGACCCCTAGAGCTTTTTGTGTGTGGCATAATTATGGCCTAAACTTAATTGGATAATCTCAACTTCAGTAGACCTGTTCAGTCAATGCATACGTAAACCCAAGTGATAAAAGGAAACTACCCTAGTCGGGCCTTGGAACAGGATTTAGGACAATAATGTATGGTATTTAAATGGGAAATAAGACTGGTGTGAGTGTTTGGAATGGGATCTCATTTTTGCTAATCAAAATGGATCTTTAGACATTGGATGTCTCTGAAAGGCACCAGACAACCTGCTTTGTACTCCTTATGCATTTTGCTGTTGTGGATGGGTTGAGAGAAGACACTTCTCTCAACCCATCCAGACACAGAGTGCTGTTCAAACAGAATATGAAGAGCAAAAGATGTCAGGGGGAAAGCAGGTGCTTCCAAGAGCACATTTGTCTTGAAACGCAGGTGCATTTTTGCAAAATGCAATGTTGTCCTGGAATCAAGCAGTGCCCACTCAGCGGCATTGTGCCCTTGCGCATCCCACGTCCTCCTAGAACAACCTTTACCTTGCATGCCCAAAGCTGTTCTTCACCTGCTATTTTACCGAGTCAGAAAAATAATATTGATAAATTCTCCCTAGTTAGAAGTACAATCTGAGTAATCCATGTTGGCATGGTACACAGTCTTTTGGGAACCCTTTATTTAGTTTTAAAAAGCAGCCCTGGGTTTTATTAATAGTCTGCAGGGCTAAACTAAAAAATTGAAGCAATGCTGACGAAGCCACCAAAAACAGAATGTGTGAAAAGGAGACAGCAGCAAGCAATATTTCCAGTAGACTACAGACCTTCTGTAGCTTTTTTGCACTTTCCGCAAAACTTATGGAGATGGCATATATTAGCTTGACCAATCAAATATGTGCAAATATTTTTCAGGTGTATAATGAATAAAGGTCATTATTACCCTCTGTTAATGATTTTTGATGGTTTTAGCATGAGTTTACACTGACCAGCAAATTCACAGCCAGTCATATATTTAAAAAAATTGTAAAGTTGGAAAAGACTCAGTCCAACACAATCCAAGCATTTCCAACAATTGGTCATCTAGTCTCTGCTTAAACACCTCAAGAGAAAAAGACCATAGCACACTCCAAAGCAGCTTATTCTACTGTCAAACAGCTCACACCACTAGTTATTCCTACTGTTTAGGTGGAATATCTTTTCCTGCAATTTAAATCCAGGACTTGCCTATCTTTGTGATTGTATCTTCCCCTACGAGTCCACATGATCTCTAAGATCTTCCAGGGAGGGTCTTCTCTCATTCCCACCCCTGTCTCAGGCACGGTTGGTGAGAATGAGAGAGAGGGCATTCTTGGTGGTGGCCCCTCAACTCTGGAACTCCCTTCCCAGGGAGCTCAAGCTAGCACCCTCCCTGTCCATGTTTTGTAAGGAACTAAAGACCTGGATGTTCTACTGTGCATTTGATTGACAATTCCCTTGACAGGTGCTCCCCTCCCATGGCTTAAAATCAAGTCCCTGTATTTGATTACTGCACTTTTCAAGCTAAAATAACTCTGTTACAACTGCTCTATCCCTACATTGCTATATGATCTATGCACCTCATTGACCAGCCTATCTTCTAACGTGTTGTACTTCTGGTTGCTGCTTATGATGCTTGGCTGACTATTGCTATAATGTTTTATTTATTTATTTATTTGGATTTGTAGACCGCCACTCCCAATGGCTCGGAGCGGTTTACAACATAGCTCGAAGAGAGCGAACTACAGATAAAACATCACAATAAAACATAAGGACTATAAAACAGCAAATAAAACATGATTAAGTCACGAGCTCTCAAAGGCCTGTCTATACAAATATGTCTTGCAGGCTCTGCAAAAAGAAATTAAATCTTGCAAAGCCCGCGTTTCTGGTGGTAGCATATTCCACAGTACAGGGGCAATGACTGAGAATGCCCTGCGCCTTGTCGAAGTCAGATGAAAAGCCTTATGCTAGGGATGCCAAGAAGGTTCTGATCCTCAGAACGAAGTGATCTCAGAGGGTTATATGGAATCAGGAGATCCTGAAGGTACACTGGCCCCAGACCATGTTGTTGTAATATTTTATTTGTTATGTTTTTAACCATATGTGTTTGGGCTTGGCCCCATGTAATCTGCCCCGAGACCCTTCAGGGAGATAGAGGCGTGTATAAAAATAAAGTTCTTCTTCTGTTTCTTTTTCTTCTTCTCCTGTGTCCTTGTCTCTAAAACAGAAGAAACAAACCTGCTCCCTCTTCAATGTGACTTCCTTTCAGATATTTAAGCATGGTTTTCATGTCTCCTCTCAGCCTTCTCCTTTTCAAGATAAACATACCCAGCTCCTCATGGACTTGGCTTCTAGACCTTTTTACCATTTTGGTCATCCTTCTCTGGATGTGATCCAGTATGTCAATATCCTTCTTGAATGTTGATGCCCAGAACTGGACACAAGATTATTCCAGGTGAGGTCTGATCAATAAAGAATAGTGTGGTTTATGAATTCCCTTGATCTCAACACTATATACTATTGATGCAGCCTAAGATCTCATTTACTTGTTTACATGCCGCATCAAACTTTTAACTCGTGATAACTTCATAGTCTAATAAGACACCAAATCCCTTTCCAATGAACTGCTGTTAAACCAGGTGCCACCAATCCACAGCAGGTTAAACCACCAGCTACAGAAAATCTTGTCGACCGGAAGGTTGACAGTTCAAGCGGCAGGTCGGGGTGAGCTCCTGCCATTAGCCCTAGCTTCTGCTTAACTAGCAGTTCAAAAACAGCAATGTGAATAGATAAATAGGTACTGCTTTGGCAGGGAGGTAAATGGTGCCCTGAAGACATGCCGGCAATTAGATCAGGAAGGCATCCATGGACAACAGGCTGCTCAGCATAGTATTAGGAATAATTGATTTATTCACATTTGCATGTTTTCAAACTGCTAGGTTGGCAGAAGCTGGGACCAACAGTGGAAACTCACCCTGCTTCCCGAATTTGAACTGCCAACCTTTCAGTCAGCAAGTTCAGAAGCTCAGTGGTTTAACCTGCCTTGCCACCAGGGGCTCCATTATGAAAGTGTAGATTCATATAATCCAGTGGAAAGTAAATAATCTGGATTCAGAAACTGGATTATAGGGCAGTGTAGTTCCAGACCAACTTTGCTCAGAATGAGACAAATCCAGTTTAAACCACAATGACCCATGATACTCCCTAGAAACATGGAAACATTGTGAGAAGAGCCAGAAATCAATTCGGTGAAATTCTGAGTTTTCACACCGCTGCAGACTTGCCCAAAGTTAATTTAAAGAAATGTTATTTGAAAGATAAATTGAGTTTCCTGGATGCTATCAGTAACTCTTTTCCTTCCATGACTTAGATGAAGGGTTAGAAGATACGATCATCAAGTTTGCAGATGAACCAAATTGGAAGGGAGAGCCAATATTCTAAAAGACAGGAGCATAATTCAAAATAATTTTAAAATATTAGAGAGATGATTGTCCAAAACTAACAAAATGAAGTTCAACAGTGACAAATACAAGATACTCCACTTAGGCAGAAAAATGAAATGCAAAGAGACAGAATGGGGGAACGGATTGACAGCCATTCGTGTGAAAAAGATCTTGGAATCCTCATTGCGTGTGTATGGGTGATACACCTCCCCCCATGTTACCAAGAAGACATCAACACAAGTAGTTGGAGTAAAATATTGTCACAACTCAATTATTGATAACAGGAACAAGGGTTGGCAGCCATGCATGGGTCCTGGATCAGGGGTCGGACAACCACTGCTGATACTTGCATCCCTGGGTGCCACCAGTACACCGCCGGTTCCTGTAAGCACAGCACCCCAGGGGGCCGGGCGTTATCCCCCCCTTCCAACCAGGGGAGATACACCACCCCGATCCAGGGGCCATGCCACATGCCCAACAGAGTTGTGACAAGATAAACACACAACAGCAAGAGCAGCTAATCAAATACAGAGCAAGATGAACACCAAACAACAGCAAGATAAGCTAACAAATGTGAAGCAATGCTACATGCAGGGAGGGTGGGTGGAAAAGCTGATGCAGGCCCAGTGCCTGCTGAAAGGCCTCAGGCAGCCTTAAGTAGGCTACCCGGGCAGAAGAGAGGGCTGGCCCTCACTACGAGCCAGGCCAGGGCGGGGCCAGCCCCACAATTGGCCAGCTGGCTCTGGTGGTGGGAAAATCTTCTGCCACCCAGGGGGCTTCTGGGAGGAAGAAGCCCCCACCCGATGCAAAATGGCTGCGAGGACACCCAGCGCCGCAATCTGCTTGGCCCGGTAAGTTGGGCCAAGCTATTGAACAACAACGTCATGCAGCAGCAAAATATCATGAGCCAACAATGTCATGTGGCGGTAAAAAAAGCCAATTGGATTTTGGCCTGCATAAATAGGAGTCTAGTGTCTAGATTCGGGGAAGTCATGCTACTCCTCCATTCTACTTTGATCAGACCACACCTGGAATACTGTGTCCAATTCTGGGCACTGCAATTTAAGGGAGATGTTGACAAACTGGAATGTGCCCAGAGGAGGGAGACTAAAATGATCAAGTGTCTGGAGAACAAGCCCTATGATGAGCGGCTTATTGAGCTGGGCATGTTTGGCCTTCAGAAGAGAAGGCTGAGGGGAGACATATCAATATGTGAGGGAAAGTCATAGGGAGGAGGGAGCAAGATTGTTTTCTGCTGCCTTGGAGACTAGGACGTGGAACAGTGGCTGCAAAACTACAGGAAAGATTATTCCACCTGAACATGAGAAAGAACTTCCTGACTGTGAGAGGTGTTCAGCAGTGGAACTCTCTGCCCCAGAGTTTGGTTAAGACTCCTTTTTGGAGGCTTTTAAGCAGAGGCTGGATGGCCATCTGTCGGGGGTGCTTTGAATATGATTTTCCTGCTTCCTGACAGAATGGGTTGGACTGGATGGCCCATAAGGTCTCTTCCAACTCTATGATTCTATCCTACCTTCCTTCCCATAATCACTTGTAATGTATTGCTTGTTAAGGATATGTCAGTGTCACCAAATACAGTCCTTGCCTTAAAAGAAGAATAGTGCTGCTGTTCTCAGGACCTGCACCAATGTTCCCATTGCAACCGACAGACACATCTGCAACTTGACTGAAGAAATCTGGTCCATTTACCGCTTAACTTAAGCAACTTTTGAAGAAACCCAGCTCACCCCCTCCATCAAGATTACTGGCGAGAGGATTGATGATGCGCTTAAATTCTGTTCCGAGAACATTGCTGTGCTTTGCTTTCGACAAAGCAGATGAGATTGTTTTTTTCCCCCATCTTCCAGTTTTACCCATTTAACATAAAGCTGCTTAAGGAGGAGAATTTCGTTCGGCGTCCCTATTTAATCAGGGCAATTTCAGATTGGCTGAGCATCTTTTGAGACACACATCATCTTGTAGTCTTGAGATAATGACAGGGAAGCCATCATTTCTATCCTGTAATATGCTCCAATTTCATCTTTAGCATGAACCTCAATTAAGACGGAAAGAAACGGCATCTCAACCAGGTGAAAGAAAGAAATTAAGCTGCTTCCACCCCTCCCCTGCCCTTCCTTCACTTGGAAGTAAGCAGAAAACTGCACTAATTTCAGACGGGAAATTATTGATGCATCTTCCCTCTCTTTCTATTAATCAGCATCCGACTGAGCACAATTTGTAAAATTCATGCAGCATCTATTAAGCATTTTCTTCTAAGTAAGTAAATGAAAGAGATTTACTAATTCCGGGCGACATTTCATGAATTGGTAATGGGCACGAGAGACGCAACGGTGGAGGGACATATTAAATCTGTGCAAAATGCAAAACAGGCCTCTGATCTTTGCTAAATTGATTTAATCCCTTTTTGCATATTTTAAGTCCCTGTCAGATTTTATAAATACTGATACAATAGAAGGAAATGAGAAGGCTTGGGATTCAGCCGTCAGCTCAGTACGTGCTAAAGGTGACTGTGACACATAAGCCTTAGTTTAGCAGCTCAAGGCTGGACTCAGCAAAACTACAGAGTGAGAATGTCCATACAGCAACCAAAAAGTTCTCCATATCTGAATAACTGCTGCTTGAGGAGAGATGAAAGTGGAATAGCTGGCTTTGGGGCAGTGAGAGATCACGTTGGAGCCAATTTCTACCCTGCTTTTATCCCCATGGGGACTCAAAGTGACTCACAATCCAATAAATGTAAACACAGCAAATACAGGCAGCCCCCAATTTACGAACAGTTTTGTTCATAAGTTGAAATAGTATGTAAGTTGGAACAGGTACATTTTAATAGGCTAGTGCATTTTGGGTAAACCTTGACCCGTTTCATGTCCCTGCTTTTGGCGGGAGCCTTGATCCTTTTTTGGGGAGCCTCCCGAAATTGTTTTTGTTTTTGCTCTGGGGTGCTGAAAGATCCATTTTCTATCAGCCCATTATGGGGGGGGGGGGCTTCATAGGCATTTAAATAGCTTAAGGAGAGCTTAGACACCGAGAACTGGGAAGCCTGGCCCTGGAGCGTTCCAGCTGGGGGTCAGCTGTGACCATCAGTGCTGCAGAATTTGAAGAGGCATGAATGGAGGGCAAAAGAGAGAAATGTGCCAAGAGAAAGGCACATCAAGCCAACCTCAAACGGGACCGCCTTCCACCTGAAAACCAAAGTCCTCACTGCTGGAGTACATGCAGGTCAAGATTGGGGCTCCACAGTCACCTATGTACCCACCACCAGGACACCGAACTTGGAGGACAATCTTACTTGGACAATAAGGGATCGCATGAGTAAATAAGTAAGTAATTTCTGAGTGGCAAGTACTTCAAAGAACACACACCCTTAGCACAAGAAACAAAGGAGGAGCCAACTCAGTCCTTAGGATCTGGAAGAGCAGATGAATGGTCAAAGGAAGACAGGGTCTAAGAACCAAAAAAATAGCCCAAGCAAGGTCAAAAGTCAACCAGTAAGCATCTGTAGAGAAGAGTCTGAAAAGTTAGGGGGGTAGAAAGAAATAGGAGAGCATTGTGTCAGCAAAGATAATGGAACTGTAGTCCTGCAGCACAGTCACAGGGAGCATCTAGAGACTGTAGAATTAATGCAACTTGACACCACTTTAACTGCCTTGATAATAGAATCTTGGGAGTTGTAGTTTTATCAAGTCTTTTGTTTTCTGTGCCAAAGAGTGCTGGTGTAAACTACAAATCCCAAAGTATCATAGCATTGAGCCATGGCAGCTAAAGTGGTGTCAAAGTGCATTACTTCTACTGTGCAGATGCACCCCAAGCCTTACCTGTACCAACATATAACATTAACTACCTGTAACCCAGCACAGCTGGCCTCAATATCCCAGTGTTAATTTAGGCTGTGGGGCTCCAAAGGATGAAATATCTTAGCCTCCGGCTCATGCCCGGATTACCCATAAGGCCAACAAGGCCATGGCCTAGGGGCGCAAGCCGGGGGGGGGGCGCAGATCACGGACCCAAAAAACCCTGGTCCGTGCCCCTCTTTCCCCCTTTCTCATGCCCCTCCTCGCGACTTCTCCCGGCAAAGTCTCTGCTCCATCTTGCACGCTCTCTCTCGCTTGCTCTCTCTCTCTCTCTCTCTCTCTCTCTCTCTCTCTCTCGTGCTCTCTCTCTCTCTCTCTCGGAGGCACCATGGCGAAAGCCAGCCAAGTGTGACTCTGAGTGGTGTGTGTGTGTGTGTGGGGGGGTAATTCCGAAGTGTGGCCTAGGGCGCAAAAAGTGTTAATCCGGGCCTGTTCCAGCTACTTGAGTTCAGAACCAATATGCCCAGCCTTTGCTCGCAGGGCAGATGTACCAGTCTCCTCTACTTTGACTGGAATATATTGTCTGGTCTCATCTCCTCCTCATTCCTCATCTAAGGAGGTCACCTCCATTCAGGATAGAACATTGGCTGTGTTACTTAATTACTAATTGCAAATTAACACTGCTTCTTAATCACCATGGCATGTTCCTCTTACATGAGCTGAGTCTACAGAACAAGGTTAAGGACTCCTCAGGATTTCAATGCATGCTTGATTTTAAAAAACACAACTTTTCTAGGCTCTGCCTCAGTGTTTCCAATCTGATTATGGCCAAAATTTTATGGTTAGTTCCAAATCCATTGAATCAATGATTCATTGAGTCACTGGAAACTTGCTAGGTCAACCTATATATACATTTCAGTGAGTCAGTTGTAATTGGAGTAACAAGTGGATTAAGATCTAGTCTTAACTTTTGTAAAAAAAAATTTCTAGCCTTGGAAATTTCCACGTACTAAGGAGTGTCGATTCAGTCCTATTCTGCAGTTGGCTTTTTAAAAAGTTGTATATTTTATTAAAATATGTTGACTCATATTATTTTTGGTGCAACTTTCATCTGCCAAAAAGGAGAGAAGAACCCACTTTATGCATTATTTACTAAAGTAATAACGCAAAACAGATTTCTGCAAGGAAGAAACATCTTTTTGTTGGTGTTTTTCCCACTCCTGATGACCATCCCATAAATGGAAATGGTCAACATCTAACGCCACCAAATTTAATTGGTTTAATTGATGAGATTAATCACTTACGGTTTTCAATGGAAGAGAACCATGTTCATTGATACTGACAAATTGCATCTGCGGAGGTAGACTGCAAACCAAAAGAACAATTGTTTAATTTCCTTTCTAGTTAACTTTCTACCATTTCATTTCTGTAGTGAGAAATAAATGAATGGGATAATATTATAGGTGACCTTTCCTTCTCACAATAAACAGCAGCTTTCACTCATTAACCTTTATTTTACATGTCCTGAAATGGAAGATTCGCTATTATGCACAACTAGAATTGGTTCATATAAAACAGATGGTAGGTTCAGAAACTAGGGATCAGCAGGAACATGTAGCAAGGAATACAAGGTGCACCTACACTGTAGAATGAATACAGTTTGATGCCACTTTAACTGCCATAGTTCAGTGCAATGGAATCCTAGAAATTGTTTTAATGGGAGACTCAGGATTCTATAGCACTGAGCCATGACGGTCAACATGGCATCAAAATGTATTAATTCAACAGTATAGTAAAGGTAAAGGTTTTCCCGACTTTAAGTCCAGTCATGTCCGACTCTAGGGGTTGGTGCTCATCTCCATTTCTAAGCCGAAGAGCTGGCTTTGTCCGTAAACACTTCAAAGGTCATGTGGGCAGTATGACTGCATGGAGTGCCCTTACCTTCCCACTGGAGCGGTACCTATTGATCTACTCACATTTGCATGTTTTTGAGCTGCTAGGTTGGCAGAAGAGTTAAGAGTTAAGAGCGGGAGCTCGCACTGCTCACTCCGGTGACCTTTCGATCAGCAAGTGGGTTAAAGCAGCTCAGCATTTTAACCCACTGCACCACCGGAGGCTCCATTCAACAGTATAGATGCACCCGTTGTAGCTGCAATGGGTTTCCTGTTTAGTAGGAAGGGTGCAATGAAGTTACAGCTATCATTCAGTAATTGCTCTGCATTCTAGTAAATGTCCCTCCCAGGCCACTTTAATAGTCAGCAACCAAACTGAGTAAATAAGACATGCTCAACCCTACATAGGTTATGGTGCAAATAGAAGAATTTTCTGGGTCTCTCCCATCAGCCAGCTGTAACGACTCTCCAACACTCGGTAAGGATCACGCGTAAGATTGAAAGCACGGTCCAACACGATTTTATTGCAGGTACGACACATGTGAAGCAAAAGCACAGGCCCGTCACCAAAACACAACTTATATACCCCAACCCCCCCTTCCATCGCCCATGCAATGTCCAGGTAGGGTTGCACCATATCCGGTGATTCAGCATATCCCATAGTCCAAAGGGATGTGACCTCATGGCCCCATGAGTCAGCATTAGGAGTCCAATTGTCCAATGTCCAGGCTCAGAGGAGTTACATCACTTCCCCCTGCAGCCTTGCACACATGTGGAAGTTACCTCACTTCCACATGACTCAGCACAGTCTTATATAACTGGAGCCCAAGGTCACCCAAGAACTAGGGCAAGGTCGATGCAATCTCATGCCAGGCTGGGAGCTTGAACTTCACCCAAGCTCAAGTCTCCCAATCCTGACATAACGGCCTCCTCCACCACGTCCTCCCCCTGTAAAACAAAATATCATTCAATCCGGAGGATGAAAGGGGCCCACATATTTTTTCAGAAGACCACAATGAAACGTGGGATGAACTTTTTCTAAACTCTTAGGCAACAGAAGGGTATAAGAGACCTTATTCACAGCTTTCTCAATTCTAAAAGGCCCAATATACTTCGGACCCAATTTCTTAGATGGATAACCCAATTTCAAATTCTGTGTGGACAGCCACACTAAATCCCCTTCACTATACTCCTCCCCTTCGCCTCTTCCGGTCACCAAACATCTTATACGAACGCTGTGCCTTCCCTAAAGCTTCCGCTACTTCCTTCCATTCCTCCCGGGCTCGTATCTTCCACTCCATTTCTCCTCCCCTCCCAACTCCAACAGCTGGGGCAAAGGAGCCACCTCCTGACCATAGACTATCTCAAAAGGAGACCTTCCGGTGGACGAATGTACCGAGCTATTGTATGCCACTTCAGCATAGGGCAACAGATCAGACCAATTAGTTTGCTCCTTATTACTGAAAATGCGTAGATAAGCCCCTAACGATTTCTGCGTCCTTTCTATGCCGCCATTACAACAAGGATGATAAGAAGTCGTAAGACGCCTCTGAGCCCCCAGTACCTCCAAAAACCGCTCCCAAAACTGAGCAGTAAACTGCACTCCACGATCACTCAAAACTTGTTCCGGGCACCCATGCAACCGGTACACATGCTGCACATACAACTCTGCCAACGTTCCGCAGAAGGCAACCCCTTCAATGGCACAAAATGGGCCTGCTTCGAAAACATATCCAGCACCGTCCAAATGTACTTATAACCTCGACTCAAGGCAACTCCCCCACAAAATCAGTGCTGACATGCGTCCACGGCCTCACAGGAGTAACTACCACCTGAATCAACCCCTGCGGCTTCACAGAGGGAACTTTATTCCTGGCACACACCTCACAACACTCCACATATCTCTTCACCTCAGCCCTCATAGCTGGCCACCAATACCGCTTTTCAAGGCCAGCAGAGTCTTCGTGACTCCCAATGTCCAGCAGACCTATGATCGTGGTTCAACCTCAGCACCTTTTCTCTCATACTCTGAGGGACATACACTTTATCTCCCATGATCCACAAACCATTCAACAACTTGCACTCCTTCTCATGGCTCTGCAACCATACATCACCTACATAACCCTTCTGCAACTCTAAACTCCACTCATCCACTACTCCCTCTTCTTTCTTAACCTCATTCGCCGCCTGCGCCCTCGTCTGCACGGCCAGACCCCAATGTTCTCTAGCAAACACCTCCTCCGCCTTATGCATCTCATTCTCACCCACACTCGGATACCGAGACAATGCATCAGCCACCACATTCTCTTTGCCTTTAATATGCTGGAGTCTGAAATTAAACCGAGCAAAACTGCGCCATCTCACCAACTTGGGAGATAACTTCTGGGGATTTCTTAAATATTGAAGGTTCTGATGGTCGGTCATCACAACAAAAGGGAAAGCAGCACCCTCTAAAATTGCCTCCACGTCTGCAAAGCGTTGCGCACAGCAAAAGCCTCCTTCTCCCACACTGGCCACCTTTTCTCATGCTCCCCAAACTTCTTCGAAAAATACGCACACGGCTTCATCCTACCCTGCTCATCCTCCTGCATTAACACTCCACCATACGCCCAAGCAGAAGCGTCACACTGCACCACAAACGGCTTATCCACATCTGGATGCATTAACAACGGCCCATTCAGAATGCTTTTTTTCAACCTCACAAAAGCCTCTTGGCATTCCTTCGTCCACTCCAACTTAGTTCCTGGAGACTTTATCTTCCTGGACTCGCCCTTACCCCTGGTCTTCAGTAACTCGGTAAGCGGAAGAGTTATCTCTGAAAATCCCGCTATAAAGGTGCGATAAAATTGGCCAATCCCAAAAAAGCCTGCAATTGCCTACGGGTCTGCGGAGCCTCCCAGCTCAACACATCATCCACCTTGGCCGGATCCATCGCAACTCCACTCTCGCTAATTCTATACCCCAAAAATCAATCTGATTCTTGCCAAACTCACACTTACTCAACTTTACATACAGACTCGCCTGCCGCAGCCTCTCTAACACCTCCCTCACCAAACAAACATGCTCCTCTCTGGTACGCGTCACAATCACGATATCATCTAAATAAACAAACACCCCTTATACAAAAGGGGTGCAACACCTCATTGATCAACTGCATGAAAATACCGGGAGCCCGGCCAAACCGAATGGCATCACGGCCCATTCGTAGAGCCCGAGGGGCAAGAAAAAGCAGTCTTCCACTGATCACTCCTCTTCACTCGCACCATGTGAAACGCGTCAATCAAATCCAGCTTTGTAAAAACTTTCCACCTCCCAACTGCCCCAACAAATCTTTGATTAGCGGCAGAGGGTAACAGTTGGTGGTACTCACAGCATTCAAACCTCTATAATCAATACACATCCGCAAACTACCATCCTTTTTCTCACGAAACAACACTGGCGCTGCAATGGGAGACTCAGACCTCCGAATAAACCCTCTCTTTAAATAGCCATCTATCTGCTCCCTTAACGCTTCCTTCTCTTTCACCGTCATAGCATATATCTTAGGCTTGGGTAGGACAGCCCCTTCCTTAACTTCTATACTACACTGTATGTTGCGGGGGGGAAGACCCTGAGCTAAAATTGGGTTAAACACATCAACATAATCCCAGTATTCAGCAGGCACCCCTTGTACATCACTCCTAACCCCTCCCTCTCATTAGAACATTGTACCACCCCGTCTTCCAATCGATCTTGGGATTAGCTTGCTCAAACCACGGCAACCCCAATACCACCTCATGACCTTTAATGGGGGCCACTACAAAATCAATGTCCCCCCTCCCAGGGTCCCACCCGACCCTTTAAATCCTTAGTCCCCACAGTGAAAGGGCCCCCCTCAATAGAGGATCCATCTAATTGCGTAAATGTTACAGGCGTTTCCAAGGGCTTTGTACTCCCACCCAAATCCCCAATCAACTTCGGGGACATAATATTCTCTGAACACCCACAGTCTACTAAAGCTTTTCTTTCCACAATCCCATCTCCTTTAATCAAACCCAATGTACATTGAATATTGGAGCTCACCCCAACACTTTTCCTATCATCATTGTCCACAAAAGAGGCTTTCGCGGAGGCCACCTTCACCGGTTCCAGTGCCTGCTTTGTCGGCCCTGGGACGCAAAATGACCGGGTTGCAACAAATAAAGCAAAGGCCTCGTCCCTTCGATGGCCTTTTCACTGGACTGGATCGGTTGTCATTGCCACGTCGAGCCTCTCCTCCACGGAATCCCCTCCGCAACACCACGACCGGACCCTCTGGACCTCATGGGCTGAAAACGACGCCGTTGCACCTGGGCTAGAATTCCTCCGACACTGCCAGCCAACTGGTTCCAGCCATCAACATCTCCAGGATCATCCCGATGTAGACACCACTCCAGGATCTCCTTACGCAGGCCGTCTTTAAATAATTCCAATAGGGTAGCTGGACCACTCTGCAACTTTTCCAGCTAAACCCATGAACTCCTCCGCATACTCAGTGACCGATCGGGATCCCTGATTCAGACAACGTAGCGCCTCCTTTGCCTTAATCCGCCTCCAATGGATCTCTAAACCGCTGTGACGCCTGTAAGAAGGCTCCCCACAGAATGCAAACACGGGTCCCGACGATCGTGGCATTGAACATACCACTCAGCTGCCCTTCCTTTGAACACCGCACCGATGGCCCGTACTGCTGCTGTCGCCGGATAGAGATGACCATAGTCCTCCATATGGTCCTGCACCGCAGCGGCAAAGAAGGGTACTTTGCAGGCTTCTCCTTCAAACTCAACCCGCAATGGTTCCTTCTTCAAACGGGCCCCGAATTCCTGGGAAAACGCCTTCCATGAGGGACCTCAAGCATGGTAACACCTCTTCCCATTCCGGCTTGAGGCAGGCCCGCCGCGACTTCCTCCTGGATGGCCACCATTGATCCTCACTCCCAAAGGAGATCTAGGACGCTCAGCTGATAGTCCGCCATCCATCCATGAATAATAAGTGAAGTCTCCTCCGCCCGGTGCACTCCACACCGACTCCATCGGCTCTCTTCGACATGGCTCGACATCCTTCTCATAGTCTGTTCCATAGCCTCTAACTTACATCTCATCACCTCCAACTCCGAGGGCGATGCCAGTTCCGTGGTTTCACTACCACACTTCCTCCTAACTGGCCTGTCCTTCTCTCCCAACCCCTCCTGACACCAGCAAGACAGTGATAATGTGCATATCTACAATGAGAGTGCCTTGGACCACAAGAAGATCCAACCAGTCCATACTCCAGGAAATAATGCCTGACTCCTTACTGGAGGGAAGGATATTAGAGGCAAATATGAAGTACTTTGGCCACATAATGAGAAAACAGGAAATCTTGGAGAAGAGAATCATACTGGGAAAAATGGAAGGAAAAAGAGGGGCCAACCAAGGGAAACATGGATGGATGGTTTCCTTGAAGGGACTGGCTTGACCTTGATGGAGCTGGGGGTGGTGATGGCTGACAGAGAGCTCTGGTGTGGGCTGGTCCATGACATCACAAAGAGTTGGAAGCAACTGAACAAATAAACAACAACAACACATTGACCATGTAATGTGAAAGGGCTGTGGATCAACTCCATAGTGACCAACACTGCACGGAGTTGAGCCAGGATAATGTGGGTCAATACCACCTTAATGCAGCTTTATCTTGCAGTAACCAAAGGTGGAGAATAGTCTGAATTCTGACCCTAAATGTCAAGGATCCTCCAACTTTGGCCCATGAACACAGTGGCACTGTCTCTGAGATGGAAATACTCACAGCTGTTTTCATTGCCATCCCATGTGTCCTGGGCTTATTCAGGACAAATGGGATGGTTCTTATTGTCCCCTCCTGTTCGCTGTGTTGTGGATGTCTCTTCAGTTACATTGACCGGGCAATGGGCTGATTGGGGAAGGGAAGAGGAAAGAGGGGGGATTTTTCCTTTCCCCTTCCTTCATCACCCCATTATCCTGACCTATGTATCTGCAGGTTATGGCTGATTAGTAAAACCTATGTTGTGACCGGAGAACTTACAACACAGACAATGGGAGTAGATAGTAAAGTTGACCATCTAGTGACATGACAGAATTCCTTGACTCAACTGAGAAGCAGGCTCTTAAGGTGGACAAAGGGTTTGAGGACAGAAGACTAATATACATATATAACAAAACAGCCAATACAGAATATCTTTTCAAGCTAATGCAACCAATGTGAATGAAGCTATTCAACTAATACATCAAGCTTTCCAGTTTCTTTTAAGAGCCTTTTAAGGGCATTTCAATAAGATTATTTTTCAAGTGCTATGCCAAAGCATTTTTCAAAAAAAGATTAATAGTAATGAAGAAGTAACAATAGTCCAAAAGGTCATTGGTGCCTCTTAACAAACTGGACTGCAGTGTACAATAGCTTATGCTAGAAATTTGTTTTTCTCGGCGAGTCTTCTGCCTTCCCTTATGCATTTTTACTGCAAAAAATTAACAACCAACAAAACGAGTAATTTAATAAGGTTTTTGCAGTGCTGAGTAATAGCAATATATTGCTATTTCTTCTACTGGCAAAATTTGGGATAAACTCTATTTGGAAGTTGAATTCACTTTGATCATGGTAGCCCTTCTTGGTATTTATTCTATTCTAAACAAGCTTGGGCTGTTTAGGTAGACAATGGATATTGTCAAGGGCAAGTTTTATTGGAGGTACAACAGCATTGCATCCAGCTATTTTCATTAGAGAGCGAGCAAGGTTGTAGTTGTTTGAACGCTGGACTATTGCTGTGTCCTCACAAGGCAAAAGAATCTGGACTAGTCTTATCTGGGACTTTACTGCCCCAGATACACCAAGAGAAGTCCACATGTAATGTTATTGAAGCACCTTAAGTCGTTTAACAGTCTATATGACCACCCAGGCCAATAGACCATTGGCACTAGCGTCTTGTTCTCTTGGGGACTGCTGCTGTCACTGTTTTGTCAGTCAGAACCAGTTTCCCAGCAGAACCTTTCTGGTAACATTGCTTCTGGTAATGTCACAATAGGGCACCCAACCACATGTTCATTATTCTAGCAGACGAAGAAATTGTGGGTCTTTTTGACATGTAGACACTTATGACGTCTTCACATGACCCTTGGAGTCATGCCATTTTGCCAACAGTCACAGGTCAAATGGCAGGTGTGTGGGGTGCCTCGTGACACCCTGAGCACCCTCCCTCCTTCCCACCATCACATGGTAGAGATGGGACAAGGCACTTTGCTGTGTTTCCCTTTCCCCTATCAGATGGAGGAAAGGGAACAAAATTCAGGTAGCACAATTGGAGCTACCCAAAACATGCTTTCCTCTCCCTTGTGGCAGAGGAAGCATCTTGCAATGCTTCCCCTCCACTTCAGGAGGAATGGGGGTAGGCCCAAGCCAGCATAACCTGGTGGCACTTGGCAGGTTCCATCCAGAAGAGGAAAAAGGGGCCGGAAAAAAACCCCAATGTGTTGAGGTTGCATAACCCTGCATTCAGTCCAATGCAGACGTCCACACAACAAAAATGTCAGGGGACATTCTGGAGTTTCCTATACACTCCAGAGCAGGGGTGCTCTGGAGTTTCCTAGACACTCCAGAGCAGGGGTGCTCACACTTTTTCAGCATGTGAGCTCCTCTACGTCCACCACAACAAAAATGTCAGGCAAAAGGCAAATTCTGGAGTTTCCTCCGGCTGGTGAGGCCCGAAGATCACCTGGAAGAGGGCACTACAGTGTAATCTGTGGCTCTTCTTGTGTCTGATTAAGATCTGGGAGAAGTATGTCTGCTGCAGAATTGGGTGTGGACAGCTTGCAGTGGGTAAGGACATTTCATTTCACCCATGTAGACATGTGGTAAGATGAAGGATCAAAATCCCACCCAGCCATGGAAACCCACTAGGCAACCTTGGACAAGCCATAGTTTCTCAGCCTCAGAAGAAAACAGTGGCAATTTGCTAGGAAACCCCTGTGATAGATTTGTGATAGGGTCACCATAAGTTAGGAAGAACTTGAAGGCATGTAACAATAACATTTTCCTTTATCTGGACTTGCTATGACAGGCACCCCAAATAACATCTAACAGTCCTAGAACACTGATTCTCAACCTACGGGTCCCCAGGTGCTTTGGCCTACAACTCCCAGAAATCCCAGCCAGGTTACCAGCTGTTAGGATTTCTGGGAGTTGGAAGCCAAAACATCTGGGGACCCACAGTTTGAGAGCCACTGTCCTAGAACATCCTTGCAGATGGCATTCATACATTATATCCTGCTACAAGAAAATAACTGGATGTGTAATGTATGATCCCTTGCTTTCTGTAAATGGCTGCCTTGAGGTGAAGTTTATGTTGCTTACAAGTGGGTTGTAAGCCATTGCCAGCTTATACAATGAACAAAATCTTGTGGTGTTATAAAGGCGACTTACAAAACCATACCTTACTAAAAGGATGCCAGCCAGTATTTTCAAACAAAATGTCATGATTATCTCTCTCATGCATGCACAAATACAAAAGTGTGTTTATGTACATGTTCATTTTCTCTGCAGTAGGGAGAAAAATGTAGAAATTATTCATCCTCACTTGCAAGAATGGGATAATCAAATATTAATATCCCCAATTACAACACCTGCATTTATCTTGAGACCTGGCAGTATGGGGTCTTCTGGAGAAAATAACTGCACTTGTTGCCAGGAGTGTGCACTCTATCCAAGACAGAAACATACTCAGATCAAGAAAGGAAGTATTTTGTGGCTAAGATAAGACATTTGACTGTTTCCTTTCATTCCTTTTGTTTCCTGTCATTCTTGGCCATTGGGAATACTGAGCAGCCTAAAAATTCTGACTGTATAGTCCTCTCTCTATGCTATCACAGTGTGCAGCTACATCACTGATTCTCAAAGTGGGCGGTACCACCCCCTAGTGGGTGGTGAGGTGATCCAAGGGGGCAGTGGGAGGCTCAGGGTAATTTGGGGGGCGCTGAACCCCTTTAAGGGGGCGGTGAACAATTGGGGGTTCTGTGTGCCAAGTTTGGCTCAATTCCATTGTTGGTGATTGTAGGTGAACTATAAATCCCAGCAACCACAACTCCCAAATGAGAAGGGCTATTTTCTCAAGACCCACCAGTGTACAAATTTGGGAATATTGAGTATTTGTGCCAAATTTCATCCAAATCCATAGTTGCCATCCAACCCCCTGAACAAAAGAGACGACACACAGCATATTGGGTTCAAATTGAGCAACTTTTATTTAAAGTTACCTATTTAAATTTCCTTAACTCTAACTCAGAGGGTGTCAGGAATCAAGGTGTATCCCAGCCGAGGTATCATCCCCGCCCGGCTAATGGTATCAATTTTCGGGCGAAACACCTGGATTCCCTGATTATCCAACCAGGGCAACCCTTTTAGGGAAATGAATGAGAGGTCTGTTCTCAAGATCTTGAGATCAGCCTCTTCCATTCCAGGGCCATTTCACTTTATTCACCCCTCAACTTGAACTTTGAGGTGAATGTTAACTTAATGGCCCTCACCCCTGAAGGAGGTGCCTTAGGTGCACACCGACTATGGACTTTCCCTAGCTATTTTCTGCTAGGCCTATTAAGTACAGTCCACCACCCTTTCTAGCCCCTACAACGCAAAGGGGTAGGCAAAAAACTCCCCTCCACAATTTAGGGTGGAAGGGGAGAAAATTCCTCACCCGATTCCCTTTTTTAAAGGGCAATCAAAAAATCTTCACTGCTAATGGGCGGGAGTGGTGGGTCGATGTCCGAGCTCGGAATGAGCTCCCAGGAGGCTGGGGTTCTGTGTGCCAAGTTTGGTCCAGTTCTGTAATTTGTGGGAGTCTCAGTGGTCTATGGAAGTCAGAACTGAATCGGTTGAAGGTTCCTAGATGACACAGCTGTACTAGATACCTTCCAGTCCAGCTTCTGCCCAGGGCACGGGACAGAGACCATTTTGGTCGCCATTTCAGATCAGCTTCGATGCCAGCTGGACAAGGACGGATCAGCGCTGCTTGTGTTATTGGACCTCACAGCAGCTTTTGATACGGTTGATCACAATCTTCTGGCCCACTGCCTTGCCGCCGTTGGAGTTAGGGGAACAGCCTTGAAATGGTTGTTGTTCTTTCTGCACAACCGGGGACAGCGAATGGAAAGGGGAGGTCTGGTCTCTGAGAGGGCCCCACTAATCTGTGGGGTTCCTCAAGGGGCTATACTCTCCCCTTTGTTATTTAACATCTACATGCAGCCACTTGTTAGACTGGTTCGAAGTTTCGGGCTGGAATGTTATCAGTACGCTGATGACACCCAGCTTGTTCTGAAGATGGAAGGCTGAGTGCACTCTGTACCCTTTAGTTTCCATCAGTGCCTTGAAGCCATTACTGGATGGCTGCATGCCAGCAGATTGAGGGTGAATCCAGCAAAGATGGAGATACTGTGACTCGGGTGACCGGATGGTGGGGTGGTCCAACTGCCTACCCTGGATGGTGAGGCACTATGCCCGTCATCTTCAGTAAAGAGCCTTGGGGTTGTCTTTTAGACCCTTTGCTGACAATGGAGGCTCAGGTCTCCACTGTTAGCAACACCGCTTTCTTCCACCTGCGGAGACTAGGCGGCTGGCCCCCTATCTATCTAGAGACGACCTGGCCACAGTGATCCAAGCCACGGTCATCTCGAGACGAGACTACTGTAATGCCCTGTACATTGGCTTGCCCTTGTCTGTAATCCGGAAACTTAAGCTCGTCCAGAATGCTGCTGCGCGACTTCTCGCTGGTGTTCCAGTGAGATGTCACATAACACCCATCCTTCAGCAGCTCCACTGGCTCCCAGTTGAGCACTGGGTCACTTTCAAGGTGATGGTTTTAATTTTCAAGGCCTTATATGGTCTGGGGCTGATGTATTTGAGGGACCGTCTCTCCTCCTACCAACCCCAGAGATCACTTCATTCTGAAGATCTGAACCTCCTCGAAGTGACTAGTAATAAAACCATCCACTTAACATCCACTCGGCGTAGAGCCTTTTCTGTGGTGACCCCATCTATTTGGAATACTTTACCAACCGACGTCCGTGCCTTGCAAAATCTGTCGTCCTTTATCGGGGCCTGCAAGACCTATCTCTTTCAGTTGGCATTTGACTGTTGAAATTGTAATTTTGTTTTAGTTTAATTGGATATTTTACTCTGTCTTATGTTTTATATGGACTGTGAGCTGCTCCGAGCCCTCGAGGAGTGGCGGCATACAAGACCAAATAATAAATAAATAAAAATACTGCAAATCCCATCATCCATACCCATTGTCCATACCCCCCAAACATATTGTTTTTGTGATTAATCACTATGCTTTAATTATGTTCAATTTATAACAATGAAAATACATCCTGCATATTAAATATTTGCATTAGAATTTGTATGAGTAGCAAAATTATTTATGAAGTAGCAACGAAAATATGGTTGGGGTCACCACAACATGAGGAACCTTATTTAGGGGTCACAGCATTAGAAAGGTTGAGAAACACTGCATTAATACATATATCTTTCTATTTAATTGCTATTAAATTTTTAAAAAATTAATTTCTAGGGAGGCGGTGAGTAATTTTTTTTCTGGAAAGGGGGTGCTAGGCCAAAAAAGTTTGTGAGCCACTGATCTACACTGTACAATAATGCAGTTTGACACTACTTCAATTGTCATTGTGTTGTCGAACAGCTGCCAATCCCCCAGGCCGGCTGTCTGACAACCGGACAAGTCCCGCAGACCGACTGTGGGACAGAGGCCGCGAGGGTTCGGTTAACCTGGCGAGCCAGGAGCGACTAGGTCCTCGTAGCCTACCCGCCTCCCGTAGATCCAATTATGCTCACCAATCTGCAAGGTAGATGCCACGAAATTGTTTATTCTGCTCAGCTGAGAGGATGCGAACCGCAATACCCTGATTCCCGCAAAGAACGCATGCATATACATTCAAAACATTGGTTTTTAAAGGTTACAGAACTGTCAAAACAACTGAAATTCCCGCCTGCCCCCTTCTGGGCCGGCTCCGTTGATGATTGGTCGGAACGTAGAGATCAGCTGATGGATGGGGTGTTGACCGGCTCTGGGGAGCCTATCGGCGCTTACTCCCATTCGCCACCCCAGCCAATCAGGAGTCTGTGGCCATATATGGATTTCCAGGAAGGGAAGCTCAGACGGAAATGGCTGTCAATATTGGCATATGAGTAAAACAAAAGAGTCCTAGCTAGGTAAACGACCTTAAATGACACCTGGGAGTGATAGGATTAGTGGACTAGAGGATGAATGGGAAAGGAGGAAGAGACTTGACGACAGAAACTCACTCAAGCCTTTGTGTGACCGAGGGTCTATTTTGGGACACAATCTGGGTTCCGAGGCCAGCTGTGGCTCCCGCTGTGTGAGCAAATATTTCATGTCCAGGTCCCAGAGGATGAATTAATTGGACTAAACTCCGATGATTAATACTTCCTTCAGGCTGATGGAATGTGGGCCCAAGACAAGAGCCTGGGTAATCCAAAACAAGATTTCCATCAGAAAAGCTCATGCAATGAGAACAATGATGATCCATAAAAGGTTTAGGATGGGAATCCAGTTACTTCCTCTCAGCTGACACAATAGCGAAAATACAGGCAATCTTTCTTTACATGGGAAAGAGGGGGGAGGGAAGGGTTACAAGGGGTTGAGGGAAGATTCATAAGGTAATATTTTTATAGCTAGAGCAATGGAGGCAATAGACAGGGTGCACATGTATGATAATGGAATGTCCATCTGGAGAAATGTCCTTGTGTGCTATAAAGTCCGTGATCAGGGGAAAGGTCTGGGGGGCAACATTCTGGGCGAGTCCCCTTGTACGAGGCGAAGACCCAGGCCAGAGAAACAACAGACAATCCGGGTTATGTGGGGTCCTTGATGAATCTACCTTTTCCAAGGCAGAGAGGGTCCATGATGAGGAAACAAGGCTTCTTGGCTAAATCAGCCAGGAAGAAACATCAGGAACAGTCCAGGAGAAGAAAAACAATCAGAAAGGGGCAAATGAGGCTGCAGTACTTGGGAGAACTAGATCTTCTTTTTGGCATCAATCTCTGCCCATCACCCACCCCCCTGAAGAGATCTCTTTGGGCCGAACTGCTCCAAAAGCTGTTGTTTTAGAGCTGGGATATGTTTCCCCCAGGCCGGAGAAAGGATAGGGAGAGAGGAAGAGAGGAGAGGAAACGATGGGAGAAATGGCAGAGTGTTTATTTATTGTTTTGTAACGTGTGGCCAAAATGTCTTCCATACTATGTGCTGTATGAAGTGTTGTAAATGTGGAGATGGGAGGTAATGGTGGCCGGGTTTACTGGGAGGGACGAAGTTGGTGCAGTGTGATGTATGGAACTGAGTGAGGCAGAAGGGAAGGGGGAAAAAGGAGTCTGGTACTGGTGCAACTTAGGCCATGGGCCAAAAGGAATACTGGGGACTCTCTGCAGTTGGTTCTTTTTGGGTTTGGGGCTTCCTGGCTCGACTACAATTGTTTAGTGTTATGAAATCATAAGAGTTGTAGTTTGGTGAGGCGTCGGCTCTGTTTTGGCAGAGAAAGCTAAAGACCTTGTAAAACTAGATTTTTAGGGTTTCTTCCAACTCTGTGATTCATAGATATGGGGAAGCATTGTGCTTTTGTTTCTCTCTCTCTCTCTCTCTCTCTCTCTCTCTCTCTCTCTCTCTCTCTCTCTCTCTCTCCTCTGCCTGTCCTCTTCTCCCTTCCAAACAGAGAGAAAGGAAAAGAGACTGAAAGGGAAATGCAGAGAAACTCAAAAACATGAGTACCACTTTGGAAACCAAGAGACTTCATTTAAAAAAAAGTTTAAATGGACTAATTACTCGACTT
The DNA here is from genome assembly GCA_030556195.1 of Anolis apletophallus. NCBI lineage: Eukaryota > Metazoa > Chordata > Lepidosauria > Squamata > Anolidae > Anolis > Anolis apletophallus. The sequence continues at coordinate 142,907,204 of JARBWK010000007.1, read as the reverse complement.
ACATTACAATCCCACTGTCAGTTTTATAGCCTCAAATTCCAGCCCTTGCTGTTTCTCCTTAATGAAGTTGCCTATAAAATACACAAAATGGTGTGTGTTTGTTGGTTTAACTTGCATGCCAAACAGAGCAGTTTTCTTGCTTTGGGAACAAGAGAGTCTGCTGATAAAAGCGGAGTCAGAAACTCTTGAGGGAGCTGAATCCAAAGAAACCATTGGAGATGTGATCTGCCTCTCTCACTTATAGAAGGGGGTCAGGGAATGAGTGTTAAGCAGTTTGTTAAGAATCTTGAATACTTGATCAGGAAGGCGTTAACTGAATTATGTGCAGGAGGAAGTTGGTATTCTTCAAAGCAATTGATCAAGTCCCGTACTGTCCCATGAGAACACTTAGATCTGAAGACTGGAATCTTCTAGCCATGCCCAATTTTAAACAATACCACCTAACTTCAAAACGGAGAAGGGCATTCTTCATCATCGCTCCAGTCCTCTGGAACGCATTACCTCCGGAGGTTAGGACCTTGCGCAATCTTTTGGCTTTTCGGAAGGCCTGCAAGTCAGGCCTTTGAGCTGTGATCTGCTATCTTCTGAGTCTGTGTTTTCTTTTAGGAATCGTTTTATTCTGTGGTTTTAATGCTATTGTAGATTGTGATTTTATTGTGGTGTTGATGTAAGCCACCACGAGCCACTGGGAGTGGCGGCTAATAAGTCTAATAAATAAATAAATAAATGCTAGAGATAATAGTCCTGCTTTTACAGATAAAACTATGTAAATAGTACAAGAACCCAGCTGCAGGAGGAAAACAAACATATTAAATAAGCACCTATGGTGAATGTGCCAAGGTCTTAGATGGATCTACACTAACGCACAGAGCATGGGAAATAAATAAGATGAACTTGAACTCTTAACACAGAAAAGAAAATATGATTCAATAGACCTTACTGCAGGATAGGATCTTAACAGATCAGTGCCAATACTTAAAAAAATGAATTTTTAACAGGAAAAAATGAAATGCAGATATGAAATGGGTGGTTGGCTTAAGGATAGTACACGAGAAAAGGATCTTGGAGTTTTAGTAGACCACAAGCTGATCATGAGTTAATAGTATGCTATAGCAGTTTTAAAAGCTGACGTGATTCTAGATCAGTGGTTCTCAACCTGTAGGTCATCAGATGCCTTCAACTCCCAGAAATCCTAACAGCTGTCTGGGGTGTCTGGGAGCTGTAAGTCAAAACACCTGGGGACCCACAGATTGAGAACCACTGACCTAGAATCACATCAGCTTTTAAAGATGCTATCTCTGGCATTACTTCGCAAATGAAGATTCTTAGGAAGGACTCATCCCACGCTTTCTACAAGCGTGTTGATGAGAAGGTTGGATGTGTCCTTTGAGCCTGTGCAATGGATTTTTCTGGTGTAACACAGAACCGGCCTCACCCTTTAAACCAAATCTTCATCTGTGGGGGGCTAGCAAGCTTAGGACGGTGGCAGCGAGGTCCTCAGGTCGTAGGTTTGATTTGAGTTTCCTTCTCTCGATGGTTGACCTTACAGGGTTAGACGAGCAACATCTGACCAGGTTTGAAATTAGAGTTTTCCTTTTCTTGGGATGGTTACCAAAAGGCTAGAGAGCCCATCCTACCCATTGATGCTCTTTGTCAGACACTTTGGTTGTGACCTGTCTAGCATGGGAGGCCCTACTGGTGGCTATGCCACCACCAGCATAGCTCACAATTTCATTAGGGTACGCAAGCCTCTCCCCGTGACAAGGGGGCGCCAATGGAGATGTAAAGATGCTATAGCACACTATTAACTAATGACCAGCTTGTGGTCTACTAAAACTCCAAGATCCTTTTCACATTGTACTATTATTAAGCCCATCACCCATTTCATATCTGCATTGAAATATGAGAAACACTTTTCTAAGCTTCATGAACAGGAGAAGGGTATCCAATCCATTTTGTAAAAGTGATATATATATATATTTATGGTTGCCACATTCTAGGCCAGGAATATTATTTTCTTTCTGCTGGGTTAGACTGGCTCCATCAGTTAAATTTCAGATTGCAGGGATACATGTGGTCTTGTAAATTATAAATGGATAGAATATTCAAAAATATGTCAAAAACATGTTGGAAAACATGTTATTTGTGTGATGGGAAACCCTGATTAGGATAATCTTGAACTGATGAGAATCTCTATAATTTGAGACATATTCTGTGCAAAATTCTCAGATGGACATTTTGCACACAAGACATGATTTTTTTGTGCATAAAACAGCATTGTCTTAGAAGAAAAAATAATTTTGGTATAGAAATATTTTGAATAGAAAATGTTCTTTTACTTTAAAAAAGCACTGTTTTAGCACACAAATGCAACATGCAAATTTTGTATTGACTGGGTCTTCAACTGTGAATTTTCTTCCCACTGAGAGAAGTTTCTTGAAAACTGCACAGTTATGAAAAACCTCTGTGCAGTGGGAAGAAAATTGCTAAAATTCTTCATTGTTTCCTTCAATAGCAAAATTACCTAAGAATTGTATCCTTATTATAAATGATTTTTCATTTATTTATTTTATTTCAGGATTTTACCCTGCTCTTCTCAACCCCCTAGGGGGGACTCAGAACGGCTGTGTAATTTATGTGTAACGTGCAACCATAAATGTTCCTCCCCCTACAAAGACCCAATTTCTTCCTGCCTTTTGCTCCCTTCCTCCTTGATGATTTTGCAAGTCTCGTGTCAATACATTTTATGCACACATGTACATACATAGGCACACAATCCAATATTGTGACTACCTGGGTTTATTAAAATGTATTTTTCAAAATCTTCCAAAAAAAAGAGGATGCACTCAGGAGATAGGATTCATAATGCCTCTGCATTCAGAAATATTTTTAGAAGACAAAGATCTAATTAGTTCGTTGCTTAATGAAGGATAGCAAAAGTGTTTTCCTTTGTTTTCCATCTTGTTTGTGGCATCTGCTGACAGTTAAACGGAGGTGGAATGATCCTGCTTTGTGTTACAGTCCTCCCATGCAACACGAAACCAGGGGGAGGCAATATATGTCATCTTTTTATTTAATACTTTCTATTAGATAATACAGACATTAGCAGAACACTTAGCATACAATGCAGCAAAAACATTCAAATATCTCCTTATTTTCTCTCATCTACCCCTACTGCTTTAGAATAATTATTACACTACAGAACTAAACAGATAATCTATTAAAGGTTGACTTCCAGCTTTCTTACCAAAGGCAATATGTTAAAATTAACTGCCTCGTTCATTATTTAAGCAAACCATATACTAGTTATTGATAGAAAACAAAGCAAATTTTCAAAATCTAGAGATGCAATATTTCCACCACTATCTTACATAAATTGCAAATTTTGCTTTCTCAAATAATTGTATGTTGACATTTTATTTATTAAACTAGTTAATTTGTCTATTTCTGGCAGTTGAAATGCACTTGATAGTCCATAAATATCTCCTACTGTTCTTGGAGCATCATGACAAAATGAAGGTGTGGCCATATTGAAGAAGTCACACGCATGAATCTATGGCTGATCCCATTTTCTGGACTGATTTGTATGCTCATTTGCAAATCAATTGCTTTAAGTGTTTGTTCTTCTTTTCAAAAAAGAAGTAAATGAGACTGTACAAAACACAAGCTTAAGGCAGGAATTCTGGTAACATCCGTCAAGGCATAAATATTATTTGGAAATACCGTATTACTTTTAAAAACACAATTGCTCTGCACAATCACTGTTGGGTTAAAATTCTGTTCCTTACACCCACTAGTTGGAGGTAACCAGCAAATCCAGTACTAGAGAAGAAAGGCATCTCCAATCTTTCCTTCAATCTATTCTTGATAGGTCAGACCGACTTTTAGGCAAAGCAAAGCAAAGTGACCGCCTCACGTAGCAGTGTATAGTGAAAAACTGCAATGTGATTAACTTGATATTAATGCCTGGAATCTTTCTGATGTCTTCTTACAGATGTATACATTCAGCTACAGAGGCTGTTAGACTTGATAATAGTGGAATTTCGTCTTTGAATTCAAGATTGTGGAAAGGTATTGGGCATATGGTGCCTGCTATGGAGCTAACCATTGCACAAAGATCTGCAGTTTTCATGATGTGCTTTGGGCATGGCTGCAAATATATATTTGATTATTGGATTGGTTGCACATTTGGTGTTTTAAGCAACATTCAACCTGATAATTTCCATCAGTGCCTTGAAGCCGTCACTGGATGGCTGCGAGGCAGTAGGTTGAAGGTGAATCCAGCTAAGACGGAGATCCTGTGGCTGGGTCGTCCAGACGGGGTGGAGCTCCAACTTCCCTCCCTGGACGGCGCAACATTATGTCCGTCGTCAACATTAAAAGCCTTGGCGTCACTCTGGACTCTCAACTGACGATGGAGACGCAAATCTCCACCGTCAGTAGATTTGCTTTTTTCCATCTCCGTCAGGCGAGGAGGTTGGCTCCCTACCTCTCCCGTCACGATCTAGCCACAGTGGTCCAAGCCACAGTCATCTCAAGCCTGGACTACTGTAATGCTCTCTACTTTGGCCTTCCTTTGTTAGTGATCCGGAGACTGAAACTGGTTCAGAATGCGGCAGCTCGACTGCTGACTGGCATTCCGATGACCAGCCACATAACACCTGTTTTGCGCGAGCTGCACTGGTTGCCAGTGGAATGCCAGATCACTTTCAAAGTGCTGGTACTGATCTTTAAGACCTTGAACGGTCTGGGGCCAGTGTACCTTAGGGACCGCCTCATCCCATACTGTCCCACTAGGCCAGTACGCTCAGTACTGGGCCAGCTTCAAAACGCTCATCTAACGTAGCCCCTCCTCCTTCTCCCCGGGCATGCCGATCTGCTGGCATTCCGCGGCGGTCCTGCAAGGCTTTTTGGGGAGAAGGAAGGCTGCTCCGTCCTCCTGTTGTATATAACTCCTGACTTGCTGTGCTTTGCCTCCTTTCTCCGTAAGCCTCTCCTCTTTCCCCAAATAAATAAATAATAAATAACTTGAGAGCAGGATTACGCTGCTAATTCTGTAGGAGATCCCTTGGGCGGTGGAGACAGCGATATGACGGGGGGAAGGAGGAGGGGTTGTCCAACTTCTTCCGACCCAAGGGCCAGAAGAAGTGTCACTGATCACCTGCCGGCTGCCTCCTGCTCACAAAGCCTCTCCTCTTTCCCCCGGGCATGCCGCTGCTCGGATCCTGAGCGGCGATGCGGCGGGAGAAGGAGGAGGGGCTACAGAGGAAGAAGGCAGCCGACCGCCTCCTTTCTCCGCCTCTCCTCCCCCGGCGCGCCGCTGCTTGGATCCCAGGCGGCGGCACGAGCGGAGAAGGAGGAGGGCTAGGAGGAGGCTACGGAGGAAGAAAGCAGCCGTCTCCCCGCCCTTCCTAGCAGAGAGGTGGCACCAAGGGAAAGCGGCGCGTCATGCTGGGCCTCTGGCCTCTGACGCCGCCCCTTGGCGCCACCTACTGTTCCTTTTGGCGGTTCCCCCTCCCTAGGAAGGGCGGCGCGGAGAGAGGGATGGAGGGGGCAGTGCAGGGAGGAGGAGCTGGCTCCCTTCCTCCCCCCCGCCCCGCCTCCCCCCCCCCAGCCGCCATTTTTTTTAAAAAAAATTTTTAGACAGATGGATGGTATCCTAGAAGTGTATGGCTTATTCTGAAGGAGCTGAGGGTTGGTGATGGCTGACAGGGAGCTCTGGTGTGGGCTGGTCCATGAGATCACAAAGAGTCGGAAACAACTGAATGAATAAACAACAATAAACAACAAAACAGAGGTTGGATGGACTTATTTCAAGAGAATTTTAGCAGTGAGTCTAACCTTTTCTTCCTCTAAGACAGTGACATGATGAATCCACTCTGTGTTTTAATCCAAACTGAAAGCTCAACACACATTGAATGGGATCTGTAGAACTTTGAAGATCCTTTTCAGGGTGCTAAACTCCATCCAAACCTATGTTGTGGAGAGGGTCTAGTTCTGTGGCTAGCTCCTCTAAATTCCAGCAAGTCCTTTTATTGAGAGCTTTGCTTTGTGATCACCTCCTCTCAGTCTTTTGGAAATCACCTCCCATCTCTCTTTCAGAGCTCCAGAAGGAAGATACAGATCTCTCTACACACTTATCAGCCCATAAGCACTATCTGAGTTTTACATTTCAGCTCCATTAGCATAAGAATGCAAATCTTCCAGGCTCGCTAATGCCCCCAGAAGTTTCACGCATCTCTGAAATGAAACATTTTGCCAGCTTTTACAGGGAAAATATTTCCACAGGGATCAAATTAAAGCAGCGTTTAATTTTAATATATGCCCTTTTGTACCCAAGCTGTTTGCATCAAAGGATTACATTGGTAATTTTAAAGCTGTGAGCTTGCACTGCTTTGGAAGTTTTTCCCCCCTCTTCTCCCTCTAGTATTCCAAAGGAAGGCAAGGCATGTGTGTGTTTGTGTGTGCAATCACAAATTGAGTTACAACATTTTTGCACCAGTTACATCTTCCAAGACTAATGAAATATGAATGATGTATTGAAATTGGGCAAAGTTACTTTTGGAAGACTATAGTTCTCAAAAATTCCAGTCAGAATGCTGAGAGTTGTATCGACATATAGTAGATTCTTAAACACATTGACATTGGAAAAACCTGACCATAAACAGTTGTTTTGGCTTTAAATTAATATAAGTTTCCATCAGCCAGCTGACTGACATTTTGCATGTCAGTCATGCCATTTGGCCAACATAAATATCATTATGTGGAACAGTGTGTTTTCTGTTAAGGTATAGTATACAGGTAGTAACTCAAGGGGCATGCAACCCACTTGTTGAAACAGTGTAACTCACTGTCGGTTTGGGTTGTTGTAGGTTTTTCAGGCTGTATGGCCATGTTCTAGAAGCATTCTCTACTGACATTCTAGAAGCATTTTCTCCTTCTAGAACATGGCCATACAGCCCAAAAAATCTACAACAACCCAGTGATTCCGGCCATGAATAGACTGTCAGTTTGTTACAATTATGAAGTTCAATATGGCTCAGGTGCCATAAAGGGCTTCATTTTATACCTGCCTACATTTTGTGGTCTTCTGGGGAGGCCCTCTTTTTATTCCATCACTTTCATAAATACATTTTATGGGAATACAGAAGAGGTCCTTCTTGGTGCTTGCTCCCAGGTTCTAGAACTGTCTTCTAAAGTGCTTAGACTGGCACCTCTTTACTATTCTTTTGTAGGTAAGCTTTATCTCAGTTAAGGTGGTATCAGACTTCTACAGTGTATATTTCCTCAAATGCCTCTGATGAAGTAGGCTGAGAGTGAAACTACACTATAGAATTAATGCAGTTTGACCGCACTTTAACTGCCATGGCACAATGCTATGGAATCATGGAAATTTGCCCTTCTCTGCCAAAGAGTGCTGGGGCCTCACTAAATGACAGTTCCTTGGATTCTGTAGCATTGAGCTAGACTGCAGCAAAATAAAAACCAACCTTACAAAGATTTCAGGATTTGGACATAAATAAGCTTTCCAGGAAACCCCTAAAGAAGAATCACATTGTGAGATTCTCTGTGGGGGGGAAATACGAACATTATTTATTTATTTATTTATTTATTTGCGTCATTTATATTCCGTCCTTCTCACCCCGCAGGGGACTCAGGGCGGATCACAATGCACATATACAGGCAAACATTCAATGCCATAGACATACAACATATATAGACAGACAATGAGCTACACAATTGGTCGAGAGCTCACCCCGACCCGGGCAGACCTCGAACTCATGACCTTCTGGTCAGTAGAGATCTTATGCAGCTGACTCCCATCCAGCTGTGCCACATTCCCGGTGCCTTCTGAAGTATCCTTCTGCCTCCAAAGTAAACTTGGGAAATAGCTCACTGAGGGCATCATAGCCTGCTGTTATGTGAAGATTTTTTAAAATAGAATGTGCTGGTAGATAAAAAGCTGCTTTGTTTTCCTTTCCTCTGTTAGGCTGTTCAGCTTAGCTCACTCTTCACCTCCCTTTTAATTTACCACAATCAAGGCCAACAAAGCCAGCAGCAGCTACATAACTCCATATATGAAGATTTTGATTGCCTTCTAGGGGCAACAAGTGAGGTCCAGAAGTACAAGGCTGCGGAAGGCAAGGTTTCAAAAATATTACATTTTCAAGGTCTTCTTTAAAAACACTTGTCTTTTATGGTGAAAGTGCCCATTCATGGATAAGCAAACAAGCAACAAGGAGGAACTCACATAAAGCGGCCACATGTGTAAAAATAATACTCATAATTTTTAATATGATTTACATGATCTTGTTTTAAAGTACCATTTAAAAGTACTATTTCTTTAATATGGCAGCTTTTTAATGGCTTTTAAAACCACTTTATTCTACTTTGTAATGGTTGCACCTTCCTTTAATTTATTTTCTGAGCTGCATTGTATCCCATTTGGGAAGATGGTAGCATATGCTACTTTTTTAAAGGACATCATCATTCTGCTTTGTTCCCCCCTGGAATAATACTGTGTCCGGCTTTTACCTTCCTATGAAGAACAGCTGAAGGAGCTGATTTAGCATAGAGAGGAGAAGGTTAAGAAGGGATGTGATAGCCATGTTTAGATATTGGAAAGGAGATCATATTGAAGATAGAAACATGTTTTCCCTGCTGCTCAAGAAACCACAGGAAGAGAGATTCCAACTAAATGTTATGGAGGAACTTTCTGACCATATGAGTCACTTGAAGTGGGATGCTCTACAGCCTCAAGGTGTGGTCTCCTTCTCTGGAGGGTTTAAACAGTGGCCAGATGGGTCATTTGTCAGGAGTGTATTGATTACGTCTTCCTGCATGACAAAATTGAGTTGGACCATATGGTTCTTGTTGTCTCTTTCAACTCTATGATACTATAGGGTTTTACCCAAGGAGAAGCTCTCCACCCACCCAGGTTACAAATAAAGTGCTGCTGCTGCTGTTGTAGTTGTTGTTACTACCTCGTCTTTTGTAACTTCACAAATCTGCAGTTACAGATTTGTGAAATAAAATGCAACGTGTTAGTGAATTGTAAAGCCGATCCTTGGGCACTTGCAAAAAGGTTTTCCTCAGGCACTCCAGGCAATCCCTTTTTTACTTCATAGTTTTGATTGCACGTTAGCTCCATAGTGCATGGGACAGTTCACTTGCTACCATTGCACAATGGACATCCATGCATTATAACACTGGAAAACTATTCAAGTCTACTTCCTGTACACATAAATCTATGAGGTCTTTATTCCTTCCCAGAAGGAGATTGTATTCCTGGAGATAATTCAGTCAAGCTGCCACAACCCACTGATTTGAAACCCAGTGGGAAGCAACTGAGGCTTTAAGTTATATGAGGGTTGAATGAAAAGTAATGCCTCCACCTTCGTTCCTTGGGTTTGGATTTGGATTATTTTAATAAATCTAATCCTTAAAATGTGCTCTTTAACTATCACTATTCACTTTTCCACATAATTGCCAGACAATTGGATACATTTCTGCCAACAATGAACAAGTTTTCTGAAGCCATCGCGGAAAACGTCGACACTCTGTTTCCGCAAACAGCGTCTCTCAACATCTTCATCAGAAGCATAATGATGTCCCCGCAGATCGTCTTTCATTATCGGGAACAGATGGAAGTCAGACAGTGCTAAATCTGGACTTTATGAAGGATGCCGTACAGTGGTGAGATCCAGTCTCTGAAATTCTGCTGTGGTGCGCTTTCATTTCAGGTGTCAGCATCCTGGGTACCCATCATGCACAGATCATGCAGAGATCTTCCGATAGCCAAGCAAAGCAATAATGTGACCCACACGTTCTTGTGAAAAGCTGATTATGCTTGAAATTTATCTCTGAGGGATACGACAATCCTCCTGAATCAATCTGTCAACCTTTTGCTTGTGAAACTTGATGGTTGCTGTCACAAAACATGCAACTCTTTGTTTGTCACACAAGTCAGATGTTCCCACCTCAACATCTTTAAACTTACTCGCCTAACGATGCACAGTACTCACATTAACACAATCACCATAAAAGGTTGCATTCTCTGATGAATTTCCTTTGGGATGACACCTTCTGCTGTCAAGAATTCAATGCCTGCACATTGCTTAAGTCGCATTGACCAACCATTTAACACAATCATTCAATGCTAACAACACAACCATTCAACGCTAAGGCTTCCCACCAAAATGGAGCTGTAGAGGAGAGTCTACTGAACAAGCCAGTACCTGCCACATACCAGTATTGCCATCTGTTGAGTTACAAAGGTGGAGGCATTACTTTTCATTCAACCCTCATACTTTCTGCCTCTACTGAAGTGCTCCCATCCCTTCCTTTGGGATTTGGAAATCATAGCACATCCACACTGAGCAAACCAAGGGTACCTGAATAGATTGTAGAGGAGAAATGTCTTTATAAAGCTTTTCCTTTTTAGGTAAGTGATCTACAATAGAAAAATGATACCTTTTACATGAAAGCAAAGAGTAATTACAATCTTATTCAGCCACGGTTTAAAGGAAACATGATTCATGATGTAAAGTAGTTATTTCCTATTCCACCCATGATCGGTTGTTCCTAATCCGGGGCTTTTCATGGGGCTGTGAGTCTCAGCTTCTCTGCTAAACTTTTGTTGAGCTCCTAGAGTTTTTATAATGTTTACAGCGTCTGAAAGTTTTGGCAACTGGTCAGCCTCATTGGCCCATGGGGTCTTGTGATGTTTGGTGCTCTTCTGTGATGCTAGCTCTAATGAATGTAACTTTAAGTCCAAAACCTCATCAACCATTTGATTGCCTCCTTACCTTTGTTGCCCACATAATGGGCAAGTTCATCATTCCAAAGTCCACTCACAAAAGTATAAATGATGTGTTGAAGTTCAAAAATGAAGAAATTAGCAAAATAATAATATGAGAGGAAAATTTTGAGGCTGAATCAAAAAGCTCTGAAGTGCAATTAATTTTTTAAAAAATCACTGTCAATCAACAGCATCATATCTGGGGCCACATGTCTACCTATAGCAATCCTTGGTGCCCACAGAAATGACCACAATTTTTAAAAAGCCAACGAGGCAAATAGTTAACAGCTCTGTTTTTTGGGTGAGGGGGATATTATTTAATGTTTTTCTTTCAAATTGTGGAAGTCTCTTTTGGGGCCAAAAATCTGGAGTGTCTGGAAGAGTTGAAGGCTGCAGAAACAACTCTGAGCATATAATATTCCCTCCCAAATGTTCTCTTTCCCCCACTCCTTCTTTGAAGACTGAGTTTCAGCTCTCACAAAGGGAAAAAAGCTTTTTCGCTAGACAGTTAATTTTTTAACGTGTGTATTTGTTTGATTTATATTCCATCCTTCTTCTAAGAATAAGACTCCAAAGCAGCTTACAAAGAAGATTCAATAAAACAAAGAAAATGAAAATGTGAAATCAACACAAGAATAAAAGATACACAGCTGGCATCCTGCTCCAACGTACGCCTACGTAGCACACTTTTTTTTTGGTATTTTGTGAAAATCAGAATTCTATAGAGAACAAACAAACTCTCTGCACTCATACACACCATTTATATATCTTTGTTCATTCTCTGCATCCCTTGATACTGGTTAGGAAGTGTACAGATGGACAAAGTCCCATCATGTCCCTATAATTGGAAACACACCAACGACATTATCTTTGTGGGCCTTCAGAGGACCCCAGAAAGTCTCAGAAGACACCTACTCATGTGTATCCAAATGTAGGAACATAACTGTCACCTTTTCTTCACTCTTGAACAATGTGTCAATTAGCATGTTTTCATATCTGTTTAAAATATCATTCACCTTATTTGAAGGGATAAGATGGAGATGTGCCATAGTTCCACCTGCACAGAACTTATGATACGCCTCCAGATTCAGCCACACCATTAAAGAAAATGCACCATAATCTGAGGCCCTTCCATAATAAGCAAGGCCAGTTATCCATAGACAGTCTGAACACAAACGTTTATTCCCATTGACAAAAAGAGTACGTCTTATCTTCCCTTGGTAAGAAGCTCGAGAACTTAGGAGGAACCACAATGGTGTTCAGTATAGGGATAGCTTAACATAATTCTGCTGCCACCCTGAAGCAGTGTGGGATTTTGACATACCTTATGGTAAATCTTTAAAAAATAGTAAGTTTTTGAAGGAAGCAAGATGAAAAGTAATAGGTTTTGGAATGAAAGAAGAGTAGGAGAAAGGTGTGGTGTTTTGATCTTAGAAGTGGCCGGAACCATTAATTGTTGATTATTTATTTATTTATTTATTTATTCAGGCTTCTATGCCGCCGACTCCCTGAGGCTCGCGGCGACTTACAGGAGCCAAGGGGCACAATAAAATACAAGATAATAGAAACAATTAAAAACAACAGTAGCATAATAAAACAATGGCACAACTCCACAGAGAGCAACACAACATCTCGGGTCAAACGAGCACGTAGCGGGACATGAGCAGAAGCCTACCCGCCAAAGGCCTGCTTGAACAGGTAGGTTTTACAGGCCCGTCTAAACGGGAGCAGGTTCTTCATGGCCCGAGTTCCGGCCGGGAGGGCGTTCCACAACGTAGGGGCTATGGCAGAAAACGCCCTCCGGCGGGTGGATGTCAGTGTTGTAGTTGAGCAAACTGAGCCTGTAGTTGCTACAGGTAGTAACTCGGAGGAGGATTCTGTGTTGGACATGTCACTGGAAGAGGGAGGTTTGGGCAGAATGACTGCAGCTGGGAGGAAAAGGGCTGCAAGTGCTGAGAGTTTGGAAGAGGCAGAGCACAGGAAAAAGGTCCAACAAATACTTAGGGAGCCTACCAGTGATGATACTTTTGAGGGTTTGACGTAGAGTTACCTTCAGAAGAGAGTGATACCGAGCTGGACTCAGCACTGGTGCAAGATGTCAGGGATGTGATAAATGCTGAGTCCAGCGAAAGCTCCTTTTTGGCTTTTCGAGTGACCTTGCTTGGCCTAGTGGCGATGTTGAATCGGACTGGGGTCCTTTAACTGCTCAGCAAAGGTGGGAAGATTGGAGGAACACACCCAGGGCTGCAGCTGAGGGGAATGGGGCAGAGTTGGGTGGGGAGTCTGATGACTCTGATTTGTAAGGGTATTAAAGTAAGGCCTGGGGATTTGGGACTCTGCAGTCGGCCAAGGTGTTGCTGGTGGGTTGCTGGTTCTTGTATTTGGTGTTCTTGTTTCTTGTATCGCAGTTCCTGATTTCCCAGCAAGCTGTGAGTATTGGGCTGTTTTCCATGCTGGGTTCTGGGGGAGCTGCCATGGCAGCTCTAGCTGAAAATGTTGTAGGTTGGGGGTTTGGGGTTTTAATGTGTGTTTTTATGTTTAGTGACTACCGCGTTTCGTTTGGGCTTCTCCTGTGTTGCTGTGAGTGTCTGTCATTTATTTGGTATCGTATATGGGTGGAGGGGAGTTGCTGTGGGATGCGGGGGCTTTGATGTGTTTGTTTGTATACTTAGCTCCTGGAATTGGAGAAGCACTCTTCCTTTCCTTTTTCGGACGGGTCTTCACATCGCAGCAGACTTCAAGCCGGAATCAAGCCAAGGACTCCAAAAGACGGACGTCTTCATTGTTTTTGTTTACAGGGCTTTTTGTTTTGTGTGGGTTCCTTTTATGCCGGACCGTGGCTGTGTTTTTGTTGAAAATAAACTGTAAATACTTTTACTAGCTTGGCGTGTCTTTGAGCCATCTGTGGGGGTTACGACAGTCAGTCTTACAAGTTTCGCCGAAGGAACCTCCAGGAAGTTGGAATCCTCAGACCACAGTGATCCCGGAGGGCAATATGGGGTGAGACGATTGTGTAGTTTGGATAGCAACAGAAAGACAATACAACTGGTAATTCAGTTACAAGGCAGTCAAGAACCATCTGAAGGTTGTTACGGTTATCAGAAACATAAAATAGTCACTTAATCATTGAAAACCTACAAGAAGCACTGTCTGAATATCAAGGAAAAAGTGGGTGCTAGAAACAATATCATATGAAAGCTAATTTGCACAACCTGGGGATCACAACCAGATACAGTGAAGATACAGTGAAGACATCTGCCCTTGCGCTTTGCTACTCCCAGAACCTCAATCAATGGCTGATACCAAATGAGAGGCTCCCTCCTGGGCACACAGAGGACCGGGCGACTTGGAAGGCGCTGAACAGACTGCACTCTGGCACCACGAGATGCAGAGCCAACCTTAAGAAATGGGGCTACAAAGTAAAATCCACAACATGTGAGTGTGGAGAAGAGCAAACCACAGACCACCTGTTACAATGCAACCTGAGCCCTGCCACATGCACAATGGAGGACCTTCTTATGGCAACACCAGAGACACTCCAAGTGGCCAGCTACTGATCAAAGGACATTTAATAGAATGCCAAGTATGCAAACTTTGAGGGTTTTCTTATCTTTTTCTTTTTTTAAAAATACAATACAACTGTTTGGTTCGCTCCTGACATGATAAATAAATAAATAAATTGGAATCCTGACCTACAGAGTGTCTTGGGGCTACTAGTCCATGTGTTCCCTAAAGCAAGACAGCCCCAAAAGGTGACCAAAGTGATCAAAAGTCTGGAAGTCAATCTCTATGAAGAATGGCTTTGTATGCTTAGTATGTTTAATGCAGAGAAGAGAGGGTTGGGAGGGCAACAGAGCTATATTTAAATATTTGAAAAGAAGATGAATCAAATTTGTGCTACTGCTCCAGAGACTAGGAGTGCATCTACATGCTAGAATTAATGCAGTTTGACACCACTTTCACTGCCATGCCATATTGCTATGGAATGGCCATCTGTCGGAGGTGCTTTGAATGCAGTTTTCTTCGTTATTATTTATTTATTTATTTATTTATTTATTTATTTATTTGTTCCTTCTTGTATTCCGCTCCTCCCAGCAGGATCGGGGCGGATAACATCATAAAACCCGGCTGACATGTAGCAGTCATGTCGCTGTACAATAAAAACAACATAAAATACAAACATTGGTCCCGAGTTTAAACAATTATGTCAAACCATGGCATTCCAGGGTCTGGGTGCTGGTCAAGAGATGAGTACATTTGGCTTGTTCATCTAGCCAAAGGCCAATTTGAACAGGGCGGTCTTACAGGCCCTGCGGAACGGAATGAGCTCCGTGGCGGCACGGACATCATCTGGGAGAGAGTTCCAGAGTACCGGAGCCGCCACGGAGAAGGCCCTCTGCCTAGTCACGGACAAGTGGCAGGTGCGGACCGATGGAATCAGGAGAAGATTAGACTCCCTGAACGTAGCGATCTCGGGGGTACATATGGGGCAAGGCGGTCCCTCAGGCACGCAGGCCCTAGGCCGTGTAAAGCCTTAAAGGTTAACACCAACACCTTGAAGGCAATTTGGTACTCAACAGGCAGCCAGTGCAGCTGCCGGAAGGATGGGCGTGATATGCTCCTTACCGACGTTCCCGTCAGCAAGCGAGCAGCGGCATTCTGCACTAGCTTGAGTTTCCGATCCGTCGCCAAGGGAAGGCCAACGTAGAGGGCGTTACAGTAGTCTAATCTCGAGATGACCGTCGCTTGGATCACCGTGGCCAGGTCGTCCCTGGAGAGGTAGGGCGCCAGTCGCCTAGCCTGTCGTAGGTGAAAGAAAGACGCCCTGCTGGCCGCAGAGACCTGGGTCTCCATGGTCAGCAGGGGGTCCAACTGAACACCTAAGCTCTTAACAACAGGCGACGGGTTAAGCCGTTCGCCGTCCAGGGTAGGCAACCGGCACTCACCCCCCCCCCCCCAGGCCGACCGGGCCACAAGATCTCCGTCTTCGACGGGTTCACCTTCAGCCGGCTGGCCGCAGCCAGCCGGTCACGGCTTCGAGGCACTGATGGAAACAATCAGGTACGGTGTCCGGCCTGCCGTCCATTCTCAGCAGAAGCTGGGTGTCATCCGCATACTGATAACACTCCAGACCAAAGTCACGGGCCAGCTGGGCCAGGGGGCGCATATACACGTTGAATAATAAGGGGGAGAGGATGGCCCCTGGGGGACCCACAGTCAAGTGAGGATCTCCGGAGACCTCCCCGCCCCTCCACCCGTTGTCCCGGCCCCGGAGGAAGGAGGCCACCCATTTAAGGGCGGTTCCCCCGACCCCGGCGCCGGTTAAATGGTGGGTTAACAGAGCGTGATCTACAGTATCGAAAGCTGCCGTCAGATCTAACAAGACGAGCAGTGCCGATCCGCCCTGGTCCAGCTGGCGGCGAAGTTGGTCTGTAATGGCGACAAGCACGGTCTCCGTCCCGTGCCCGTTACGGAAGCCGGACTGGTAGGGATCAAGTCCAGCTGTGTCTTCCAAGAACTGCTGCAGCTGATCCGCTGCTGCCCTCTCAATTACCTTGCCTAAAAATGGCAAGTTGGAAACTGGCCGGTAATTGGAGGGAGCCGAAGGATCTAAATTCGGCTTCTTCAGCAGCGGTCTCACCATTGCCTCTTTTAGTCCCCCCGGGAAGACTCCTTGCTCAAGGGAGCTATTTATGATCGTGCCTAGGGGGCCTCGTAACCCTCCCGGCAAGTTCTAACAAACCAGGAGGGGCACGGGTCGAGGAGCATGTAGTTGGTCTGGCTGCAGCTAGTAACTTGTCGACAGCTGCTGCGTCAGCAATTTGAAACGGGTGAAGGTGGGCCCGCCCGAGTGGCGGCGGGGTCTCGAGTTCACTAACTGTATGAACTGTGGCTGGGATGTCCTGGCGGAGGGTCGAGATCTTGTCGGTGAAATAACTCTGAAAAGCCTCAGCGGAGGGAGCCAAACCCCTATCATTTGGGACAGTTGGGATTGCTGTCAACGACCGAATTATCCTAAACAATTGCGCTGGGCGTGAGTTTGCCGACTCTATCAAGGAAGAGTAGTAGACTTTTTTGGCTTCCTTGATAGCGTGCTCATAAACCTCTTTAAACTGTTTATAAGCCGATTTCGTCACGGAGACTCCGCCACACGTCCTCTAGCTGTCTCCTCTTCCGCTTCATCGCCCGCAACTCCTCGGTAAACCAAGGCGAGCGATTCCTGCGGGGGAGGAGGGAGCGCCTGGGGGCGATTTCGTCTAGGGCCGTGGAAAGACTGGTATTCCAGTAGTCCACTTGCCCGTCGACTGAGTCGCTGGGAAGTTCCCATTCCCTTAGAGCATTCAGGAACCTAATGGGTTCCATAAGTCTCCTCGGGCGAACCAGAATGGGTTCGGCACCCTTACCGGGAGGGGGCGCCACCCCAGCCGAACTTCCAGGACCCTGTGATCCGACCATGGAACCTCCATAATGGAGGCTAGGGTCACATTAATTCCGGCGGCGAAGATCAAATCCAGGGTGTGCCCGGCCTGATGCGTGGGACCGGTCTTACAAAGTGAGAGTCCTAGTGCCTCCTCGTTCTTGGAAGGAGGTTGGATTGGATGCTCCACGAGGTCTCTTCAAACTCTAGGATTCTATGATGTCTTGTTTTGGGATCATGGTGTCTGTACTTTGTGTGTGCATTTGGCTTCAAGTCACAGGTTGACCCATGAATTTCCTTGAGTTTTCTTAGTTTTGCCTGCTTCTGAAAGATAGCCTGAAGCAGCCAGTATTCATTGGGTGTGTTTTAAGACCCTCAAAATTCAGTGCAAGAGTAGAGGTAAGCAGGTGATGTGGTAGTATATGGTTTCACTTGGAGGTGCCCCTAGGACTTTTGGAAGCAACAAAGAAAGGAATATTTCATATCCCATTTTTTGCTTTTCACTCAGATGTGCTATATTCTGAGAAAAGGACACAGGAAAGGAAATAAAAAAGAAACTAGGCCGTACTTTTATTAACAAAGCTGGAGATAATTTTAGATATTGTACCATATAGAAATAAAAGTCAATAGAAGCCAACTGCGATGACATGCCCATCAAACCTCTATTTAAAACTTATAGGGAATAAAGTCCCAGTTCTCCATTCAACGTAACGATGTTGCCTTTGCTGGAATCCACATTGGAATTGGTAACCTAAAAAAATGGGGAAGGAAAAGAGGTCATAAGAGGGAGAGAAACAGAAGTGAAATTTTGGGTAGGAAATTGAGTTTTCAAAAATGCATACAAAGTTATAACTCTCTGACCCCAACTCCACTAACCATTTAATGCAGTTTCAAACTGATATTGAAGAAAGTGGTTTTGCTGTGCAGATGATCACATAGGAAATCCTGGAATCAGTTTGAGGCCCAGATGGTGATTATACAAACCACAGAGCTCTGATATACATGGTCGTCCTGGTGGCCATCTCGGACGATATCCGCTGCCAACTAGACAAGGGAGGCTCAGTAGTTCTAGTATTGCTGGACCTTACCGCCGCATTCAACACGGTGGACCATGATCTGCTGATACGACAACTTGCCACCATAGGGATACAAGGAACAGCTTTAGCTTGGCTTAGCTCCTTCCTGCGCGGACGTAGTCAGCGAGTTGAATGGCTAGGCCAAACATCTAGGAAATCTCTCCTCGAGTGCGGAGTGCCCCAAGGCGCCATATTATCACCAACGTTGTTTAACATCTATGTTCGGCCGTTGGCTGGCATAGCCCGGAGCTTCGGCCTAGGGTGCTACCAATATGCCGATGACACCCAGCTCCTACTGAAACTGGAGCCTGGCGCAACTTCGGTGCCCGAAAACTTCACTCGAGGCCTAGAAGCAGTGACAAAATGGCTCCGCGCCCATAAACTTAAAATAAATCCATCAAAGACGGAGATCTTATGGCCGGGCTGCCCAGAACCACCTTTCTCGCTGCCCCCCTTTGAAGGGGAACCGCTGATTCCGTCCCCCTCAGTAAAAGCCTTGGTGTTATCCTGGACTCCAAATTGTCGATGGAGGCCCAGGTTGCCTCCACGAGCAAAAGGGCCTTCTTCCACCTGCGCCAAGCGAGACAATTGGTGCCCTATCTTCCGACGGAAGCGCTAGCTACAGTAATCTATGCCACGGTTACATCAAGGCTGGATTACTGTAACGCTTTGTATGTAGGTCTACCCCGGTCACTAACCCGCAGGCTCCAGAGTGTGTAGAACGCGGCCGCCAGGCTTCTCACAGGAACATCAATGAGATGCCACATTACACCATCTCTGCAGCGCCTGCACTGGCTGCCCGTTGAGTATAGAGCCTTACACAAGACCTTGACCTTGGCTTTCAAAGCCCTACGGGCCGGGGCCCAACACACCTAAAAGACCGCTTGCTGATGCCTGCTTACTCAAGGACCCCGCGGCCAGCAAACAAGAACCTTCTTCACGTACCAGGCTTGAAAGAGGCCCACCTGGAGACCACGAGACGGAGATCGTTCTCCGTTGTGACCCCCGTTCTTTGGAACTCGATGCCACCGGACCAGAGAGCCTCCCTCGACCTGCCCCAGTTCCTGACCGCTCTGAAGACCTGGCTATTTAGGAAAGCCCATGGTTAATGCAGAACCAGGAACTCAAATACCGAGCCTGGCCCCTGCATTTAACCACTGAATATTTTAATCTAGTTTTAAATACTCTATTTTAATTGTGGAATTTGTTGTGTGTAAGTCGCCCGGAGCACTAACGTGGAGGGCGACTCAGAAATAATAAAGTCAGTCAGTCAGTCAGTCTGTTGTTTGGATACTCACCATCTGGGCCTCAAACTTGTTGTCTAGCTGATGACAGTAACAACACCAGTACTAGAACCAATGGACAACAATACAACACTCACAAGCATTATTATTGTATTTGTCTGTCATAGAATCATAGAATCATTGAGTTGGAAGAGACCTCATAGGACATCCAGTCCAATCCCCAACCAAGAAGCAGGAAAATCACATTCAAAGCACCCCTGACAGAAGGCCATTCAGATGGCCATTCAGAGTTCCACTGCTGAACAGCTCTCAGTTAGGAAGTTCTTCCTAATGTTTCCTAATATAAAATATGAAGTCTGTATTATTATTATTTATTAGGCATGTTCATATTATTTATTAGACATGAATTTCATTGGCCCTGATCCATATTTTGTAAGCCTCCCAAAATTGGGAGGGTTGTTTTCAGTTCTTTTGTTTCAGGGCCCGAAAACCAGATCATGAATTGGGGGGTAGGGCTTCCCACCCACTGGCTCCCCTTCCTGGAACCTGCTGCTTCTAGAGTAAGAGGCACTTGGCTGTAGGCACTGGCAAGTGCACACACTTTCTGGGTCTGCCTGCATGCCCTACTACACATGCACAGTGCATGTGTGGCGGGGTGTGCAAGCGGGCCAGGAAGGCACACTTGCCTGCCAGTGCCTGCAGCTGAACGCCTCTTACTATAGAGTAAGAGGCTCTCAGCTGCAAGCATACTCTGGGCCTGCCTGCTCACCCCACCACATACGGCCCACCACACTCTCCGAGAGTGCGTGTGTGGCGGTATGTGCAGGAAGTCCCAGAGCACGCTTGCAGCTGACCTCAGGGCCTGCTTGCTTGCACGCCCCACTACACATGCACTCTCTTTCCAAGGCAAAGAGGCAAGTTTGGATGCACACTTAAGCAGGCTTTCATGTCAAGCAAATTTTTGTGTGGGGAGGGATCTTTCTGTTTCATGCTTCCGAATAAACAGAAGACATGAAAGAAATGGTAGAAACAGTAGGAATTAATTTCGCGCACATGCCTATTATGTATACACCACCATTTCCCCAAGGAAGCCAGCAAGTGAGAGGACCCCTGTTTAAGAAGAAAGAGAGGATATGCATCAAATTAACTAAATAAATAAATTTGCAAGCATGAGACATGTTATATCCACACCTCTTTACAAACCACTTTTTCTCTCTACTTCATGTGAACTTACCATGAAAACTTTTGTATATGGTGATCTAAAATATAGATCATTAGCTGAATAGCTATGACAATAAAGGCAATGGCATTGCCTTGAAGGATCCGGAATTCAGAGAAATCCTCTGAACTCATTTTCTTTCTACCTCCGTTACTTCAGCACATCTGCAGTACAGAGAACCTGAGATCTGTACCTTTCTTTCAGGGCTGGCATGAAGACTTTTCTTTTTTAATCAGGCACTTGAGTCCTGCTGTGAATTTCGGTTGTTAAGTTTTATGGTTTTAACATACCTTGCTTAAGGAGGAGGGATGTGCTCTAAATCAGGGATTCTTAAATTTTGTGTTTTGGATATCAATTCTCAGGAGTGTCAGTTGAAAGACTATTCAGAAATATTTAAATGCTTTAAAAACTGTTTCTCAAGTACTGGGAAACCTTTATGAGGAGAGCCCTGGAGTGCGTCTACACTGTGAAAGAATGAGGAAGTACTCCATCAAGGACTCAGCACCAAAGTGGACCATAAAGCGACAGCTCCCCCAGTGGCCGGAATTCGAGTATACCCTCATGAAGCTTAAATTGCCTCCATGTTTGTCTATATTTGTTGTGTGTCTATGACACTGAATGCTTGCCATGTATATGTGTGCACTGTAATCCACCCTAAGTCCCCTGCAGGGTGAGAAGGGTGGAATATAAATACTGTAAATAAATAAATAAATACCTCTTATCACACATTACTCCCATTGTTCCAACTGAAAAACAGGCGCAATGGGAACCATCACAGTTTCCCAACCATCACCAGTCTCTTGTATCCTTTGGGCTTTGATGCAGAACAATAGAATCCCATAGAAAGAAATGGTTTTAACCTGGAGCACTGTCTTTTGTACCATATGGGGGTTGCTGCAGAATACTAGGATCCCATGGAAAGAAGTGGTTTTAAACTGATGTCAGTCTCCTTTAACGTAAGAGTCTTTGGGCAGGGCAAGGGATCTCTAAGCTTTCTGATATTGTTGTTTCTCCTGATTTTTTTTAAAGTAATGCTGACTGTGTGATGAATGTAAGATGAATGTATTGCCAGCTCTTAGGTTTCCATGTGTAAGTGTGATGGGGAGGCAGAAGCCAAAACAGGGTGATTCTCTATGCTAAAAGTACGTTCACCCATGCTTTCACTCTCAATGTGATAGGCAAGAATGCTGTAAATACTTGGGTTGGATAGGTTCATTCAGAAGAGTCTGAAAGCTATTTTTAAAAATCAACTTTCAACGCAGTTGTGAACCATGCAGGAAAGGTGGGGGGGGGGGAGCAAATCCGAATTTGATCCACTAGCCTTTTTTCAGAAATGTTCCATAAAGTTCAGGTGCCTCCCAAGGTTATTTTAATTTTCAGAACCATTAAGCAACTTTGGTAAATCCTAAAAAGTTTTAGAATCTCATGTTGGGGTGGGTGTGGCTAATCACAGCCATTGTTGTAGTTTGTAAAGGCCAGGCCCCCAATGGTAGAGATTGCAAAAGGCCCTGTTGTTAAACTACATTGCCCACACTGCCCCGCTGCTCATTAGCCAAAATGGCTGAAGGACCCCTATAGTTGTCTGTAGCAGTCTTCGTCTAAATATAAAATAAACTGATTGAATCTACAAAGGTGTCTAAAGAAGCCAACAAAGCAATAATCAACTTTTGCAAAGCCAAAAGTACATAAACTTTGACCTGATTACCATGAACAAGGCACTGGGGTAGCCAGCCAGCCACAGCCATCCCTTGACGTCAGTAAGTAATGGTAAAATTAAATGATTGATTGCATCTGTAAAAAGGAATAAACAGATAGAAAGTGATGGAAACCATTATTAAAGAAAAAATTACTAAGCACATAGAAGAACAGGCATTGCTGAAGGAAAATCAACATGGTTTCTGCAAAGGCAAATCATGTCTTACTAACTTGTTAGAATTCTTTGAGGGTGTAAATAAACACATAGATAAAGGGGACCCAGTCGATATTGTTTACCTTGACTTTCAAAAGGCTTTTGACAAAGTCCCTCACCAAAGGCTCCTAAATAAGCTCTTCAGCCATGGAATCAGGGGACAGGTCTTGTCCTGGATTGGAACCTGGCTAAACTGTAGGAAACAAAGGGTGGTAATAAATGGACACTTCTCTGGGTGGAAAGAGGTGAGAAGTGGCGTACCCCAAGGTTCAGTTTTAGGACCGTTACTTTTTAATTTATTCATAAACGATCTGGATGTAGATGTAAATTGTGAGGTAGCAAAGTTTGCAGATGACACTAAACTGTTCAGGGTAGTTAAAAATGAAACTGACTGTAAAGAGCTCCAGAAAGATCTCTCGAAATTGAGTGAATGGGCAACAAAGTGGCAAATGCATTTTAACCTAAACAAGTGTAAAGTCATGCACATCGGGAAAAGAACCCCAAATACACTTATCAACTGATGGGATCAAAGCTTTCTGAGACAAACCAGGAAAGGGATCTTGGGGTTTTGGTGGACAGCTCAATGAAGATGTCAACCCAATGCGCTGCAGCAGTGAAAAAGCAAATTCTATGCTTGGCATGATCAGGAAGGGAATCGAAAATAGGTCGGCAAATGTTGTATTGCCTCTCTACAAATCTATGGTGAGGCCACATCTGGAGTACTGTGTACAATTCTGGTCACCGCACCTCAAAAAGGATATAACGGAACTGGAAAGGTACAAAGAAGGGCAACAAATATGATCCAAGGGATGGAGCAGCTCCCTTATGAAATCAGGTTGCAACGCCTTGGTCTTTTCAGCCTTGAAAGACGGCGTTTAAGAGGTGACTTGATCGAAGTGTATAAAATCATGCATGGGATAGAAAAAGGTGAACAAAGAAAAAATATTTTCTCTGTCACACAATACTAGGACTAGGGGCACTCCTAAAGCTCCAAGGTAGGAAAGTCAGGACAAATAAAGGAAATATTTCTTCACCCAGAGGGTCATTGGGTTATGGAACTCACTTCCAGAGGAGGTTGTGACAGCTGTCAGCCTGGACAGCTTCAAGGCAGGATTAGACAGATTCATGGATACCAAGGGAATCAGTAGCTACTGAAATGGACATCCAAGTGCCACCTCTGTGTTGATGGAGGCAGGCAGGATTTTCCCGGGTACTGGTTGTGGGGGTCGGGAGCAGGTGAGGGTTTTGCCCTCCTTTCTGCTAGAGATCCCTGTGTACAACTAGTGGGCCACTGTGTGACACAGAATGCTGGACTAGATGGGCTGAGGCCCGATTCAGCAGGGCTCTTCTTATGTTCTTATGTTCTTAGATAGATGTGTCTTGAGGGTCCCCTCCAACTCAGTAGAGGAAGCAAATGGATTACAGGAGAGTTTGGATGGTGCCTTTCTGCCCAGAAGAAGGGGGTTGGTCTAGATGTCCCTTCATGGGGTCTGTACTACGATTTCTGTTCTCCACAAATTTAACACGGCCCCTGCCACAAAAACAAAGTTTCTGGAGTAGAACAACTACTTTCAAAGTAAAGGCCACCCAATGAAACAGGAACTAATTTTCTTTATTATTAAAAATGTTTTTTTATTAAAAAAATTGAAATTTTGTCAAAAATCCATAGAGAAGGCAAACGTTATGAAATTTGGTGAACTAACAGTGGTCCATGTCTTCTACCACCGTAGCAAGTAGCATCAGAATTAGTCTGAATATGAGGGAGTGAGAGAGCCTCAAAGTTCCCCCAGTGCCAGTGCTTTTTTCTCCCTACGGTGCATGCATGTCTGCCATTAACAAAGCAATTTGGAAGTTTCAGAAATTTCAGAAAGTTTTGAATTTTTAAAAGAAATATTCAGTAGTGACTTTAGAATCAAACCACCAGCCCCCCTATGTCCAAAATGAGTTTAGAACCACATTTTTGGGATCAACAAAGCCTAATGGGTACACATCCACATTTGATTGTGCATTCAATTGTACAACATGACAATTTATCAACATGGCAAACATATGCAACTATCCCATAACTGTGAAGGATGAATCTACATTCTACCTCCTTGATTTAGGATATTGTCCCTTGGTTTTGTTGTTGTTGTTTTTGTCATGGGCAGCAAATATCTTGTGCCATCCCTGGTTGCCACCTTCTGCTGAACTGACAAGAAGATACCATCACTGCATTCATGGAAAGAGCCAATTGCACAAGTAGAGTTTCCACGGGATGCAGAATTCTTTCCTATGCTTTCTTCTAGACAGCTTCACAGAATGAACCAAAGTGTAGTAGTACAAGAATGGCACGTTTCTCTTTCCTTGTCTCCCCATTTTTCTTCAGACTCTTTTTATCATTTCTTGGAAATGTTATAAAGAGCATCACAGGGTGGACTGCAGCTGCTTCACAGCCAGTCTCCCACAATGTGTGGGTGCTTCTCTCCATCTGGTGCAAAAAACAGAGCTAGGTGACAGAGTTAACATGGGTCTCTAACCCACTCCATGGGGCCTCTGATGGCACTCACTGAGAAACTGCTCTGACAGAAGTGGCATAGCACTTAATCAGCCCTGTGGGGAGCCGAGGGCAGCTTCAAGCACCAGAACATACCAAGTCGGTTCAATGAGAGATTTCAAACTGGATCAATAGCCCCCCTGCTGAAAGCCACCCAGCTTATTTCCAAGGAACTATATTACATAGTTTCGTGTCTATATCAAGGAACAGAAAACTGCCCTTGGATTCTGCCAGACCTCACCTGAAATACTGCTTCCATTTTGGACATTAAAGCACACTTGTCACTATCCTGTGTTGTTGCCACAATGTGGGGTATCAGCAATTTACCATCATGTTGAGAGGCAGCTTCATGTCCCCATTGACACTGTACAATTGTAATGCCTCTGCTGTGCAAAATCAGATGACATTCAATTCTATCACTCCTTTCCGCCTGCTAATAAGGAGGCTATTCAGGTCCTGAGCCAGTGCTTGGCAGCTGTGATGGTCTGGATGAGGTGAACAAATAGAAATTGAATCCAGACAAGATAGAGGTCAGTCGTAAGGCCGAATAGGGTATTGGGATACAGCCTGTGTTGGACAAAGTTACACTCCCCCTGAAAATGCAGGTTCGCAGCTTGGGAGTTCTGGACTCATCACTGAGCCTGGAACTCCAGGGTTTGGTGGTGGCCAGGGGAGCATTCATACAATTAAAACTTGTGTGCCAGTTGTGCCCATTCCTTGGGAAATCAGACTTGTCCAAGGTAGTCCATGCTCTGGTTACATCTCAAATAGACTACCGCAACGCACTCTACATGGGTTTGCCTTTGAAGACTGTTCAGAAGCTTCAAATACTGCATGGGCAGCAGTCAGATTGCTCACTGGAGTGGCATACAGGGAGCATACAACTTTATTTATTTACTGTTTATTTATTTACTGTATTTGTATACCGTCTTTCTCAGCCCACAGGCAACTCAAGGTGGTTTTCAGGGGCAACAATTTGATGCTCACAATACCATAAATGCAATTAAAACATTAATATATAATATAAAACTACAACAAAATCAATAAAACATAAATCATTAGCATCTCCTTGTTGAAACATTGTCCAGTCCCATCGTCTAGTCCAGGGGTGCTCAGAATGGTGATCTCGATCACCAGGGTGATCTTCGGGCCTCATCCTGGTGATCTTCAGACCCCTGACCAGGTTTTTTGCTGTTGGTCCTCTTCATGCGCCCCTGCATGCTGCAAAGAAGTCCTCCGTCATTGCTCCTCCCGCTCCCTGCTCGCGCGCCGCTCCAAAAGCTCTAGAGTCCAAGAGGCAGAATGGGCCCCCTCTTCTGGCTTCCTCCTCCTCCCTCCGTCCGTCTCCAGCCACTCAGAGTCGTAGGAGACCAAAGGGGGCGGGCCTGGATGACGCGATGCATGGCTGGCCCCGCACACATGCGCAGAAGCGCCCATTCTGCCTCTCGGACTTCTCGTGAGCTCTTGGAGGCGCACGCATGCTGGCGGCATGGAAATAGAGCAACGACAGAGGAGAAGAAGAAGGATGCTTTGGGGTAATTTCCTTACCGCATCTCAAAGGTCGGTCTTTTTACTTTGTGGTGGGGGCTTGATTGTTCTGTGGCATGTCTCTTTGTTTATTTTTAATGTTTAAAAATGGCATTTTAGCTCCAAAGCCTCTCTGCTTACTTTGTTCCTTGAGAAATATATGTTGGGGAATATGGAAATGTGGGAGAAATGGGGTGGTTGGATGTATTTTTGCATGCCCCTTTGTTTACCTTACTGAGTATTAAATGGCCTTGCAGTTCAAAAGTCTCTCTTCTTACTTTCTGGCTGATGATATGTGTGGTAATATGGCAGTGTGGGAGAAATGGGGTGGTTGGATATATTTTTATGCTCTGTCTTATCTTGTTGTTATTAAATTGAAATGTTGATGTTTTATAACTTCATTTTATGTAAACTGCCCCGAGCCTGCTGGAAGGAGCGGTACATAAAAATGAATAATAAATAAATAAATACATAAGAAAATAGTAATACGTTTTACATTTCTGGGTAGGTGATCTTTGGGACTTGGTTTTTTAATCAGTAGCTCCCATGCTGAAAAAGTGTGAGCACCCCTGGTCTAGTCATTCCATTTTCCTATGTTTGTTATTCTGGATTTGCAAACACTTGCTCAAAAAGCCATGTCTTGATTTTTTTTGGAATGTTAAAAGGGAGGAGGCCAATCTAATATCCCTAGGGAGTGTGTTCCATAGCCAAGGGGACACCACTGAGAAGGCCCTGTCTCTCGTCCCCGCCAAATGTACTTGTGGCGAAGGCGGGATTGAGAGCAGAGCCTCCCCAGACGATCTTAGGGTCCTAGATGGTTCATAAGCGGAGGTGCGTTTGAACAGGTAAGTTGTTGGGCCAAAACCGTTTAGGGCTGGCAGCCAGTGGAGCTGGCATAACTTTCTTGTTACACCAGCTCCACTGGCTGCCAGTCTGCTACTGAGCACAATTCAAAGTGCTGGTTTTAGCTTATAAATCCTTGAAGAGTTCCGGCCCAGCTTTCCTGTCTGAACCTATCTCTCCCTATAAAACATCTATAAGCATAAGATCATCTGGGGAGTCCCTGCTACCGGTCCTACCTTCTTCGCAGGCACGACTGGTGTGGACGAGAGACAGAGCCTTTTCAGTGGCGGCCCCTCTGCTGTGGAACTCCCTCCCTAGAGACATTACATCAGCCCCCTCCCTTCTCATCTTCCATAATAAAGTGAAAATGTGGCTTTTCAAACAAGCTTTTGGAAATCTAGTGCACTAGATAAATATGGAATTGTGTGCAATTGAATACTGGAATGGCTCAGACTATGACTTTGGATAACGAGACTAACAGTAAAAGTTTTGTTTGTTTTTGCATGTTTTAAAATGTCTTAATGTATGGGTTTTATAATTCTGTTTTAAATGTTGTTTTTAGCTGCACATTGTTGAAGGTATCACATGGTTATCTGGCTATAAAGCTGCTTGAGTTGCCTTCAGGTTGGAGAAAGGTGGGGTAGAAATGTTGTAAATAAATAAATAAATATAGCCTAATGTTGGCCTTTTGCTGTGCTGCTTCTCCCCTTTCCTTTTTTCCATATATTTTTTAATTGTAAAATGTATAAGAAATGGGGACAAGAGTGGGTGGCTATAGAATTGGGATTTCAATGGCTTCTCTGTGTAGCCTGACATGGTGGTTGTTCGAGTGGTCCAGCATTTTTGTGTTCTCAAATAATATGCTGTGTCCAGGTTAGTTCATCAGGTGCTCTGCTATGGCTGACTTCTCTGGTTGAAGCAGTCTGCAGTGCCTTTCATGTTCCTTGATTTGTGTTTTGGCAATGCTGCTGCGTTTGGTGGTCCCTATGTAGAGTTGTCACAGCTTCATGCTATACAGTAGACTCCTGCAGAGGTGAGAGGATCCCTCTTGTCCTTTGCTGAACATAGCATTTGTTGGATTTTCTACCATGTCAGGCTACAACTATCATGTCAGGATACACAGAGAAGCCATTGAAATCCACAAGCATGTAGATAATATCAACAGAAAGGAAGAAACCATGAAAATGAACAAAATCTGGCTACCAGTATTAAAAACTCTAAAATTATAACAGTAGATAAAGAACAACTTTCAAACACAGGGGAACTCAAGACAACAATTTAGGGCAGCTAATCACCCCTCAACAAAGGATTCCTCCAGGTACTAAACTGTCAGGCCATCAAATGCTAATCAAGGTGGCCAATTGAAACATTCACACTTAGCCCCAACAGACAAGAGTTCTTTCTCCCACCCTGGTCATTATTCCACAGGTATATAAACCCATTTTTCCTGGTTTCCAACGGACCTCACAACCTCTGAGGATGCTTGCCATAGATGCAGGCAAAACGTTGGGAGAGAATGCTTCTGGAACATGGCCATACAGCCCAAAAAACCTACAACAACCCAGTGATTTTGGCCATGAAAGCCTTTGTCATTACAACAAGGTTCTTTACTTGGGCAGCCATTGGAGCTCCAGCAGGGCAGGCTCTCAAGGCGAGTCTCCTGATTAGTGGGCATGGAAGACCAACATACATACACAAGACTGAACTATACACATGGTGAACAGACCTGAAGTATTACTCATAAGCAAAGATTATTGATTATGTAAAAATCGCTCCAGCCACATTGGGCATTTGTTAAGGGTAGCAACAATGTGCCCCCTTTGTTCAGAGTTGCACAGTTTTGCAAGCCTAAACAAATATCTAATGCGGCTGTAGTCATCTTTGCACAATTAAAAGTCTGTGCCTGTGAACTGATAAGCTGTTCAGAAATTTGGATTTCAAAAATTAAAGTTAATCACATGCAATGTGGTCCTTTAATTTGGCCCTCAAACTCCAAATGCAGGAGTTGAGAGGGAAAGAATGAACGAAAGAAGGAGCGCATCTTCCTAACTGCTGAATTTTGCATTGAATTATTAACAAATATATCAGGGGCAGAGCAGGAGAGGTTCTCCCCTTAAAATAAATAAATAAAGGGAGTTCATTATGCACCATGAACCTGCTTAAATATTCATCATGTTGTTAATGAACCACATTCATTTTTAAAATGTGCAATCGGAGATGGCGTCGAACATGATTTGATAATAATATAATCTGCTTATAATGGTAGAAAGGACGAGAACAGTGAAAATAATTATATCTCTAAACATTCGACATGGTTTCCTCCTGGCTAACGAGCAGCTGTTTTTCATTAACCGCAACGTTATATCCGTAGCAGATCAACCTGGCCCAGCTGGGAACATTTAGAAGAGTACAATGTGTTACCGAACCAAGATAGCTGAACTATTCTTGTAATAAAGCAAAAAGGTATCAGTATACCTCTCTCTTTCTCTTTGCAGATGTTCTATATGAGGAGAACCAAAATCTGGATAGCCCTTGGGTTCTGCTTCAACTCGTCACCTCTTATTCTTAATTATGCTACGGTGTGATGGAAGCAATGTCACATATGTGTGTGGGTGCATCCATGATGGGATTGTCTTACAATATTTTTCACTAGCTTATACAATCAAGCATTTGGGAGGCATTCATGGGACTAGCTAGACCAACCATCTGCTATGCAGTAGTCTATGGCTAAAGCACTTGCTCAGGTGTCAACTCAACCTCTATTTTAAAATATGCAAAGAAGAAGAGACAACTATTTGCAAGGTAGTATATTGTAGGGTTGTGAGCGAATCCGTTTTCCTTTGGTACAACCGTTCTTTCATTATCTTCAGGAGTATCTAAAGGGAATACCCCTCCTGCTAGGAAAATCAGCTTGACCTGAATGCAAGTGGGAGCTCATCCTGGCTCTTTGTCTGCTTTTCGTGGTGTTCCATGCCTCCTTGCCTTGGAAAGCGCATGCACCTGCCTGCAGCTTGTAATCAGATGGGGGAAAGCATGAGTATGCGTAATGGGAATGCTTCCCCCCCCCCATGCCCACCCTGGGCATTCCACAGATATATTAACCTCACTTGCCTAGTTTTCATCAGACCTCACAACCTCGTTTCCGGTGTAAGCCGCTCTAAGTCATCCCCCCGATGTGTGTGTGTGAGAAGGACAGGGTACAAATGTAATAATAATAATAATAATAATAATATGGGAAGGGGAGCCTGGGGAGTCCCCCCCTCCATAATGGGCAGATAGAAAATGGATCTTTCAGCACCCCCGAGTGAAAACAGATATCTGCCCTCCCAATTTTGGGGGGCTCCCAAAAAATGCATCGGAGGCCCCCACCGAAAGCCAGGACATGAAACGGGCCAAGGTTTACCCAGACTACACAAGCCATAGTCTTTCATTTATGCATTCCCAATTCTCCCTTCTTACTTTTTGTTTGTAAGAAGGGAACATCTCCTTTCTAACACAAAATTAAAATGAGAGGGAGGTATAACGTTGTGGTTCATTCGTCTAGCAGAGTTTTCGCATCCTTGATTCTCGATTAACACTGAGTCATGGGATTTGTAGTTTTTCAGTTGCATAAGCATTTACTCTCCCCTTTTGCTCTAATCTCTATAGTTGCAACATGAGAGCTCCTCTGTTCTAAGCACAAACTTGGCAAGGGAGGAATGTGCAATGTTTTGGTTCATGCAACTACCACAGTGGCACATCCCAGATTTAACCCGGCATCATTGGATCTGTAGTCTTTCAGCTGTGTAATCACTTATTTCTCCCTTCTTGCCCGGCATTCCCAACATGAAACTGTAATCCCACCCTACTCCAACATCAGCTCAGATTAAGGAATTAATGCTGCAAATGACACGAACATCAAGAAACAACACTGGTGTGATTCAACCCGCAATTGTATCGCTCGCTTGTGTACGTGCGTCCCAAAAGAAAATCTTTGCATAATTCTGCTCTTGCCACACAATAAATAGCTTTTTCTGGTTGATTAAACACAGCACCTGTCTTAGCAGCTGTTTATTAACCAGCACACTCCGAGGCAGGAGGCATTATCGTGCTCATTTGCGATGCTAAAGGAAGCTGTTTGCCGGCAGAGGCTTAACGCACCAGAACCGTGCTGGAATTTTCTAACCCGTAAAAGACCAAGGAGTTAGCAAAATGATTTGTTTTGTTATTCTAATTGGCCACTGAAGTGCAAGGCTTGATATGAGCTGATTCGGTGGGCTCTTTCATGATAGAACAGAAAGAATCAGCTCCATGCTTGCTAAAGAGAACTGGGGGAACTAAGTGCTCCATATTCAATGAGGGGATGATTGCTTACATTTGGGAGGGATGTGGTGTCTGATCAGAGTATGAATCCGTGCTACAAAGAGTGAATCATGGGATGATAAGAACAAGCTGAGCATCAAAACAGCTGCAAAGTTTTCAGGAAAGAGGATACAACTCAGCTCCCTGCCATGTTGAGACAAACGCATGAATGTCAGAACATCTTTCCTGAACCAGACCAGAGATTCATCCACTCAGGAGCAGCTGGTGAACCTTTTCTAGTTATCAGTCTGAAATTTCACATCTGAATCTTAACTCCAAAATAGGGCCAATACCTTGGATAGCATCTTCAAAGTTCAAGATGAAACAGAGTACATTCAAATGCCACTGGTTACCATAGAACATTGTATCCAAATATGCATGTTGCTGCTAATGCTGGCTGAGTAGTTGTGCACAGCTGACACATGCAACCACATACTCAATATTGCTTCCATTCCACTGTTGGATAATTAAGGGTAATAGAATCCTAGAACTGAAGCAGACTTCAAGGACTTTCCAGTCCATCCCCATTATGCCATGCAGAAAGACACAATCAAAGGACTCCCAATAGTAGCCATTCAGCACCTGTTCCAAAACTTCCAGAGATGAAGATTCCATGACACTCTTAGGTATTAGCATATTCCACAGTTGGGTTGTGGTGAGTTTTCTGGGCTGTATGGTCATGTTCTAGAAGCATTCACTCCTGATGCTTCACCCACATCTATGGCAGGCATCCTCAGAGGTTGTGCGGTCTGTTGAAAACTAGGCAAGTGAGGTTTATATATCTGTGGACTGTCAAGGATGGGAGAAAGAACTCTGGCCTGTTGATGGCAAGTGTGGATGTTGCAATTGGCCACCTTGATTAGCACTAAATGCCATGCTGGCTCCATGGATGAAGGAGGGGAGAGCCAGTGCACGTCGGCCACAAAGCAACATGGGAGGGCTCCCGTGTTCCCATTGCAATGCATGGGGGAAGTTCCCACTATGCATACTCATGCTTCCCCCCATCTGATCGGACTTGGCTAGAGCTGGGCAATGTGGGGCGTGGGGCACTGGATTCCCCACACCTCTCTATGAAGCAAAGCAACCTTGGCGGCCATCTGATAAGGTCGTAAAACTGTGGTGCCTAGAATTAGATACCGTATTCCAGGTGAGGCCTGACCAAAGCAGAATAGCACCATGATTTCCCTCAATCTAGATATTAGAATCCTTTTGATGCAACCAAACTCCTATTGACATTTTTTCCTGCTGTACCACACTGTTAGCTCATGATCAACTTGTTGTCCCTGAAGGCTCTAATATCACCTATGTACCCAATGCCAAAACACCTTGGAAGGCCATCATACTCGGACAACAAGGGATCACCTAAGGAGGACTGGGTTTCAAGGATCAAAGATTTCAGTTGTCACAACGTCACCAAATTTTGGTGGTGATAGAGCAGCATCAATCTGGTGCCCACCCCATGGCCCAGGTGGAGGGCAGTTTCCTAAGAGTCTTCCATCAACCCGGCTCCTCTACAAAGATTCCTACATGGCATATCCATGACGTGATTACTAGTGATTTTCCACTTGTGTTTTCCTGGATGCCCACATGGACTGTGGATTTACTTTCCCCTATATGGATACTTACCTTACAAAGGGACTATTTACCACGCCAGGACTCGCCTATTAAGGCACATTAGGACTGGACAATCCGGACTTTTTTGAACTTCGATGTGAGTAATTCTGAGTATCTTCCACAATCGTTACTTTGTCATATGTATTTCTGGCACCAGGACACACTTGTTGCTTTATTATGAATATATAGATTGAACGCTATCATTTGGATATTATCTCTTTATTTAAGATTGGACTTTGTCCCTCTATTGTGTTGTTGCTTAGTGAGTGTGTAGACCGTGCCTTTGTAGCTCGGAGGGCAGTTTTACCCCACTTCTACGGAATTAGGTGCCCCACTTGCTTTATGGGTAGGATCCTGTGTGCACCCTACATACATTATTTTCTCTGTCTCTGGTGTGAGCCATGGTTCAGGTGGCCAGAGAGCTTCATCTAGGTTAAATCGGCCTGAACTAGTCCAGCAGAAATCATCATACAAAGCAGGTGTCAGCATTCAGGGACTCTAACACTAAGTCGGCAGCGGGCCAAGTGTTCAAAAAATATCCTTATCAGCTTCAATAGAGAGCAGCTGCTCCCCTGCAAGGAATGTCAAGTTTTGCTTATTTCATTTCTCAGAAGAAAGAATGAAAGATATCAAAAGTTCTTTTCCCCAGTTGGGGGGAGATTATGAGAGGCTTTGCACATTTTTTTTCTGGGATGCTTTGCATTTGCTGACCTTTTTTGTGAGAATCTAAGGCGGCTGATGGACTGGGGGCGGGGGAGCTAAAAAATAAAACTGCATAACTAAGTAATATTTGCTTCCCCTCATCTCCCTCCCAAAAAGTCCATTTGCAAAAAGAAATCACAAAAATGTCTTGCAATGTGGAAAATGTTGCAACAGAAAATCTTTCAGTGGTGTGAGAAGAAGGAGTGAATATGAAATGGTCCCGCTTACCCAAGGAGAAACCGGAAGAGTGAGCCCAACAACAGAATGGGAGCTGAGGTAGAAGGCAGACTTCAAAGAGATGGGAGGGATGTAATGAGATTGAAGAGAGTAGAGTGAAGAAGAATCAGAAGATGTTTGGATGTGGAAGATGGAAGGGAGCAAAAGAAATACTTGAGAAAGGATGGAGAGAGAGAGACAACAAGGGAAGCAATAGCAAACTAGAAGGATGAGCCATGAGAAGGAGCATCAAACAAAACCATGGACCTAAAACTAGGCTTGACTTGGGAGAGATATGAGCCTGAAAAATATGAATAGGGACCAGCCAAAAAAGCCCCATGAAGTGACACAGGAACAGGTGTATACTAGGAGTAAAATCCTACCTTAACGTATTGAATGAAAATTCTGAGAGTGCCTTGGATTGCAATAAGATCAAACCAGGAAATAAAGTCTGACTCCTCACTGGAGGGAAAGATATTAGAAGCAAAGATGAAGTACTTTGGCCACATATTGAGAAGACAGGAAAGCTTGGAGAAGACAATGATGCTGGGGAAGATGGAAGGAAAAAGGAAGAGGGTCCAACCAAGGGCAAGATGGATTGTTGGTATCTTTGAAGTGACTGGCTTGACCTTGAAGGAGCTGGGGGTCACTCCCCCTGGTGGCCAGAAAGTTTGCCTCTGTTTGTCTATATATGTGTGTGATATGTAAAATGTATGTACTATACTGGACTGTGATAAATGTCACATGTTTATATGTCATATGTTGAACTGCAGGGATTGTCTGCAAGTATGTGTACTGTAATCCAGTCTGAGTCCCCTTTGGGGTGAGAAGAGCGGAATATAAAGTAAATAAATAAATAAATACAACCAACAGGGAGCTCTGGGGTGGGCTGGTCCATGAGGTCATGAAGAGTCAGAAGTCACTGAATGAATAAACAACTCAAACATATTGAATTTGAGTAAAGCTCAGGCAGCTGCCCACACCCCCATGTACAGTAGTGGCCAGATGACTGGAAGCTTCCAGTAAATTCCTATCCCTAAGATTAATATAACCATCCTTCACCACCATGCTCTTCCTTGAAGAAAATAAACCAACTAGTGCAGATCTACTGAAACACTGAGGTTTACATGCATTAATTCACCAATTGATTTAATAAGTTGACCTCAGATGGGATGGGCAATAAGATTTAGATCATTATTTTCATTCATAATTGCAAAGAATACACTTCACTATCCAACATGTTGGAGAGTGGAGCAATTTTGTCTCCTCCCCTCGGAGAAGAGATTGGTTGATTTCGCAGAATGTACTGGAAGGGAGGAGGGGCTGGCATAGTGTGCTGCCAGCCCCTTTTCCCTCATTCTGCTCTGGAGCATCGGCGAGGAAGGCAGTTCTTACGACGAGGCCCCAACTTGAGTGAAGGTCGGTTTGGGGCCTGCTGGGGTGTGAGGAGTGAGACCAGAGGTGGTTTTAACCCCCTGGTGTGGCTTCCTCGCCTCCTCGAGGGAGCAGGACCAGTTTCACATGGTGCTAGGATTGGCCCCTTAATTCGGCCCCTTAGTGGATATTGCCAGGCCCAGGGGAGGGTTTTCAGTTGTTATACAGCCCTGCTTACTTAGATTGGGTGGCAGTAACTGGTTGTGCCTGCTGGGCCTGGCTGGAGGAAGGGCCCTGGGGACCTATCAACATAGTAATTACTAAAAATAATAATATTAAATTAGAATAAGTATGAACAATTAATAAATAAATTAAAAAAATTACCTCGGGCGGTCAGAGGCTGGGGGCGAGTTTCTTGGCTGTGGGCCCTCCTTGCCCAGTTGCCCAGGCCCCCAGTATTCAGCTGTCCACGCCCCCCCTCCCTTGTTGCATGCACACCCATGGTTGGGGAGGGGGCTGGGGATCTTGGATTGCTGCGGGCTCGCTTTGCGGGCCCGTGAGTGGCCAGTTTGGGCCTAAAGAAGCCCACAAGGCCGCTCCGGAGAGTTGCGCCCGCCTGGGCACGCTTCGAGCAAGCCCGGTCCATCTGGGCCTTGCCCACTGCCTCACTCGCTTTGGAGGGGCCGGCTGGGGCCTAGCAGGAGCCCACCAGGCCGCTCCAGCGAGTTGCGCCGGGTGACGCACTGTTTTTTCGGCGCACATGCGCCTTGATGGCTGCTACAGGGCGCGCATGCGCCCTAGTGGACACCGCCGGCCGTGCATGCGCCCTAGCCGCGAACTGGCAGGGCAACATGGTGGTGCCCTATGGAGGCCGCCATATTTGCCGTACAGCTTACAGGGAGGGCTGTACGGCAAACTGCCTGTGGCGGCCGCCATCTTGGCCGCATGGCGGCTGCCGCTGAGAGCCGCCATCTTGGCCACATGGTGGCTGGCCTTGGGGGCCGCCATCTTGAGAATGGCGGCCATTTTGGATCGCCAGAAAATAAAAATAAAAAATAAAAAAGGAAAATAAATAAATAAATAGAAAATAAAATAATAATGAAATAAAATAAATAAATAAATACAATAAAATACAATAAAATAAATAAATAAGATACAGAAAAGGACATAAAAAGGAAAAGAACCATACTGGAGAAATAACAAAATAATAATAATAGTAATAATAATAATAATTATAAAAAAATAGAAAAGAGAAATATATGGAAATGGGATGAGAGAAACAGAAAAGGGGGAAAGGAACCTAAATTATTTGGAATGAAAGTAAAAATAATAGGAATGAATAAATAAATGAAAATAAAATGAAATGCAACAGATATATGTATGTATACAAATAAATCGAAATGAAATAAGATAAGATGATAATGATTTTATTGATATATACATGTATATATAAAATTACTATTTGGAATGCCGATATGGTATATATGTTATAATACAATAAAGGGATAGCGATGATAGGAGAAAACCAAGGGGAGGGAGCTCCCGACTTGATGTTTATTTATTTTATTTATTTTTATTTATTATTTGCATTTGTATTCCGCCTCTTCCCGAGGGCTCGTGGCGGGTTACAAGACATACATAGTGATCGGCAGGCAACACTCATGCCGACTCACGAACAAAATAAAACAATGCTATAACCATAAAAATAACAAAAATGATACTAAAAAACATCATTAAAACATTGTTAAAATTACACTAAGTGACAAAAACGGTAACACAGAGTCATAAATCGATTGAAGGCAAGAGGCGTTATATGTCTACCGAAGGCCTGGTTGAAAAGGAAGGTCTTACAGGCCCTGCGGAAGGGGGCGAGCTCCCGTATGGCTCTAGCCTCCTCCGGCAGGGCATTCCAGGCCGTTGGAGCTGCTACTGAGAAGGAGCGCTGCCTAGTTGATGATAGGCGGCAGAGGCGGATCGGTGGAATCTCCAGCAGGTTTTGCTCTGCTGAGCGGAGTGATCTCGGGGGATCGTATGGGGCAAGGCGGTCCAAGAGGTACGCAGGTTACCTTGCTACGGACCTACATTACTACTATTCAAATAAAACAGGATGAGAATGTTTTACTTGAATATGAGTCAATTTGGTGATAAGCCACGACTAGGCGTATGGACCGTAGCGTATTGAGGTTCGTAAAGATGGTTATCTTTGCGTGGATTGCCACCCATGTTGACGTGTTGTCTCGATGCTTTGCTTTTCAGATGGCACCTAAGAAGAACTGCGGTGGCGTTAAGGGCAAGGGCCCAGCGAAGAAGGCGACGAAGCGGGCGTTGTCCCCTCAGGCCTCACCTGAGAGGGCGAGGGGTGTCTCCAGGGAGGAAATGGATGCGGTCCTCAAGAGGGTTCTGGAGATCGAGTCGGATATGGGCTTAGCCACAGCGGGGGTGACACCAAGGCCGGCATGGGTAGCTAGTATGGACTTGAGGTATGCTAACATCTTATCTCGTCTTTCTATCATAGACGCTGAGCGAGCGGCCAGAAAGCGAGCGGAGGAGCAGCAGAGTGGTCAGCCCTCTGGAGGTTCTAACGAGACGGTACAGGTCCAGACAACACCGGAACAGGCGATGACCCCGGGACCCGTGCCTGAAGAGTTGCCCATGCCCCGGGAGCAGTTAGCGATGCCAGCACCTGCAGTGGTTGACCGGCCGGCACCAGTCCAGGTGTTGCCCCAGATCGTGCCGTCAGAGAGGCCCTCGACTTCTCAAGGTACAAACACCACACTATCTTGGCCCTGGGATCAGGGCCAGGTGGCGCTTCCCACGCTACAGGACACACAGGGCAGTGTAGCGCAGGCAGTTCCAACCCAAGCTCCCCAAGAACAGGGGGGTGGCATTCCTCAGCAGTCCACGCCGTCCACGGTTACCCTTGAGATGGCTAGGACTAGCGATGTGAACAAGTTCTGGGGAACTGAAAAATGGCAGGCCCACATGACCCCGAGTAAGACAGTGGTTGCGTTAGGGTCCCACCTTACACGGAAAGTTATCGACAAAATCTTGCGTAACGGGTATGTGGATATCTTCTCCCTCTACTTTAGGGAGTTAGATAAGAAGGAGAAGGATGAGCTGGATGAAGAAAGGAAGGACGAATTAAAAAAGAGGAAAGTCAATCAGATTTGGGATAATTGGCATGCGTGCTTCTCAGTTTACGCAGCCATTATTTCAACGGCCCACCCGGATAGGGGCCCAGCTCTGTTTCAGTATCAGAGCTTAATACGCCACGCGCACTTGGAGGGCCCCAGCGATGCCTGGCTTGACTATGACAAACGTTTTCGGTTAAAGGCTGCCTCTAATCCAGACATGAGATGGGACCTGATTAACAATCAATTGTGGTCTGAAGACATGGGCACATTAAAGGTGGGGTGAGGAAGAAGGCTGACAGCGGGCAGATGATTGTCACCAGGACTGCTCAGTCCTTTCGGAAAGGGGGCCCGCAGCAGCAGGCCCAGTGGTGAGGTAATATTTGCTGGGACTTTGCGGCCAGAGGGGTTTGCAACCGTAACCCCTGCCGCTATCAGCACTCGTGTGGCATCTGCTTGGGAGCTCACGCCACGCGTAACTGTTCCCGAGGGGGTTTCAATAAGGGAGAACATAAGTACAACCAATATTAAAAACCCCCCGGTCAATCATCCCTTCCCAAAGGGCCCCAGTCCAGTTAAGCTGGACCAGTTAAAGGAATGGTTAGCGTTATATCCCAACAGGGATGACGCAAGTTATGTTTGGGAAGGTTTTTCACGAGGTTTTAGGATCTCAACTATGGGACCACGTTTGCCTCAGTGAGCAAGGAATTTGAATTCAGTTATCGGCTTTGAGCATCTAGTTCAGCAGAAAATAAATAAGGAAGTTAAGGAAGGCAGAGTTATTGGACCGTTTACCACACCTCCGGTTCCTCATTTGAGAGTTTGTCCGTTAGGGATTGTGCCCAAGAAGACGCAGGGAGAATACCGCCTCATTCACCACCTGTCCTATCCTAAGGGCGGGTCGGTGAATGACGCTATCCCTGAGGAATTGTCATCAGTTAAATACACTTCGTTTGATGCGGCCGTGCGGGTAGTCTGTCGTCTGGGCTTGGGAGCCGACTTAGCAAAATGTGACATCAAGTCAGCATTCCGTCTGCTCCCAGTTCACCCGGCGGATTTTGATCTTCTGGGATTTCGTTTCCGTGACCTTTTTTACATGGACCGGGCATTGCCCATGGGCTGCTCGGTTTCATGTGCCGCATTTGAGCGTTTTAGTACGTTCTTAGAATGGGCAGTCAAGGAAAAATCCGGCCTTCAGGGAGTGGTCCATTATTTAGATGATTTTCTTTTTATAGGACGGGCAGGGACTGGGGAGTGCAGATTTCTTATGCGCTCATTCCAGCAACTGACCTGTCAGTTAGGAGTCCCATTAGCGGAAGAAAAGACGGAAGGTCCTAGTACCGTTTTGACTTTTCTAGGGATAGAGCTTGATACCATTAATCAGTTTTCAAGGCTTCCTGCAGAAAAGGTAGATAGTTTGACGGTTAGGGTCCGGAATTTCCTGTGTCGCAAGAAAGCAACCCTGAAAGAATTTCAGGAGTTAATTGGTCACTTAAACTTTGCATGCAGGGTGGTGGCACCCGGACGTGCATTTTTGCGCAGGCTGTGCGACGCCATTTCAGGCGTTCAGTCGCCTCGCCATCATTTGCGGGTAACGCGCCATTAAGGCAGACCTGTTAATATGGCTTAAATTTTTATCAAATTTTAATGGGATTTCATTCTGGAGACAGGAATTGGCCGTTATGGACGCACTGAAGGTGGCCTCTGATGCTTCAGGGGCTATAGGTTTTGGGGTTTATTTTGACGGCCAATGGTGTGCAGAGCAGTGGCCCCAAGTGTGGCACGAGGCTGGCATCACGGCCGATTTGACTTTTCTTGAGTTTTTTCCGATTTTGGTAGCGGTCACAATATGGGCTGAGAGAATGGCCCCCTGAGGGACCCCACAATGTAAGGGGGAGCCCTCGGAGGCCACCCCTCCCCACTTCACTCGCTGCAGGCAGTTTTGGAGGAAGGAGGACAGCCAGTTGAGGGCTGTCCCCCTCACCGCCGCCACCGCCAGGCGGTGTGTCAAAAGTTGGTAATCGACAGTATCAAACGCTGCCGTGAGGTCCAATAACACGAGCAGCGCCGATCCGCCTCGATCCAAGTGGCAACGGAGTAGGTCTGTGATGGAGACCAGGACGGTCTCTGTCCCATGGCCTGAACGGAGGCCGGACTGGAAGGGGTCAAGCCAGGTTGCATCATCCAGGAATGTCTGCAGCTGGTCCATTGCTGCCCTCTCAATTACCTTGCCCAGGTACGGTAAATTGGACACTGGGCGGTAATGGAGGAGCCGCAGGATCTAACCCGGGCTTCTTCAGCAATGGACTAACCACCGCCTCTTTTAACTCCTCTGGAAAAGCTCCTTGCTCAAGGGCAGTTGACTATATTCAACAGAGGGCCTCGTAACCCCTCCACGCAGCTCGAATCAGCGTGGAGGGGCACGGGTCGAGGGAGCAGGTGGTTGGTCGAAGAGCTGCGACAATCTTGTCAACATCCTCTGCGTCCAGTGGCCGAAACCGGTCGAAGGTGGACCGGCGGAGGGCCACGGAGTCTCAAGCTCCTGTACTGTATCAACCGTGGCAGGGAGGTCCGGCGGAACGTCGCAATCTTGTCTGCGAAATGATTCTGGAAAGCCTCGGCGGAAAGGGGCCCGATCATCATTTTTTGGGATGGTAGGGACCATCGTCAACTGCCGAATTATCCTGAACAATTGGGCCGGGCGTGAATCTGCAGACGCTATCAAGGAGGCATAATGAGAATTTTTCGCCTCCTTGACCGCATGCTCATAAGCCTCACTAAAGAGCTTATAAGCTGATTGCGAAGGCCTGTCACGGAGCTTCCTCCACATGCGCTCCAGCCGTCTCTTCTCCGCTTCATGGTTCTAAGATCTTTGGTGAACCATGGAGAGCAATGCTTGCGAGGTTTGAGAGGGCGCTTAGGGGCAATCTCGTCGAGTCGTGGATAACTTACAGTTCCAGGTGGTGACTAGCTCCTCGAGCGAGACGCTGACAGGCTCCAAATCCCTCAGGGCATTCAGGAACCTGGTTGGTTCCATAAGTCCCTTCGGGCGAACCCAAATTGGTTCGGCACCCTTGCCGGGGGGGTGGTGGCGTCTCAACCCGGACTCTTAGAGCACAGTGATCCAACCATGGCCCCTCGGTTACAGAGGTGACGGACACTTGGACACCTGCAGAGAAGATCAGATCGAGTGTGTCCAGCCCGATGTGTGGGGCCCGAGTTTAAGAGGAGAGGCCCAGTGCCGCCATGGCTCGACACAAGGTCCCCCGCTGCAGATGGAAGGGAGGCTGTGTCGGCGTGGACATTGAAGTCCCCCAGAACTATAAGTCTGGGAACCTCAATGCCCACTCAGCCACAGTCTCCAGCAGCAGGGAGAGACTCCTCGCTGGTGCGCTAGGTGCTCGGTACACCAGCAAGAAGGCTACACTCTCTCCGGGCTCCCCACATCAGGTCGACACTTTCAATCCCGTCTGTTTCCAGTGCAGGGACCGCTCTAAGATGTAACAGGTCACGGGAGAGGATAGCCACTCCCCCCGCCTCCCATTCCTATTCTGGTGAGTAACAACATAATCAGGGTATGCTAGCTCGTGCAGGCAGGTTTCATCACCATCGTTGATCAGGTTTCGGTTATGCAGCAGAGATCCACTCTGCTCTAAAAATCCTTGAGAGTAGCAGTTTTGTTCCTAACAGGCGCGCGTTAACTAACACCAGAGAGAAGGGGGGGAAATGGAAGCCTGTCACCAGCGTGCTTCGGGATAGGGCGCAGGTCAGAGGTACG
This sequence comes from Anolis apletophallus, assembly GCA_030556195.1. Classification (NCBI taxonomy): domain Eukaryota; kingdom Metazoa; phylum Chordata; class Lepidosauria; order Squamata; family Anolidae; genus Anolis; species Anolis apletophallus. The sequence continues at coordinate 142,864,475 of JARBWK010000007.1, read as the reverse complement.
TCGAGTCTCACAGCAACTCAGCGTACCTCTCGCTTTTGGCCTGCGCCTAATGCTGTATTTCCCCATCCCAGAGATCACTGCAATGGGGGCTTCTGTGTCAGTAGAAGGTCTTGCGGGCTTAATTTGTGGCACACCCCGAAAGGGAGATCAGGGGGGCCGATAAACCACTAGAGATTGGCGCACATGGCGCACGTGGTTGATTTGCAGCTTTCACATTTCCTCTGGCCAAAAAGGCCGCCCCCCAAAAGGTCCTGGACTTATAGCCCTGTTTCTGTCTGTGAGGACCTTGCTGGCTCTTTCTTAACGGTTTAGCATCCGTTGTGGTAAGTCTTAGGCCCTCCTTAGGCTTATCGTTGTTGGTTGATAATGGGGCTGCCAAGCCACCATCAGAATTCTCTCAGGTACTGATAAGTCTTTGGATTCGCAGCAGGCAGGAGGAGAGTCACTGCTGATCGGCTTGCCTTGCTTTGGAGGAGGAGCTGGGTGATGTTGAGGCTTCCGTCGAGCCCGCCTCTGGCTCCGCCTCTGGCTCCGCCTCAGGCTCCGCCTCTGGCCGCACCTCCGCTTGCTCCACTTGCTCTTACTCCCTGCCCCACACCTAGGCGCCAGGGGGGAGGACAGGTGGAATCGAGGGATTACAACAACCGGCTCCACGTCCGTGGGAGCCGGTGTGGCCTGTTGGCTTGGGCTGCTGAGAGCCAGAGGGGGAGGCGTTAGCTGGGGTAGCACTCTCTTCCGCACACGCCTCTGGTCACGCCTCTGGCCACGCCTCCGGACCCGCCTCCGCTTGCTCCGACCCCCTGGCTCCTGTCCAGGGGCTGGGGAAGGAGGCGGAAGAAGATGCTCCGCCATTACGGCGTCCTGTGTTGTGGGCGCCATCTTGATCGGGCTCACCAACACCCCGAGCCGGTAATAAGCATGCCCGGCGCCAGGGCCGTCCGGCCGGGGCCTTGGCCAGAACCGCGGTGGTATCCAGCAGCTCAATGATCCAGGTGCCTCTGCTGCATGTTCCGATGGCTCCATCGTGGAGGCGAGAATGGGAGGACCATGGGCATCCCCCTAAGTCCGCAAGCGGGCAATCGTCGTCCCGAGCAGAGGGCGTCGCTGGCTTGGTTTGGGGGCCAGTCGGCTCACCAACCTCCGGGATCCAGATCTGGATAAGTCGCCCTCCGACGCTCTCACTTTCCCCAACCCACGCCACCGTCAGTTTGTGCAAAGAGACAGCCGCCCGATAGTCCAGGGGGAATAGGCAGAGAGCATGGTCCCCAGTCTCTGGAGTTGAGAAGACACCAGCTGGTATTGTAATTTAATTGCACCCAAGGAGGGGTGAGCATTGCCCTCCGAGGCTCTGCCATTGTGTAGTCCCAATAGGCCTTATCACCGGAAGCCGATGGCATGGAGCACCATGTATTCCTTCGCAAGCCCCAGCTGAGCGTTGGGTATTTGAATCGCTCTGTGTCATCTCTAGGGGACCTGCTACAGCAGCTCCCTGCTGGAGGGTAAGAACCCCTCAGGCGGGAGGTCAGATTTCCCAAATCCAGGGTTGAAGAAGACCCCAAAGGCCCCAATACAGGCGGCCTTGGACGGAGCTCCTCCGAGGCACCTCCGAATGCAGCCGCCATCTTAGCTTCCCTTCAGAAATGTAATGGAATCACTCCATCCACTCAATTAAGTAGATGGCCTTCAACAAAGAACTGGAAGTGATGTCAACAGCTTCTTCGGGATACTCCATAGGCTGGTATCTCTAGAGACCACACTTGGTCTAAAGAGTGGAGACACCCATTGCTTAGTGTGGACAATACTGTGCTAGATGGACTCATACTTGGTATAAATTAGCACCATATATCCTTGTTCTGGATCCTAGCATTCATGGTTTTAAATCTGAATTCAAAAAAAATATTGAGGCTGATGTCAGTTTTTGTCAATGGGCATTAGCTAATTATGACTAGTAGCCACACTGTGCAAGAGTAAATGTGTTGCAGTGGTGTAATGGTTTTAGACCAGGTTTCATTTCCTTGCTCAGCCATGAAAACCTGCTGGACAATCTTGGTTGAGTCACACACTTTCAGATACACAAAAGTCCTATGATCGGTTCATCCTAGGATCACCATAAATTACAATTGAATTGAAGGCACTCAAAACAAAACCAAATTGAAATTCCATCATTAATATCTATGTGAACACTGAGCCAGGAAGAAGTCAAACATGGTTAATATATCCTGCATTGTTTGTGGGCTTTTGAGAAATTGCTCCCTGTTGGAGATTGCTAAGCTAGATGATACTAGTCCCTTGTGGTACCTTACTTACTTCGGCGATCCCTCGTTGTCTGAGTAGGATTGTCCGCCAAGATCGGTGTACTGGTGGTGGGTATGTAGGTGACTGTGGAGCGCTATTCTTGATCTGCATCTTCTCCCGCAGTGAGGGCCTTGGGGTCCAGGTGGAAGGCGGTCCTGGTCAGGGTTTACTTGATGTGCCTTTCTCTTGGCACATTCCTCTCTTTTGCCCTCCATTCGTGCCTCTTCAAATTCTACAGCACTGCTGGTCACAGTTGACCTCCAGCTGGAGAGCTCAAGGGCCAGGGCTTCCCAGTTCTCAGTGTCTATGCCAGAGTTTTTAAAGTTGGCTTTGAGCCCATCTTTAAATCTCTTTTCCTGTCCTCCAATATTCTGTTTTCCATTCTTGAATTCAGAGTAGAGCAACTGCTTTGGGAGATGGTGGTCACCTACGGACCCACCACCAGTACAGCAATCTTGGAGGACCATCATCCTTGGACAACAAGGGATCGCCTAAGTAAAATAAGTAAGTACTCTCTTAAATCTCATTACATCCCTACCATTTCTTTGTTTGGGCATCCGGACAACGTGGCGGGTCCAGCGGAGTTGATGGCAGAGGACCATTGCTTCAGTGCTGGTGGTCTTTGCTTCTTCCAGCATGCTGACATTTGTCCACTTGTCTTCCCAAGAGAGTTGCAGGATTTTTCGGAGGCAGCACTGATGGAATCATTCCAGGAGTTGCATGTGATGTCTGTGGTACCATTTGCAAGCCAACTATTAAAATGTGAAATATGCCATTGCCTATTTACTAAAAGAAGATGTTTTAATATATGGTCTTAAAAAATAATTTCCATGCATTGGGCAAAGCAAATAAAATTTAAGATTAGAATTGCCCTTAAGTTGTATGTAAACAAAAAAGTGCAAGGTGAATATAGAGGCTGCTCCTCAGACTATTTGAAGAATTGCCAGAGAAGCAGAAACATTTCAGAGAAGCAGAAACATTTCAGAGAAGCAGCAAACTTTTCCTGTATGTCCTATGCATCTTGGGTCTGGATTCTTCAGCACTTGCTGGGTTTGCAATGCTGCACCCATGCTGATTGGCAAGCAGGGAGCTCTGGGGGTTATGATAGCTCTCCCTGATTATGCTAGCATAACCCAATTCTTAGCATTAGACTCTTGATGTGTATATAATATATATACTGGTTGCATTTCCCTTATGAATACATCAAGAAGGGGGCTCCATTTAAAATGAAATCAAAGCTGAATTTGTCTGGGATTCAACTCCCCAAACTGATTTAGCAAGATGTTGGAAGGCCTCATAAATATTGACATGTTCCTTCTCTCCACCCCACCCTTTCCTCTCCCTTTTTCTTCCCAAGGACTGAACGTTCCTGGTTTGATATGCAGCTCAAGAATGCCTCCCTGTGTTCTGACATGGCACCTAAGAAGAGGCTACACAGTGTCCTTCCTTTGCCCTATTCTCAGGTTGCTTTGACATTAGGAAACGTTTCATGACCATATTAGAATACCTGGCTAATCCTTTCTCTCCAAAATACTCACACAGCCACTTTGTGGTGATGGAAAATTAAAGGCTGGGGACCTTTTTTCCCAGCCGTGGGTTGTCTGAGACCCTCCAATCCCAGCCAGGCTAACTTTCCCAAAGAACAGCTTTCTGTCAATTCCACCAAGAATGCAGTGCTCTGAATCAGTGATGTGGCTTTTTGAACTGTTTCTCTTCAGTCCTGGAAGATACAAATTGAATTAACCCAGAGGAGTCGAAACACAGTGATGCTAATTGCTGCAGGAAAAAGAAGGAAGGGAGAAGAGAGTGGGAGAACCAGACTGGCTTTGAAGCTTAATGGAGTTTCATTTGGCAGCAACTGAGAAGGTGTAAAATCCAGCAATTAAATACAGTGGTTAATAAATCCAGGAACAAAGTTAAGTTTATGGTTTTTTTAAAAAACCAAAGCCCTCCATTGACTTTTGAAGTGGGTGGGACTTCAATGTTTATCATTCCTCTCTCTGCACCAGGAGTTTAAAGTTCCCCTTTCAGATGAAAACATCATGAATTTTCCAACTAGGTTGGACCCTAGCTAAGGGACATTATTTGGGTCCAACCAGAGATTTGCCTAGACAAAAATGGGGTGTAAAGGGCTTGAAGGAATTAGAGTGCCATTATTTGAAAAAGGTTCCCCTTTCTCTCAAAGCTCAAGACAATGCTTTGTGCTGACCCACATACACACCCTACTGGCATCCACATGGTTCATTCTGGCCAAGTTCCTATTGGCCATTCTGCAATATGGCATCACATGCCATGTCACCATCACTGCTAACAGCCGCCACAGAGCTCCATACTAACTCCTGGCCAGTCAGGGAGAGGCATTCTAACATCTGCAGAAGCACCCATCCAACCAGAAAGGTAGGGGAGTGTCATGCCCCAGCCTGACTATAGCCAAGCCAAACAGAAGCCATGTTAAGTCCAAGTTACCAGCCGGGCCAGAGAGAGAGCCTTTGCAGAGGCCTCCGCGTCAACCAGCGGTCAAGGCCAAACGGAGCCTTCTCTCTTCCCAACCTGATAAGAAGCGCTGGGAAAGCAAAGCCTCATTACCCCCCATTCCTCCAGGTGCAGCCGGTAATGAGCTGACATTCTTGCCTGCTGAGAGAGCCCTGGGAAAGTCAGGCCCACAAACGGTTCCTGAGAAAGTACTATGCCGAAGTCAGCGCCTTCGAGATCAAAACATTGGTGGGCCTATTTAAGTTGGTCCCCAGTGGCGCTCAGCATCTCGCGCCAACATTAAGCTTCCATTGCCAAGCTCCACAGAACTCAAGCCCAGGTCCAGGCCGCAGCTCCTCCACTTCACGGTACTCAAGTATTCAGCCAAGCCCTCGTTTGCCAAGGACTTATCCCGGATTTAAGCCCGTTGGGGTTTCAAGACTATTTCTTCATTTATTGGATCTTTGAACTCTTTAAGGACTATTGCCTTGCAATACTCGGATGCTGGGAGCATCAGTGGACTATACTTTTATCTCTTTCCCTTTTTCTACTTATTCTAAATAAAGCATTTAATCATGGCTGCTTCGTGGTGGTTTACTGAGGGATCCTCAAGGTCTAGGCTGCAACTGGGAGGCAATCTCACCACCTTCTTCTCTGTTGATGTCAGAGCAAGATGTCAGAGATGTCCAGGATCTCATACACAGCTCTGTGGCTAGATGGGGGTGGCAATGATCCATCCCCTTTTCCATGTACTGATGACTGAAGTGAAAGGATGATAGCAGAGATTTCCCATCTCGACAATGGACCAATCCAAATTGCATCTGACCCATTTGTTCACACTGCCCTGAAGCCAAAACAGGAATGCCCTGGAGTTTCTAGAAACTTCAGAACATCCCCCATTCTGCAAAGAGGGTTTAATCCCTGAAAATGCACAATCCTCACTGGCAGTACTTGACCATCTTGCAGAGTCAATCTGATGAAGCTGGGTTTTCTTGCCCTTGCATATTTCCCCAAACATATCTCAGCTGCCACCAGGCCATGGTTTCCCCACACTGACTTAAACTCATTGGTGTGCACACAATCTTTCTTCTAATGCCCAGATTGTTTACAATAGCTTCCAAAAAAGATGGACTCCATGGATGCAGATACATGCTTTTCTCTTCCAAGCCCAAGAAGTTCAAAGCCATTAAAAAGCAAAGAAAGACACCCCCTCCTGAGTCGCCATCTGATGAAGCCAAATTAGAAAGCTAATGATCATCAGTGTATACTTGGAGTTAAATATGGCTATGTTCTCTTTCAGCACAACAAGTCCGCTTTGTGGGGGAGCCACATAGCCATTGCTTAGCCTGTGTCATTGGCTCCACAATTATAAATCGTGAAAAAATCTCTTCTAAGGAGAGACAGTTCAAGGCAAAGCAAAAGATGTTGACCTAATGTTGTTGACTAAGGAAAGTTGAATCTTCCTTAAAGCAAAGTATTTGCTCACACAGGTTGATTTGACTCTGCACTAATTTAATGGTGAGCCTTTCCTTTTTGATAACACACATATATTCTCTGCCCCCAAAAGATTTTAGATTAATTAATATCCCACCTTTTCGAAGTTCAGCAGCCAAGGGAGTAATTCAAAACATAAATTAAAAAGGACTATCACTCTAAACCGATTAGAATAATCATAGGTACCAGTTTCAAACACTATTGAATTAAAAATATTTTTAAGCATTTAAAACAGAAGAGGTGAGAAATAGAGTGTCCTTACATTAGAAACCATTATGCAGCAACCATGCACTTATATGATTATGGTTTAATTTAGTTTAATTCCCATTAGTTGTTTTAAAAGAGGGAAGGGAATCTAGAAAGAAGGATGGACAGTTGTCTTGTGATATCCCTGGTACTGGCCAATCAGGGCTGCTTATTAGGCTTGTGCATTTCTGCTGAACCTCGATCTGTTTCTGCTGGCCAGATTCCGGTAGATCCACATATCTATTTGTGCATGCCTCCCGAAAATAGCAGGTTTCGGTCCGGGGCTAAAAAATACAGCTAGATCCAACCCATTGGTGGCAATGGGGAACTTACAACCTTAACCCTTTCCATTCCTGGGACCCTTTTCTTTTTCCTCTTCAAGGGAGCCTGGCTTTCAGCAATGAGGTTAAGGAAGCACCCTATCCAGCCCATTATGGGGGGGGGGGGGGCTGGACTTCCAAGGCTCCCCTCCGATCATTTTAGACATTGAGTTGTACGTTTTTTGGGCTATATGGCCATGTTCTAGAAGCAATCTCTTCTGATGTTTCACCTGCATCTATGTCAGGCATCCTCAGAGGTTGTGAGGTTGTGAGGGTGCCTGCCATAGATGCAAGTGAAACATTCTAGACCATGGCCATATAGCCCGAAAAAACGTACAACAACCCAGTGATTCTGGTCATGAAAGCCTTCGACAAAACATTTTAGGCATTGTTTGTCCTTATAACCTTCATTAAGACATGAATTAAAAGCATCAGAGTTAAGATGCCACTCTTTTTGCAATCTTTTCCCTTCTGGCTGTAGAGGAGATCTTGATTTAATACTTTATTAAAGTTGTTTTCTACTCTAGAGGAGACAGGCTGCTGGTGAGAGTGCTCTCTCCCTGCACACAGCTTTCCAAGGCATTTAAGGAGGCTTCCTACTTCCGAGGGAAGAAAGAGCGATCGACCTGGAGGTATCTTCCTGAGCTTCCTTTAAAAAGCCCTCTCTTTACTTTTGATTGCAGGCCCTGCCTGAGTAGTGCCATTCCCCCCTCATGCTTTTCTGCTTCAAGTTTCATGCTTCTTTAAAACTGTTTCTACTTTTTACTCTAGAGGAGAGGCAACTAGGTGGTAGTAGTTTTCTGAGGATGAGGCTTTTCTTTTTGTTTCCTGCGATTACTATGATTATAAATTATTATTATCTTTTAGAAATATTTTCTGAAGGAGAGGAGGGGAAGAGGGAAAAAAGCTAAAAGGGTGACTCTTCAAACCGCACCTACCCCACACGTTTCTAACTCCCAGTCAGTCCCATTAATTTTTAAAATCTAGAAAATATGGGGAAATCAAAAAGATTCAAGAGAGGCCAAGCCCAGGCAAGCCATTAAGCCTTTTCCCGCTGCATGATCTTGAAAATCAGAGGAAGATCTGTGATCGGCTGTGACGTGGTCCCATTGTGGTTGGGAATCCATGATGGCTGGGCACTTGCTATTACGGCCACCAGGTCAAGACAAAGAAGCTGGGTTGGCCAAAGAAAAATGCCTAAAATGGTCCGCGCACAAACCTACTGCTTACAGAACTGTGAGCAAAACCATTTTCTCCTGACTTTGAGTGAAAATGATACATATGATCAAAATGGTCTGAGTTTATTCCACAACAGCTTCACCATTTTAATCTTACATAGATGCACATATGTAATAACACGGTCAAGCCCATAGGAATCCTGGTAGTGGCTAGAATTCAGTTAGGGTCATATAAACATGTAAGCAATGCACCTCTCATGGGTTTACAATGCCCTTTTTGTCTTGTGGTATTCCTTTCCTCCAGGTGCAAAATGATGACAACAGATCTGCTTAGATCCTCCATGGGTTTTAAAGCAACTGTAAGCATTGTGCATCTTGGCATGGAACGTAGCCAGCTACTTTTCCAATCCATCTGCTTATTTCAAAGGATGGACTCATAGGCGTCATATCAAGTCAGAGGGAGGGCATATGGTTTAGCCTACATTAGGTCCATTTGTAGAAAGGTAAGCCATGCTCAGGAGATCTTGAATGAGGACCATGTCTGGTTTATTTATTTATTAGATTGTTAGTATACCGACTTTGTGACACAATAAAAACATAGCAGATAAACACATTAAAATACGTTAAAACAGAATTAAAAAACCCCAATAAACATGTTGGACATGTGTGACTTTGAGTAATTTCCAGCTCATAATGATCCTAAGGTGAAGCTATCACCTTAGAGTGTGACTTGCCCAAGGTCACCCAATGGGTTCCATGGCCAAGTGGAGAATCTATATATGCTCAAAGTTTCTTCATGGCAACTTCTAGCATTAAGGACTATATCCTACCATGAAAGGGACAAGACTTCTATCCAGATCATTAGAAATCTTTCCCAATGATCCTGTGTCATCTCTACGGCCATTTGGAGTTTATTACCAGCTCTTTTAAATTATGTGCCTTCGGGTAGAAACACGAAGTTCCCACATATCAAGGAATAATGAGCTGAGTCTCGTTACTTTTCACCTTTTGAGGATAGCAAAATAAATAATCGAAATGGCTCCATAGGAAAAACAATAAAGGCACACATTCAAAATAATTGTTTCCAATGGGATTATATAGCATTGGAGTACCCAAGCAATCAAACGCCTCACTCAGAAATGCCACTTAATTCTCTCTCTTTAGAATCACTCTTTGTTCTGTTTGCACAAATTATCAAGGCTAGCTCTGTCACCCTTGAGGGAAAGAAAGGCAGCACAGGTTGCCTGTAACCTGTTCCATACTCAATATGTGACTTCTACAGCAGACAGAGACATGATTTGCTTCCATATTTAGATGTATGAATCTCTGGCAAAGAGACATCGAGCACAGAATTTCCTTCCTCTTACCTTAAATATTTCCAAATTGTCTGCTTTCATATGTTTGTGTGTGTGTGTGTGTGTAACTGTGTGATTGTGTGATTGTGCTAAAATTAAAATTACAGAAAAGCAGTAATGTGGGGAGGCAAGGTTACAAGGGTGTGCAGAAGTACGATTGTGGGACCACAAATAGATGAATCAACACAATTGTGCTAATTACGAGAGGTGCGACATTGAGGATACACAATCCAGTATGCATCCACTATAAATGATAATACAACTATAGTGGAATAATGGCTTTGTGTAATGGAGTCCAAAACACCTGGAGGGCCAAAGTTTGCCCATACCTGTGCTATAAGATTACCTGTGATAGAGACTAATACGGCTATTTCTTTGAATGCTAAGTAGGGGAAAGGAGGGCAATGTTTAGTGGCAAAGTACATGGCTATCCTATGCCTATCTGCAATAAAAGTATACCTGACTTGGCTGCGGTGGTCCATGCTCTTGTTACATCCCAAATAGACTACTGCAACACACTCTATGTGGGGTTGCCTCTGAAGACTGCTCGGAAGCTTCAGCTAGTCCAACGCTCGGCAGCCAGGTTACTTACGGAAGTAGGGTACAGGGAGTGCACAACGCCCTTATTACACCAGCTCCACTGGCTACCTATTAGCTTCCAAGCACAATTCAAAGTGCTGGTTTTGACCTATAAAGCCCTAAACAGCTCTGGCCCACTTTATCTGTCCGAACATGTATCTCCCTATGAACCATCAAGGACTTTAAGATCATCTGGGGAGGCCCTGCTCTGGGTCTTGCCATCATCGCAGTCACATTTGGTGGGGATGAAAGACAGGGCCTTCTCCGTGGTGGACTCTCGGCTATAGAACTCCCTCCCTAAGGATGTTAGATCTTCCCCCTCCCTCCTGACTTTTTGCAAGACACTTAAGAGTTGGCTGTGGGAGCAAGCGTTTGCAGAATAGACAGTTTTTATTGGCTTAGATGAGATTATATGGACCCCATTTTTTAGACTGATTTAGAGCATGTTTTAAACTTGGAGAACTATTTTAAAATGTATATTTATTATCATTTTATGTATTTGTGTATTTTATTGGTGTTTTTATATTGTTGGAAGCTGCCCTGAGTCCCTCTTTGGAGGTCGAGAATAGGACGAGATACAAATGTTCTAAATAAATAAATATTGTAAGGAAAATGGCTAAAGGGAAGTTCAACCAGTGCACATATATTCCAGGAAGCTACAATGATAAGTTCTAGATATCGGCCAGTCTAGATATTGTTTCATGAAATCAGTAGTCCAAAGGTTATGACCACCAAAGAAAATGAGTCTATACTGACCATATAATCCAGTTCAAACTGCAGTGTAGATGGTGCCTCCCAGCAGCTGCAGAGAGATTTATAGATAGCTGCCTCTAGACACCAGGTGGTTGATCAGTCATATGTTAATTTCTACCAGATTTCCGATTCTCATCCTCTCGTCTCTGGACTTCAAAGGATGAGAACATCTCTTCAGCATCTTTCAAGCCTAGAATTGCATTGACATTTTTGGCTGGCACATTACACCATTGGTCTCTGTTTCATTTGTGGTCTACTAAATCCTTTTCACATGTGCTGCTTTCAAGTACATCGAAGCATATGGGATTATGTCCCGCTTTGACTTGGCTTCTAGTTATCAGTTGTATGTATCAGACAGAGAAAGAAAAAGGAAGTAAAAGGAGGAGGGCAGCTAAAGAAGGCTACACTTTGGAACTCTTGCTAAAACAGGAAGGTGAGGAAACCCTTGCCGTGCCCCATGGTTTCAAGAACGCAAAGCAATTCGGAGCAGGGTGGAGATGACAGAGATTTATACTCTGGAGCTAAAGATGTGATGCCACTCTATGCATGCATTTTCCACATGGGAAAGGAGGAATGAAAGAATGAGCTAATTGCATTTTTATCTTTAAAAGAAGTTAACAAATTACCATTTCAAAGAAGGGTTTGCAAAACCCATCACTTTTCAGAGATTAAGTTGGCCTTTGATTTTTATTCTTGCTTCCTTCCTTTTTATACTTTTTTCCCTGCCTACATTATTATTCCACATTCTAGAAAAGACAGTTTGAAACAGAACCCAAACCTCAGAGGCCCTGAGGCGTAATCCACCAGGATATTATTTTGTGCAAACCCCATATGGAAATAAGAGTAGTGTTCTTGCACAATTCCTGTTAAATATGAAAAGATGTTGCTCTAGAGCAGCATATCCCACTGAGTTGCTTTGGCTAAAGATCAGGGATTCTGGGAGCTGAAGTACAAAACATCTTTAGACCAGAGTTTGAGAATCACAGCTTGGGAATATCTCAAGCAAACTAACAAACTATAGGAAACAAGTGTAGTGTTTCTGTTCCCTTCACTTTGTTTGTGTGCTTACAGTTAGAACAGCAGTTCGTTTTCTTACTCTAGGGACTTGGACATAGACAGGGCCGGTTTATCCATTATGCTAACTATGCAGCCGCGTAGGGCATCGTCACCTGGGAGAGGCGTCGCCACCCGGGAGGGACGCCACCGCACCAGTCCGCCCCCCGCCCTGCTACTGCGCTGGCCGGGCCTTTCTCAGCCAGCCCCCACTGCCTGGGGCGCTCCGGCCGTGCCTCTGCATGCGCGAAAATCTACGTGCATGCGTACTGGCTCCAGAGCGTGCCTCCCGCTTTGGAGCCAGTGCGCATGCACGCAGTAGTGCACATGCATGAAGATTCGCACATGCGCACTGGGCTCCAAAGCGGGAGGCGCGCTCTGGAGCCAGTGTGCATGGGCGGAGATTGGCGCATGCGCACTGGGCTCCAGAGCGTGACTCACGCTTGGGAGCCACGGGGGGGGGGGGCGCAAACAAATTTTTCGCTTACCCCCCTGGAATAGGTAGGTCCGCCCCTGGACATAGAGCAATGGATTCAAACTGCAAGAAAAAGGATTCTACCAAAACATTAGGAAGACGTTTCTTATGTTCAGGGCTGTTGAGCTGTGGAATATGCTGACTGTGAGTCTGGTGGAGTCTAACTCTATTGAGGTTTTTAAACAAAGACCGGTTGGTTGTGTACTCCTGGCAGAATAGGGTTGGACTGGATGGGCTTTGTGATCTCCTCCTATTATTTATGTATATATTTATTAGGAGCATTTCTATTCCGTCATTCTCACCTCCAAAGAGGGACTCAGGACAGCTCCCTGCAGGCACCATTTGGTGCTGAACAATAAAAACAAAGTATAATATACATTTAGCATATATTAAAACAATGATAAACACATTAAAACAGGTCTCTGTTTCACGTTGTCTTCCAAATCAATCCATTGCCGTCAGCTAAAAGCAGTCCATTAAAACAATATATTCTGCAAAAGCTTGATCCCATAATCAGGATTTAAGCTTCTTATAAAAAGTCATGAGGGAGGGGGCAGATCTGATCTCATTAGGAAGGGAGTTCCACAGCCAAGGGGCTACCGCTGTGTCTCTCATTCTCACCAGACGTAACTGCGATGGTGGTGGGACCAAGAGCAGGACCTCTCCAGATGATCTTAAGCTCCTTGGGGGTTTGTAGAGGAAGATATGTTTGGACAAGTAAGCTGGGCCAGAGCCATTTAGGGTTTGATAGGTCAAAGCCAACACTTTGAATTGTGCTCGAAAGCTAATAGGCAGCCAGTGGAGCTGGCGTAACAAGGGGGTTGTACGCTCACTGTATCCCATTCCAGTGAGCAACCTGGCTGTGTTCATTTTTATTGCTCGTGGGTTTTTTCCCCCAATTCCTGAATTTAAAGAAGAAAATACACTTTACACATGATCAAGCAGACTACTGTCCTACTCTTTACAGAGATCTCAGAAGAGCTACTTGGCATGAAAACAGTCACTGGGTCCACGTCTGCCTTCCCATGGATGGAAATAAACAATGCTGCAATAGTGCCTTTTAACTTCAATAGTTATGGTGAAATTATCATTCTTAACTATGTAGTCTTCTGAAAGAGACCCCATTGTTGGAGACGAGGAGGGGATTAGGGACATGCTGAGTAGATTAAGATCCTTTGCAAACTCAAGAAGAGATTATGCTTTTGACTTGATGTCACAATCGCCTTTTTCCTCTTCTCCTCCCCTCCTCCCCAGCAAAAAAAAATTAAACAGAAAACTCAGCAAAAGAGAGAAAACGCATTAAGGGGAGGAAAAATGCTGTGAGAAGTTGGGTAGCAGAAAGCTTTCAATTTCCTGTTTAAAAGCTTTCCTTCAAGTCTGCTTCTCAGAGATATGGATGTTCAAGTAAATGGATTTTTTCCCAAAAATAGAAGAAGAAAAAGAAAAAAAGCCTGTGCATTGCATTTCTTGCCACACTACAGAAATGTACAGAAAGGCGAGAAGGAAAGAATGCAGAGGAGATGGGAAAATATGTTGATGTGTTCCATCAAAAGAAGAAAAGTTGCTGGCAGAGATGGATGAAACCACGGCACAAAATCCCATTTGTAAATCCATTGCTAATCCTGGCAGGTTTTCTATATTTTCAGGTTTGGAAATAGCAGCGTTTTTTTAATTTAAAAAATGCAATATTTGGTCTTGAGGGGAAATATTTTTTCTTTTTATACTACTTGAAATTCCATGAATGCATATCCTCCAACATTTCACATTCAAAAACTAAAACACATGTGAGCTGAGCAACTTCACAATGTTATTAACCAAGCTGGGTTGCAGTTCTTGCCCTTCCCAGAAGCCTCCGGGAAAAGCAAGCTCCTACCACCTCCCCTAGTTTGTGTGCTCTTTCTCATCAATATCCTTCTCCCAAATGCCATTTAATATTGATAGTGATACACATCATGATTTCAAGATTGCATTTACTTATGGTAAATTGATGTGGCTAGTAGACTGCAGTAGTGAAAAGCATAACAGATGGATTCCAGCACCCCTCTATCTCCCCAGCACCCCTCTATCTGTTTCAGGGCCAGCTGGGTTGGGATCCACACCATGTAAGCAAAGTAACTTCCACTATACTTTGACTCCAGTTGGTGAGAACCTTTCTTGCATAATCCAACTCAGTCTTCTTCCAAAAGGAGATCAGTGTCCAACCTAAGCGATATGGTGCAGACAAGATAATAGAAGATATGCAGCTCAAAATAGGTTAAGAAGTAGTCAAGGAATACCTGACTATTTTAAATGAATTCAAGTCTCCAATGCCAGGAGAACTACATCCAAAAGTATTGAAGGAACTAGTGGAAGTCATTTCAGAACAACTGCCAAAAATCTTGGAGAATTCTTAGAGAACAGGAGAAGTCCCAGAAGGCTGGAGGACTTTTCAAGAAGGCAAAAGGGTGTTTTTTACCACATGATTTCAGATTATAAAGGGATTGTTGATCGAGAAGGGAGTACTCGTATATGTGATTTTGTATGTTGTGTGATTCATTTTGTGTGGGATGGGAGAGGAAGAGGGAGGGGTGGTATGATGTACTATTTGTGATATTTTGTTTTGGAAAGTTATGTTATACTGTTTTAAAACACTGTGAAAACTTAATAAAAACTATTTTTTAAAGAAAGGCAAAAAAGGAGAATCCAAATAATTACCATCCAGTCAGCCTGATGTTGATATCCGGAAAGATTCTGGATCAGCTGTTAAGATTTCTGAAAGGCAGCCTGTAATCCCTTAGAAAAGAATGCTGTGATTACTCAAATATAATAATAATAATAATCTTTATTTATACCTGTGGAGATCTAAGGTTTACTTTTCTTTTAACGTGGCAGGGCAGGCGATCCCACCGCTGCCACCATTTGTGGAAGATTTCGACGTTTACATGTATTTCGCTGCCACCATTAATTTATTTAGGCTTGACCATTGACTTGTAAAGAGTGGTGAGGAGACTGGTAATCCAAATGAAGTCACGGGGAGAGAGTTTTGAATCAAAACTTAAATAGTTTATTTCACACAACTGGGCACAAAACTTGGTTTGATACTTAATATAACTCTTCGAAGAGGCACGACTTAAAAAGTTACAAAGTTTAACTAGTACACAGTTGCAATGTTTAACTATTGCTGTTACTTAGATCAGCGTCTAGCAATCTAAAACATACAGGCACTCTTGCCTCTATCTAGCCCTCAGGCTTTACACAAACCGGCTGGCTCGCAAGCTCAGCCCAACAGAACTGTCTCCTACAGCTCTGAAACAGATTCCCCAGCCGAAGCTACACTCTCGCCGCTGACAGGAAAACTCTAACTGCTCTCTGCAGTTTCAACAACGTGATTCCTACTCCTCTCCTCAGAGTAGAATCTAACCTAACCTTCTGGCTTGACAGCCAGGCACCCACTGACTCTCTCTAAGAATTCCGAGCTAGCCTTCTAGTTGGCTCCGCCCACCATCACCATGGCAACACATTCCCCCAGGAGGGAACTGCCTCCATTATCACAGCCAACCCTTTGTGGTCTGTCCCTAACGTGACCAGTTAATATAACACAAATAACCACCTCATCACAATACCCCGCCACCATCTCCCCAACCAGGACTCGGGGCGGCTTACATGGGGCCAAGCCCGAACAACAGAGTACAGCAAAATAAAACCAAATACACTAAGCAGCAAATAGCAACATTATATTTACATAACAACACAGGAATACATTGAGCAGTATAAAATTACAATAAACACAATCACAAAGACAAAGGGCAGGCAGCATGAGCAAGATAAAAAAGTTACAAACTCAGGGATGAGACAAGGAGTAACAGGTTATTTGTAAAGGAGAGCTCAAGAAAACAGGGTTGTAGAACCAAACTTTCCCTGAGGGAGGAGACGTATATTCCAGTGACAGAAATGTTGGGGAAAACAGTAGTGTGAGGTTGTGTGCCTACTCACCAAAGGCGCAGTGGACGAGCCAGGTTTTTTGGTTCTTTTTGGAGGTTTCTAAAGTAGGGGCTTTCCTAATCTCTCCAGGTAGAAAGTTCCAGAGCCGGGGGGCCACAGAGGAACAGGCTCTCTCCTGTGTGCTCCCTTGAGCCTGTGAAACTGGCAGGGGCGAAAGGAGGGCCTCCCCCGAAGATCGAAGGGCCCGGGCTGATTGATGGAGGGAGATACGGTCATGAAGGTAGGCGGGTTAACATGGATTTCTCAAATATAGTCATGCCAGTCTAATCTTATCTTTTTTCAATAGAGATACAAGTTTGGTAGATTCAAGGAATCCTGTGGGTGTAGCATACCTTGATTTTAGTAAGGCCTTAAAGCCTCCCATGATCATGTTGCAAACAAATAATCAAATGTGGGCTACACAGTACATAATACTACCATTAGGTGGATTTGTAATTGGTTAAGCAGCCAAACCCAAAGAGTGTTCACCAACGGTTCATCATCCTGAAAATAAATGCCCAGAGAGGTACCACAGGGTTTGGTCCTGGGGTGAGTTATTTTCAACATGTTAATTCATGGCTTGAATGAAGGTCTAGAGAAGTGGTTCTCAACCTGTGGGTCTCGAGATGTTTTGGACATCAACTCCCGGGAATCCTAACAGCTGGAAAACTGGCATGGATTTCTGGGAGTTTATTTATTTATCATTTCAATTTATATACCACCCTTTCCAACAGGCTCAGGGTGGTTCACAACATACCATCAATAAAATAGCACTAAAACAATAAAAACACCAGAACACTCAAACAATATTTCTGTCGGCACACGACGGAGAATGCCTGCCAAAAGAGAACAGTCTTACAAGCCTTCTGAAAGGCAGGCAGCTCATTAATCCCCAACAAGGCATTCCACAAGCTCGGCGCCACAGCAGAAAAGGCTCTCTGCCTAGTAGATGACAGATGGATGGATGGTATAGAAGGGACTTTTAACAGGTTTTGGTCCTCCTACCGAAGGGATCTCTGGGGGACATATGGGAATAGACTGTCCCTCAAGTACACTGGCTCCAGACCATACAAGGCCTTAAAGGTCAAAACCAACACTTTGAAGATGATCAGGTGCTCAATTGGCAGCCAGTGCAGTTGGAGTTGGAGTGATATGGCTCCTGGCCAGGACTCCAGCCAGTAGTCTAGCTGCAGCATTCTGCACCAGCTTAAGTTTCCGGATAACCGCAAAAGGTAGACCAATGTAGAGGGCGTTACAGTAGTCTAGTCTTGAGATGACCATCGCCTAGGTCATTCCAGGTTAGGTAGGGCGCCAGCTGCCTAGCCTGTCACAGATGGAAGAAAGCAGATCTGCTGACAGCGGAGACCTGAGACTCCATTTTCAGCACCGGGTCCAATTGGACCCCCAGACTCTTTACTAAGGACAATGGGCGTAATGCCTCGCTGCCCAGAGTAGGCAGCCGGAGCTCACACCCACCCGGGAGACCCAGCCATAGGATCTCCATTTTCGATGGATTCACTCTCAGGCTAAAACACCTGGGAATTCACAGGTTGATGACCATTGGTCTAGAGCAGGGGTGCTCAGAACGGTGATCGTGATCACCAGGGTGATCTTTGGGCCTCATCCTGGTGATCTTCAGGCCCCTGACCAGGTTTTTTGCTGTTGGTCCTCTTCACGCGCCCCTGCACGCTGCAAAGAAGTCCTCCGTCGTTGCTCCTCCCCGCTCCCTGCTCGTGCGCCGCCTCCAAAAGCTCCAAAGTCCAAGAGGCAGAATGGGCCCTCTCTTTTGGATTCCTCCTCCTCCCTCCATCCTTCTCCAGCCACTCAGAGTCGTAGTAGACCAAAGGGGGCGGGCCTGGATGACGCAATGCATGGCTGGCCCCGCGCGCATGCTCAAAAGCGCCCATTCTGCCTCTCGGACTTCTCATGAGCTCTTGGAGGCAGCACACATGCTGGCGGCATGGAAATAAGAGCAACGACGGAGGAGGAAGGGACGCTTTGGGGTCATTTCCTTACCGCATCTCAAAGGTCGGTCTTTTACTTTGAGGTGGGCGCTTGATTGTTCTGTGGCATATCTCTTTGTTTATTTTTAATGTTTAAAATGGCATAAAGCTCTCTTTGTTTGTTTTTTTGGGGAATATTTAAAATGGGGTGGGTGCTTGAGTGTACTGGCATGTCTTTGTTTTCTTTTTCTTTTTAAAATGGCCTTTTAGCTCCAAAGACTCTGGTTGCTTTGTTCCTTGAGAAATATATGTTGGGGAATATGGAAATGTGGGAGAAATGGGGTGGGTGCTTGATTGTACTTCGACATGTCTCTTTGTTTCCTTTTTCTTTTTAAAAATGGCCTTTTAGGTCCAAAGCCTCTCTGGTTGCTTTGTTCCTTGAGAAATATATGTTGGGGAATATGGAAATGTGGGAGAAATGGGGTGGTTGGATGTATTTTTGCATGCCCCTTTGTTTACCTTGCTGAGTATTAAATGGCCTTGCAGTTCAAAAGCCTCTCTTCTTACTTTCTGGCTGATAATATGTGTGGTAATATGGCAGTGTGGGAGAAATGGGGTGGTGGGATGTATTTTTATGCTCTGTTTTATATTGTTGTTATTAAATTGAAATGTTGATGTTTTATACCTTCATTTTATGTAAACTGCCCCGAGCCTGCTGGAAGGAGCGGTACATAAAAATGAATAATAAATATAAATAAATAAATAAGAAAATAGTTATACGTTTTACATTTCTGGGTTGGTGATCTTTGGGACTTGGTTTTTTAATCAGTAGCTCCCATGCACCCCTGGTCTAGAGGATGTGCTTATCAAGTTTTCAGATGACACTAAATTGGGAGGGATGGCTAATACTCTGGAAGACAGGATCAGAATTCAAAATGACTTTAACAGATTAGAGAGCTGGGTTAAAACTAACAAAATGAATTTCAACAAAGATAAATGTAGAATACTTCACTTAAGCAAAAAACATGTACCGATACAGGATGAGTGACACTTGGCTCCACAAAAGTACCTGTGAAAAAGCTATTGGAGTCTTATGGACAAGAAGTTGAACATGATCCAACATTGTGAAGCAGCATCTTAAAAAGCCAATGGGATTTCGGGCTGCAATGAAAGGCAGTTCCCAAGTTACAAGTTTTAAAGTGTAACAGATGACGCCTCTCATAAAACATAATTAATTTGGAACAAACTAGCATTTCACTGGTTTGTTCCAAATTAATTAAACCCCTGGTTAGATCTGGAACTAAAGGAAAGATCCAGGTCTTACCAAATGTGGCCCCTGTGTGGATTGGGCCTGGGGACAATGTCACATGATCCCCTGACCCAATCCACACAATCATCTTGTTTTTTTTTGGGAAGCCAGATAAGTTTTCTTTATTTTAATGGGGAAATCTGGGGGGCTTCAGGATAGCTGCAAGCCATCCCAATTGTAATTGGAATGGCATGTAGCCATCCCCCAACCCCCAGGAAAACCCGGTGATTGTAGGCCAGCATGAGAACTCAAGTCCACAACAAAGTGGGTTTTTAAAACCTGCTTTGGTGCAGATTTAGGGCCTGTGTGGAAGTGCCTTTATAGTTCCTGTTCAATTTTTCAGCTAACCTTTGAATAAGCTGTGTTGATGATAATGGCACCGTGATCCCCTGACCCCCCTCTCCTTCCTGCCTTTTCCAGTCATCTTGATGACATTGTAGGTATATCTGGGCTTTCCAGAACTTGCTTGGAAGTGCTTGCTTCAGATTCACTCACTGGAACTTGTGAAGGCACCAAAGTAAGTGACTGCTAAGAGTTGTTCCCCTTTAACTCCATTGCTGGCATGCTGTTACTGAAATCACACTGGGTCAGGATTCTAGGGTTGGTTGATCAATAAAAAATCGTGGTTCTAAAAACAAATGGGGGGGGGGATTTTTTAATGCTTAACGTAATGACTTACAAAAAAATTTCAAAAACATTCTTATTTGATATGTTATTAATTACTAATTTCGTAATTAGTTCTAAATTGCCCAAATCAGGGAAACAGGACGGACACTGTTGGACTTCAATTCCCAGAAGCCTCGGCACTTAGACCCCAAAAAAAAGGGATTGTGGGAATTGAAGACCAGCAAAAAAAATACAGGGTCAGCTATGGAAATACAAATCTGGGCACACAAGGTACTAGTCGTGGGAAGGTATGCCAGAATGGACAGTTCCACATCAAACCAGCAAAGGTAAATGCCAATATTGGTATATTGTATTGCACAAATACATCAAAAATACATGTCATACATATGAAAAGGCATAGAACAGTAAAGTAGTAATATCACTATCAAAAATGTAGACTTCCAAAGGGATGCCTATTGTGACTAATTGTACCCAATAACATCACAAAATACAGGTATCTGAGAGGTATTCAAAGCACTATCATATAAGCAGCAACACATGAGTAAATATAGCAAGTATTTGAACAAGCATAAGCAGCAACACATGTTAATAGAAAAGCAGCATCACATGAATATAAAGCAGCATCACATCAATATACAAGTTGGATGAAGCCAAGTTTGCTACATCCCACAATATTATAGAAAAAGTACAATGTGATTAATAACGCTAATGCGTGGTGTTTCTCCTGAGTGGGGAAGGACCATAGACTCACAAACCGTAGAACAGTGTTTCCCAACCTTTTTTGAGCCGCGGCACACTTTTAACATTAAAAAAATCCGGGGGCACACTACCAACCAAAATGACACAAAATGACACTCTTAACACAGTAATACATATAGTTAATTGACCTTGAGTGTTGGAGTTGTAGATCACCTACATCCAGAGAGCACTGTGGATTCCAAAAGTGATGGATCAGGACCAAACTTGGCATGAATACTCAATATGCCCAAACACAGATGGAGTTTGGGGAAAATAGACCTTGACATTTGGGAGTTGTAGTTGCTGGGATTTATAGTTCACTTACAATCAAAGAGCATTGTGAACTCCACCAGTGATTGAATTGAACCAAAATTGGCACACAGAACACGCAAATGTAGCTGGGGGCTACAGCCCCCACCCGAAATTTTCAGGGTGGTCCGCGAAAAGGCCTGACTGGTACATTATTTAAACTGGTATGTTTATTCATATCATGATCTGATCACCATGCTCATTATATCCCACATTAATGGGGTTATTGGGATAACAATACAAAAGATTTGCTAGGGTAGACCCTCTTCCACCCAGTCTCAGCCCCCCCTTGAACCAAACTCAGCCCCCTCCGAAACAAAATCCTGGATGAAAATACTGGAGGGCATTGGGAGGAATTGACAGTGATTTAGGGGAGATATACTGTAGTTCACCTACATTTGGAAAGCACTCTGAACCCAAACAATCCTGGATCTGGACCAAATTTGGCACAAATACTTAATATACCCAAAGTTGAACACTGTTGGAGTTGTGGGGGGTTGATTTTGTCATTTGGGAGTTGTAGCTGCTGGGGTTTATAGTTCACCTATAATCAAAGAGCATTTTGAACTCCACCAACAATGGAATTGAGCCAAAGTTGGCACAGAGAACTGTCATGAGCAATAGAGAATACTGGGGGCCTCTGGGGGAAACAGACCTTTGAAATTGGGAGATCTTGAGATTTATAGTTCTCTGCAATCAAAGAGCACTCTGAACTCCCAGCAGCAATTGAATTGAACTAAACTTGGCACAGAGAACTGCTATGAGCAATAGAGAATACTGGGGGCCTTTGGGGGGAGGGGAACTGACCTTTGAAATTGGGAGATCTTGGGATTTTCCTTCATGCCACGGCCATCTCCCAGGACTCAGGGGCGATTGCAGAAGCGGAGGCTTTCCTTCTCCGCTGGCCTGGACTCTCCCACACAGCAACCCAGCTGTCCTTTCCTCATCTTTCCTCTGCTCTTATTGCCTGCAAACCTTTCCCTCCTTCTTCCTCGCCCCATACACGTTCATTTTCTTCTCCCTCACCTTGTGGGCATCTTTTTCTCTCTCCTCCTCCTCCTCCCTCCCTCCCTCCCTCCCTCCTCCCTTCTTTCTCTCTGCCTTCCCTCCTCCTCTCTCCCCTCCTTTCCTTCCTTCCTCCTTTCCTCTCCATCTTCTTCTCTCTTTCTCTCCCCCTCCTCTTCCTTCAATTCTCCCCTCCTCTCTCTTTCTCTCTCTTCCTGCAATTCTCCCGCGCTCACCTCAGCGCAGCTCCGTCCACCAGGAAGTTTGGGTCTCCTTGGGGGCGGGGCCTGCCCTTCCCAGTCCCTCCGTGCCTCGGCTGCCTCTGCCTCTCTTCCCTCGAGCCAGGGCCCTGCGGAACATCGGCAGCGATGGCAGAGAGAAGGAGAGAGAGGGGGAGAGGGAGGAGAAGCGTGGAGGACTACACTTCCCAGAATGCCTAGCGGCAGTGTCACTTCCAATTCCCCATAGAAATGCGGGAAAAAGAAACAGGGCAAGAAGATGAATGAAGGTGGGAAGGAACCGAGGGGGAGAAGACAGGGAGAAGGTGTGTGAGTACAATAATTAAGAATTAATTACAATAATTACGATAAATGCCGGCCTCCAGGATCCAAAAACAAAGCCTACTTCCTGGTTCGCTGGTGAGATGCGGTAAACCTCAAAATTAGCATTTTGAACGGATCGATTACGAACTAATTTATTTTCTTTATCCCGTAACCCAACCCTACAGGATTCTCCCTACCAAAGCAGTATTCTTTATTTTTAAGATTTATTAGAATATTTCTAATTAATTAATAACTAGGCCTGGGTAGGTTCGTTCGGAATCTTCTTAATTCGGAACAAAATCGGATCAAATTCCTTTTTGAAGTGATTTCAAAGCAATTTGGGAACCTGGAAGTATCCTTGCCATTTTGAAGCTTTTTCCGCCATTTTTTCTTATGAAGAGTCGGAAATAATTCAGCTTTTCAAACCAGTGTGGATGGATTCCCTTCATTTTCTTTCCCTCCCGCGTCAGACCTGGGGCGAGAGCCATGTTTAACCCAGTTTGGATGCGGATGTCGTTCCCTCCCGCATCGGACCTGGGGTGAGAGCCACATCCAAAATGGGTTAAACACGGCTCTAGCCCCAGGTCTGATGCAGGAGAGAAGGACATCCGCATCCAAACTGGGCTAAACACGGCTCTCACCCCAGGTCTGACGCAGGAGAGAAGGACCTGGGGCGAGAGTCGTGTTTAAACCAATTTAGATGCAGATGTCTTCTCTTTGCCCCCCCCTTTTTTTCTGGAATAAAACAACTACTTTCAAAGTAAAGACTACCCAATGAAACAGGAAATGACACTTTGAAACAATTAACAAAAGATTTGGAAGTTTCGGAAGTTTTGAACAGTTTTGAACTTTTTTTCTGTGAAAATCGGAATTGACTTTAGATCCGAACCACCAGTGGCCCCTACATCTGAAATGAGTTTTGAACCATTTTTAAAAAATCAAACAGGCCTATTAATCACCTTAGCTGGAATTGAAAAATTGCTTCAAAGAATTTTAAAAATGTTATAGAGCAGCAGAAATGTAGGAGGGTGAATCAGCACAGTAACATGGATGCAAGGTTGTTCAACAGCAGGAGTGCTTCTATCAGGATGATACTACCACCATTGATCATTGTACTACTGCTGCTGAATAGTGGCTTTGTTCTTGGCCCAATAAAAGTACCATTCTTTGGGGGTTTTGTTGCGTTGTTTTTGAGAAACGTGCTTAAAGATGAAAAAATAGAGCAAGAGAGAAGGAGTAGGAGCTGTTGCAGCACATTTGCTTGGCTAGGAGAGACAGAATCCAGATGCTGGGTGTCACAACCTGGGAGCTGAGATTGATGGGACATTGATGAGCTTGTGATGCTGGCGGCTGGAGGCATAATTGCTCTGCGTATTTGGGGACAGCTTCCTTTACCGAAAGAAAAGCGGCAGGAGACAGAAGATTCAACAAGAGGCCTGGGGAAGTTGGAGGGAGGACAAGGAAGAAGCTTTAGGAAACAGGGCTTGAAGAAACTGTGTGCAAATCCTCATGACTTTGGCTGCGAACCAGTGTTTCCAGCCACTTGTCATTTAAAAAGAAACTGAAAAGTACCAAAGCAAACAGAAAATGGGGAGTTGTAAAAGCTCAAGGTATCAATTAGGCCAGATTTTGAGCGATCAGATAATGATGGCTCCTACTGCCCTCCTGGATTCAGTAGAAATAAATGACAGGGAAATAATCCTTCCGTGGCTTTGAAACTGTTCGGCTATCTCTGAGATCCCCAGAAAATATACATACACACACACACTAGAAATAGCAACTCTTCTCTGTGTCGTATCATGAGCAGGCTTAAGATATGCCTTTGATACTGGAGGTGGAAATCTAAAAGCTTATATGCCCACAGAGCACAATCCAGGAGGACAAGCTCATTGCCATTTACCGAGCTTTCTATAGAGGGAGGCTGCAGAAAATACCTTCTGATGGAAACCTCAATTCCTGAACCTATATTGTTTACTTATTTATTTACAGTATTTATATTCCCCCATTCTCACCCTTCAAGGGACGCAGGGTGGATTACAATGCACATATACATGGCAAACATTCAATGCCATTTAGACATACAACATCTATAGACAGACACAGAGGCAATTTAACATTCCAGCTTTTCCGGCTTCATGAGGGTATGCTCGATTCCGGCCACAGGGGGAGTTGCCGCTTCACCATCCACTTGTGACACTGAGCCCTTTGATGGAGTACTTCCTCATTCTTCCCCACGCTTGCTAGAAGGTTTTATGGCATCATAAATTAGTTAAATTGGCCTTCCTGCATAAAGCGGTACCTAAATTTCCTGTCTTTTGGGCTGCATAGGTCAAGAGCAAGCTAGACTATTAATGGTCAGAAGCTCACTCTGACCCGGGCTGGCTTCGAATTCATGACCTCTCAGTCAGTAGTGATTTAATGCAGCTGGCTACTAACTAGCTGCACCACAACCCGGTCCAATATTGTTAATTATTTAAGCTATTCCCCTGTTACCTCCCAGCCCACAAGGGCTTCTAGGGTGATGAACAAAAACTGATAGATAACATGTTTGCCAGGGGGTATCATAAGACCTGATTTACCTTCTGCCCCCAAAATCCCCCTTCCATCTTTGGCCTCTGCAGGAGACATGCAACTGAGGACGTTCCAGGAGGGAAGTGCTATAAAAATAGATGTCCTTAGCTTCACCATCAAGATGTTCAATGCCAAGGAATTCTTTCTGGCTAATAAAGATTTAATTGCCACCAGCTTCAGGTTTCTCATCATTGTAACAGGTATCACGCCCACCCCATCATTTTCTGCAGCTATAAGCACTTTATTGTGATGAGATGACAGCTGAGATTTTGGTCCCATGGTGAGACGTTCCTTTTTTTAATTTCTCACTCTCTCCCGCTGGACCTGCAGAGTCTAAACATTATTTGGGTAATGAGCAAGTCTTCTGGGAAGCCAGAAGCATTACCTTGAGCTGTGCGTTCCAAGCAAAAGCATGCTATTTTGGGAAACGGGGCTGCAGATTAAATTTTAAATTTATAGGACATTCATTTCCCAGGACCTGATGGCTTTATGCTCCCCACTCCCCTAACACCATGTAATCTTATGCAGAAAGGAACCCACAATAATTCAAGCAGGAGGAGCATGAAGCAAGGTATTGGAGGTCACTCGTTTGTCAATGATTGGAAAGAATTTACAATGGCAGTTTGGCTCTCTGGCACCTGGGATGGTGAGAGGAGTGTCCCACAATACATTTTAAAAAGCCAGCGAGATTCTCGTTTGCATCAATAGGAGCATAGTGTTTAGATCAAGGGGAGTAATAGCCCCACACTATTCGGCTTGGGACAGAGCTCATCTGAAATACTGTGTCCAGTTCTGGGCACCAAATTCAAAAAGGATTTGACAAACTGGAATGTGTCCAGAGGTAGGTGACCAACATGGTCAAAGGTTCCCCGCCCCCCAAAAAACAATAACCATGAATGACCAGCATGATTTCTTAATTTTTCTTGATTTAAGGAGGTTTCTTACCTGTTTTTACTCTAGAGGAGAGATGCTGCAAGCTGTTGCATGTGCTTTCTCTCCTGGGCCTACATCACACACTATTTCCAAGGCATTTTAAGGAGGTTTCTTAAAGCTGTGTCTACTCTAGAGGAGAAGTGCTGCAGACAGGCGTGTGTGCTTTCACTCCCACACCTGCACCACACCACACACTCTTTCCAAGGCACTTTAAGGAGGCTTCCCTACTTCCAGGTAAGGAAGAGTGATGCCCTCCTGGAGCTATCCTCCCTGGGCTTCCTTTAAAAAACCCTCTTTTTTCCTGGCAAACAATCTCCTTTCTGCTTTGAGTTTAATGCTTCCTCTCTAGCCTAGAGGAGATGTAACTGGTAGTAGTTTTCAGGGAATTAGAGATTTCTTTTTGTTTGCTCGGATTGATAAAAAAGGTTAAACTGTGTTTCTGAAGAGGAGGAGCCAAGATTAGCTCTCGCTTGTGTTTGTTGCAGACGGGTTTTTGTACAGGGAGGGGCCTTACCAAAGGTACTAAAGGTACCGAAGAAAAACAGATCCACACACGAGTCTAGTACATACCTCAAATCCAACATTGGTAGTCTTCATGTTGCACAATGACTTCTGATAAGTAAGTGGAGTTTTTTTTATCCTTGACCTAACTTTGTGCCACATTAAACAATGTCTAGGGATACTCTGAAGTTAGCAGGGACTCTGAAGTATCCATGGGCTTTTTGGCTATCTGGAATTTTGAATTGAGCCAATGTTGACCCAATCTATTGTCCATATGCACACTGCTGTCATCTCTCTCCCTTCACTGATCAGCCCAGGGAAAGGCATGGGTTCTGCATGTGTTGCCGCCACCACTCCTCACTTCTCAGGCAATTCTTGAGATGTGCCTACCAATGGCAGTCATGTCTGCTGAGGTCAAAATGGGGTGCTCACATGAACTTCAAGGACAGGGTCACTCTACCCTCTCCTTGCTGTGCACATGGGTGACCTGTTACAAGCTCAACAAATGTGACTAGTGTCAATCATACACTTGTAGGGAGCTCCATGGCTGGTGAGAAGTGATGGAAACCCTTCCCTTCTCTGGGTTGATCAGTGAAAGGAAAGATGGGGGTGGTATTAAAGTAGATCATGCTTAAGTGGACCTGATCCAGCTGTCCAGAGAGACAAAACCATCAAGGGAATGGCTTGAATTATCTATACCCATGTTTTGGATTTCCATACTAATTGACCATATTGCCTAGGGCTTTTGAGAGCTGAAGCCCAAAACATCTTAAAGGCCAAAGTTTGGGAACCATTGATCTAGACACATGAACCCAGACTATGTACTGGATTGAGGGCATCTCTGGGGCACAAATGCTCCAGATTAACTTTCCTAATATGGACACACCTATCAGTGCTTAGTCTTAATCCATTATTAGGTTCATCACTTTAGATTAGTTCCTTAACAATCACAAAAGTTCAACTTGTTCTTTGCAGGACTGAAATCTTCATAGAAGCTGGAAAGCTACAATCTAGGAGTTACTCCTATGGTTCAATAATAGTCATAAGCAGTTGTACTCTTGTCTGTATTCATGTCCATATGAACAGATTATAGTGCAGACTTTTTTGGAGATGTTCAAATCCATGGAAACACACTGAAAGTTTCTTTGGGAATCAGCCAGATATGAATGAAAGACACATTTTATTTTCTCCCTGACACTAGTTGGTGTTCAGGCTGAAAATAAGACATGACATTTTGGAGTGCATACATTCCATTTAAATATAAAATATTTAATAAATATGTAAATTGGTCAAGCTGTTTCCCCTAAAGAAAAGCTCTGTGACCATGCCTTCCGTCTTGCTTTACATCCTCCATTCACAAGGAAAATATGTTAAGAGGATCACAGCTGGATTTTCCCCCTCCAAATGAAGTTAAAGTTGAACAAGGACTTTAATCCTCCAAGGAAGACAAGTTTTGTCATCTCCATTTATAATTCCTTGAATTTTTCTCAACTAGGGCATTAGCAATCACCTGTCTGGAACATTCTGAATGTAAATGATGTTTCAGAATTAGTCTCCATAAGTCAGGCAAACAAAACTTCCAGAGGATATAATGAAGCTGGGAGAAGAAGGAGGAAGATACTTGGTTCCACCAAGAAATCTGTACTCCAGAAGCATTGACCAATGTCAAAAACAAGCAGTGAGTCTGTGAAGGGATGTAAAATAAGAATTGCAGATTCTGCTGGTCTCCTGTAATTGACGTGATCAACTCCATTTTGGCAATAACTGCCATCGCACCTATGGCCTTTATTGTTTTCCTGAGTTTTGCCATTTATGCTATGGTAGAAATGCTGTAAGTCAGCGGAGACTACAACCAGACATTATTTATTTATTTATTTATTTATTTATTTATTTATTTATTTATTAGATTTCTGCACCGCCACTCCCGGGAGGCTCGGGGCGGCTCACACAAGCAAATATGGTTATGCACAGTGCCAGACCCCCAAATACAGCTCTCCAGCTGTGTTTTCTGTGGGTCACATAGACCTTAGATAAGAATTACCACATGTGCATTAGATATCCTGGCTTTCTCTCAAAGTGAGATCCAAGGCAGCTTTATTCTTCAGAAAGTAATAAGTGTCCAGGAGGAAACTACCAGTCTCAAGCATAGGTATTTCACCATTATTGTTCAGAGGGGAACAATAATGAGCGCAGTGATCTTCTGGGTTTGTATGGGGTAAGACACTCCCTCAGGTACACTGGCCCCAAACCATATAAGGCCTTGAAAGTTAGAACTAACACCTTGAAGGAGACCCGGAATTCAATAGGAAGCCAGTGCAGTGCGCGCAGGAGTGGAGTCACATGCGCAGATCTTGGGGCTCCCGACAGCAGGCGCGCTGCTGCGTTCTGCACCAGCTTAAGCTTCAGGAGCGCCGCCAGGGGTAGGCCAATGTACGGCGCATTACAGTAATCGAGCCTCGAGATGACAGTGGCTTGGATCACCGTGGCCCGGTCGCGACGGGGATGTAGGGAGCCAGACGTTTCGCCTGCCGCAGATGGTAGAACGCTGTTTTGCAGCGCAGGCAATCTGCGCTTCCATCAACAGTTGGGTGTCAGCTGGACCCCAAGGCTCTTAACTAGGGCTGTGGGCGAAGTGCCACACCATCAAATGTCGGCAACTGGGTCTCTAGCCCCCGGGCGGCCAGCCACAAGATCTCTGTCTTGGAGAAAATCCTCTGGAGCTGGGTGTCATCAGAAAATAGCCCTGTCTCTACCTATGTTGAAGACTGGTAGTTTCCTTCTGGGCACTTACTACTACCTATTGGACCATCTTTGGTTGGAAGTGGATT
Organism: Anolis apletophallus; assembly: GCA_030556195.1. Classification (NCBI taxonomy): domain Eukaryota; kingdom Metazoa; phylum Chordata; class Lepidosauria; order Squamata; family Anolidae; genus Anolis; species Anolis apletophallus. The sequence continues at coordinate 142,834,989 of JARBWK010000007.1, read as the reverse complement.
AAAAAAACCCCACAGGTGCTGATACTGTGGATACAGGGAATGTGCTATAAATCAAAATTCAGGAACACTGCAAGACTCCTCTGAATTTTGATTTACAGCACAATCCTCTGTATCCACAGCATCGGTGCCTGTGGGGTTTTTTATCTACTTCCAACCAAAGGTGATCTCTCTAGGCCAGTGTTTCCCAACCTTTTTTGAGCTGCGGCACACTTTTAACATTAAAAAAATCCGGGGGCACACCACCAACCAAAATGACACAAAATGACAATCTAACACAGTAAAGAACACCTGGGGGATGGTGGCCTGCTGGGAGCAGCTGCTGGGAGTGCCAAAGCTGGGGAGGGAGGAGGCCATGCCATGCCCCATGCCCCTCCCCTCCCAGCTTCAGCTCTCCCCAGCTTCTCCAGCCTTGAGGGGGCAGTGCAAAGCCAGAGGGGGCAGAGCCAGCAGAATGCTGGCTTGACACTGTCCCCTCAAGGCTGGAGAAGCTGTGGAAGAGCAGAAGCCGTGGGGAGAGGGTGGAGCCAGGCCACGCCATGCCCCGCCCCCTCCCCCAGCTTCCTCCTCCACGCAGCTTCAGCGAATGAGAGGCGAGAGTCATGGCGGATTGGAGGCTGGCTGGGGAAACGGATGAAGGAGGTGGTGCCCCGGCCCCTTCTTGCTTTTCTTCGCAGCCGCCAGGCCCTTCCTCCTCCTCCCCCAAGCAGCAGGAGTTCGGTAGGAGGAGGGGGGAAGGAAGGGGGCAGAGAGCTTTTCTCGCAGCACAGCAAGAGGTCCGTCATGGCACACTACTGTGCCATGTCACAGCTGTTGGGAAACACTGCTCTAGGCATTTACTAAAACTTTCAGTACAACTCTATGGTATTCTTGGATGGGAAGCCCTTCATTTCAATAGGGTTCACTGTTATTCACAGTCACTCACTTTCAGCCTCAGAAGAAAGTAACGGTGGTCTCCCTTTGGACAAATACTGACAAGACAACCCCATGATTGGTTTGACTTAAGTCAAAAAGAGCTTGAAGGCATACATCAAGAATTCAATGGGCAAGCCAAAAATCAGCCTCTTCAAATTCCAACTGAAATAATAGTATGCCATGTACTTTCCAAATTTTGGCATGTCATAGGTCTTTCAACCCTGTGAGCAATATTTACAGTACATGCAATAAGGGTACCCCAGAACCAATTGAAATGTGCCTGGTGAAATCATAAGTCAGACTGCCAAATTGGCACTAATGACTGGGAGAGGCGTTCTGCAGTTACTGAATGTTAATATCAGTAAGCAAAGAAACAAACACAATTTATAAAAATCAGGCTCCGCATACCTCATGCTTGTTTATTACTGACAAGCATAGTTTAGTCTGAATTATTTATGGCAATTTTTCACTGCAGGCTAGTCAGTGTTCTGGAGTCTATATCTCGTATAAGTAATTATCTGGCTGATGTCTGGGCTTGCTGTCATAACCCTCTGGTTCTTGTTCTTTTGAGTTCAAGTCATGAAGAATTAAAAGCAGAAAACTTTTATTGACACTAGAAATTATCATCAGTATAAAACAGGAGATCATCATGGCTTGAGAAGCAAACAAATACCTTCAGGAACATGAGGCATTAAAATCACACTGGCTGTCAACTCACCCTCCCTCCATCTGTCTGTTTTTCTATGTTGTTAAAATATGGCAGATGCCTTTTTTTAAAAAAGACTGGGGATATCTGCTCCCTAGACCAAGGTTCCTGAGGTCAATTTTGTGGGTGGAGAATTTACACTAGAGATGCAAGATGATCGTCTGTTTTACTGATCAAGAAAATACACGTGGTCACATTCCATATCTCATTCTGGCCGATTCATACAGTTCATGTCAATTTGCAGGGACCAAAGCTGTACAACATGACACTGATCATAGAATCATAGAAGTGGGAGAGATCACAAGAACTATCCTGTCTAAGCCATTTTGCCTTGCAGGAATGACTTAGATAGCTGATAGATAGCCATCCAGACTCTGTTTAAAAACCTCCAGAGAAGTAGACTCCATCATACTCCATGACATTTGAGTCATTTGTGGTTACTAATCATGATATATTCACATCATCTCCAATATCAGACATAAGAATCTACTATATATCAACTGATGAAATAAGAGAGCGCACATCTGTATTTCAGTTGATGAGGATCATGAGATGAAGGGTGCACCCAAGCTCTGTTACCAAGCTTCCCATGGGCAACTGGTTTTCCCCTGTGTGAGCAGGATGTTTGACTAGATCAGTGGTTCCCAACCTGTGGGTCCCCAGATGTTTTGGCCTTCAATTCCCAGAAATCCAAACAGTTGGTAAACTGTCTGGGATTTCTGGGATCTGTAGGCCAAAACACCTGGGGATCCACAGGTGGAGAACCACTGGACTAGATAGACTTTTCTCTGATTCAGTATGGTTCCTTTCACACACTCATGAGAGCGTTTAGTATCATAAAGCATCTGTCCTCATCATCAGTCAAAAGAAAGTGGAGAAATCAGCATACTATCAATTTCCTCAAAAGACAAAATATGGACTAGGTTGAGGAAAGTCACCCATATTGTGATGATGTCATGATCTAAGCTGAATGATTCTTTATATTATGAGAAGAACTGCTAGATCTGGATTTGAGACAGCCTCAAGCAACTATGGACCTCATCACGAATGTCCATGGATTCACCACACATCGTGGCAAATCCATGACCTCCTGGTGGGAGGGCGTGGAGAAGCCATCACTCCACACTCTGCATCATGTGACTTGCCTTACACCTCATCCCATGAGGGGAAGTTTTGCCATGTTGCCACAACAGCAGTATGCTCCACCTCCTCTCCTCTTTTAGCACAGAGCCCAGCCAGAAGTATCTGAGCATCAACTAATGGGTTCCATACTGAAAGTGGAGAGCAAGTGGCTTATGATAGGCAAATTGGCCCGTGTGGTGAGGTGATATTTCTGTATCATTACAGCTCCTCTCAAAATGATGATTAATGCAATATTATTCATGGTTGCCCTTTTGAGAAGGATTGTGAAGGAAACCAGATGCATTCCAGCTGCCTGTTGAGAAGGGAAATGTAGCCCATGTGAGGCTGGGAGGAATTTGACCCTGGCTTCCACATGGCTCCCATGTTTGTTCTGAATGACAGATGTTTATTGGGGGGCTTTAAATTGTTTTAATGCGTTTTAATGTATTTTTAACTGTATTTTAATGTACCTTCTATGTCTGCTTCACTTTCTGTAAACCGCTCTGGGCTCCAGTGAGAGCGGTATAGCAAGTCGAATTTAATAAATAAATAAATAAATAAATAAATAATGTTATCTGTGCCCCCAGCTGCAGAAATGTCCCAGATGAAGCCTAGACACCCACTCATATACTATATCCCAAACCACTCTTTGGCCATGATTTCATGCTCTACCATCAGACAAGTGAATTGCACACTTGAGTGGTTACTTACAAAGGTCCCTTAAAGGGAGTTTTTTATAGTTTTGTAATCTCATCAACAGGATTCCCATCTCTATGTTGGATTAAGTTTCCACTATTAGCTTAGTTGGCCTCTGTACAAGAAATGAGTTGGTGCCATCTTGCCCTTGACTTTGGACAAGAACTAGCCTTGATTGGAAATCCAAAATGTTAAGTGATGAGTTTGAACAGCTAAGTTAATCAATTCCAATCTTCCCAGTTTTTGGCAGATTTGGTTTTGCTGAGATTGGAAGCCCCCTAGATACAGACACTGAGATATGTGTAGGATATAGTGCCTAGCATAATGAGTGTTCAGCCTCCTTTGTCAGAAGAAAATGAGCTACAACAGAAAGGAGGGGAGGAGAGGGAACTCTCCAAGACAAACGCTATAATGGAACAAAAAATGTTCAGCTATAAAAACATGAATTTGCTATCCAAATGCAATTACACTGAGTAGAAAATATAAATATATATTTTTAAACATTCTAAATATTTTAGAGATCTATAAATATTCATTACATATCCACCCTGTACATATTTTTAAAAAATGGAGCCTTCACTTCCATTCTCTTGATGTTACTGGAGATAAAAATGTCCTTAACAGAAATAGAACAATTATTGTCGGGCCAGCTGGAGTGATAAATCATAAGAAAGCAGTGAGATTAGGTCTCTCAAATGGAAATAAAGCATCCGTGCCGGAGAACAAACTGAAAATGGCACTAGAAAAACTGGGATTTGCAGACGACACAATGAGGTTTCAAGAAAACCACTGTTCCTGGACACAAATCTGGGGCTACTACTGAACTGGCCAATTTGTCTGGTACCACTAATGTGGTATTGGTGGCACAGTGGGTTAAACTGCTGAGCTGCTGAACTTACTAACTGAAAGGTTGGCAGTTCAAATCTGAGGAGAGAGGTAAGCTCCTGCTGTTAGCCCCAGCTTTTGTTAACCTAGCAGTTCGAAAACATGAAAATATGAGTAGATCAATAGATACCACACCTGCAGGAAGGTAATGCAGTCATGCCAGCCCCATGACCTTGCAGGTGTCTATGGACAATGCCAGCTCTTCAACTTAGAAATGGAGATGAGCACCAACCCCCAGAGTCAGACACAACTAGATTTAATGTCAGGGGAAACCTTTACATTTACTACTAATGTGGGCCTTGCATTTTTACATGGCAGGCCTGGTCTGGTTTAGTTAATTAAGATTGGAAACCCTCTTCACATGGCAAGGATTATACAGAAATATGCCTTTTGCAGAGACAGAGCATTGGCAAATCAGGATAGATGGCGGTTATGTGAGGAGTAAATCTCTAATGTGGAATATCGCTATAGTAGAGTCTCACTTATCCAACATAAATGGGCTGACAGAATGTTGGATAATAAGGAGGGAGTAAGGAAAAGCCTATTAAACATCAAATTACATTATTATTACATTATGATTTTACAAATGAAGCACCAAAACATCATATTTTACAACAAATGGGCAGTTCTATACACGATAACATTATGTAGTAATTACTGTATTTAGCACCTAAACAGACAAGGTTTCTTTCTTTCTCCCACCCTGGACTGCATTGAATAATACAGAATGTTGGATAAGGGAAGGTTGGATACGCGAGACTCTACTGTACGTGTTTGTTCTATTTAACCTTGTGGAATTGTTATTGAGATTTGTATCATTCTACCTGTGTTATCAATAATAATAGGGGGCAGGAGTAGATTTTCAAGGTCTCGCGAAGAGCTCTTTGGATCTTCAAGCCTCACACAATTGCTCATGCCTGCCATAGACCTTCCCTCCAATTTTTTAAATTATTTTTTTTGGCGGGGAGAAGTCAATTTTTAATTTACCAAGCTGGAAATATCTATAGTTTATCTTGTCCCACCACTTTCTCTTCTCTCTTGATGCCCCCATTTCCCTTCCTTATTTTCCCATCTTTGGGTGGACCCTCTCTTTACCCTGTCCCTTCTCTATCTTCCCTTTTTCTTCCCCCTCCTTTGGCTTCTCCCTCTACCCATTGACTACGGCTTTGACATGAATACAAAGAAGAAGATGCAAAACCCAGAGAAATGGAAAGAGAGTGAAAGGAGAGAGAAACAGATATTTGGATATCCTCATAATTGGCCGAGTGTAGATCGTGAGTTAAAATGCCTAGTGAAAAGCGTGTGAAGAAAATGAGTGCATCCTTTGGTTGAAATGAGAAAAGAAAGAGCTCATTATGGGAAACAATGATTCTTTGAAGTTTTCAAAGAGCGCATGGTTTTCCTCAGCATGGGCAGATGGGCACATATGCATGGTTAATAAATGGAGATTTTGAGACAAAGGAACTTCAGAGGCCATCATTGTGTTGGTGATGAAATATAGGAATATTACACCAACACAAAAAATTAAAGCATCGCTCAACCTCCCTCAAGGTAGAAGTTTAGCTTGAGAGGGCATGCTCCCATTATTTGATGATATCAGAGTCTTGGTTTCTTTCTGATCTTTTGGATTAGGTACATGGCCAAAAACAATGCAAAATTCTCTTACAGTTTGCCAAATGCTACTGGTTACACCGGTGGCACAGTGGGTTAAACTACTGTGCTGCTGAACTTGCTCATCAAAAGATCTCAGGTTCGAATCCAGGGAGCAGCATGAGCTCCCACTGTTAGCCCCAGCTTCTTCCAACCTAGCAGTTCGAAAACATGCAAATGTGAGTAGATCAATAGGTACCGCTCCGGTGGGAAGGTTACAGTGCTCCATGCAGTCATGCTGGCCACATGACCTTGGAAATGTCTATGGACAACACCAGTTCCTCAGCCTATAAATGGAGATGATCACCAACCCCCAGAGTCGGACACAACTGGACTTAATGTCAGGGGAAAGCCATTACCTTTACAAATCTATTAGTTCATAGACTCATAGAGATTGTCGAGTCCACAAGGGCCACCCAGTTCAACCTTCTGCCATGTAGGAATACACAATCAAAGCAATCTGGCTCTGCTTAAAAACCTCCAGAAAAGAAGACTCCACCACACCATACACCAAAGCCACAGTGGATTCCACTGTCAAACAGTTCTTACCAAGTTCCTCCTAAGATTTTGATGGTATCCCTTTTCATGTAGCTTGAATCCACTGCCCCATCTCCTTGTTTCCAGAACAGCAGAAAACAAACTGGATACATCTTCAATATGACATCCTTTCAAATGTCTAAAGGCAAGGATCCCCAAGCTAAGGCCCACAGGCTGGATGGAGCCCTCCAAGCTCTCACCCTGTTACACCCCAACCTGACTTTAGCCCTCAGCAAGACTCATGCCATGATGAATCCCAAGTCAGAACCAAAGTTTTACAGAGGCCTGCCAGGCCTGAAAGGCCCAAGCGGCAGAGGCAAGTTCATTCTTTGTTCAAGGCCACAGTTGCCCAAGATTCACCTCAGGCTCAGAAGGATAAACAGTGCCTGGAGAACCAAGTGGTGTTAACTCCCTATTGCCAGCTGCCCTTGCTAATTGGGAGCGCATACCAATCTGATGCAGTGGGGATAGGAAAAGCCCAGCTGGGATCTGTTTTGAGAACTGACTTTCGACACACCTTGGCGTCGAAAGGATCAAAGCCTCTGGGACCTACCGTATTTTTCGCACCATAAGGCGCACCACTTGGCCGCCTCCTCCTCGGTCCCGCCTCCTCCACCTCCTCTGCCTCCGCCACCGCCCGCCGCCGCCCCCACCGCCTCGCCGCTTACCGCCCCGCCTCCGCCGCTTTCGCCGCTTTTCGCCCCTTTCCGCCGCTTTCGCCCCTTTCACGCTTTCCGCCCCTTTCGCCGCCTCTGCCGCCTCTGCCGCCCGCCTCCTCGCGCCGCCCCGCATGCGCAGTAGGTCCCAAGTGCGTCTGGCGCGTCTGACGCCTGACGCAGGTGCGCCAGGCGCGCCTGCGTCAGCGCGCCAGCGTCAGACGTCAGACGCGTGAGGCGCGCTTGGGGACCTACTGCATGCGCGCGGCGGCGCGAGGAGGCGGGAAGCGGCGGAGGCGGCGGTAAGCAGCGGAAAGCGGCGGGAGGCCTCGCCCCTTTCCACCGCCTCCCGCCGCCTCCGCCGCACGCCGCCTCCTCGCCGCCGCATGCGCAGTAGGTCCCAAGCGCGCCTCGCGTCTGACGCCTGACGCTGTTGCGCTGACGCAGGCACGCCTGGCGCACTTGCGTCAGACGTCAGACGCGCCAGACGCGCTTGGGACCTACTGCGCATCGCGGCGGCGAGGGAGGCGGCGGTGGCGGAGGCGGCGAAAGCGGCGGAAAGCGGCGGAAAGGGGCGAAAGGGGCGAAAAGCGCGGAAAGCGGCGGAAAGGGGCGGAAAGCGGCGGAAAGCGGCGGAAAGGGGCGGAAAGCGGCGGAGGCGGTGGTAAGCGGCGGAAGCGGCGGGGGCGGGCGGCGGGCGGTGGCGGAGGCAGAGGAGGCGGAGGAGGAGGCGGGACCGAGGAGGAGGCGGCCAAGGGAAAGGCTTTCTATCGCCTCCCCCCCCCCTCTTCGCTCCATAAGACGCAGCTGATTTTTCCTCCTACTTTGGGAGGAAAAAAACTGCGTCTTATGGTGCGAAAAATACGGTATTTAGGTTAGGCCCCAGCAAAGGAGACCTATCCTTCGTCAACGTTCAGAAAACCACGCTACGCTTCCACGGAACCTCTGCTTGGGCCCTGAGCCTTCCTGCTTCTAAGACTCTATTTGCCAAGCCTTGTGCCAAGACCCTTCCTTGGATTTGGCCCATTTGGGGCAAGAAGATTCCTTTACCTTTGTTCCTGTTTGCCAAAGGACTATAGTTTACTCCTGCTTCCTTTTGGACAATCTGCTGCTATCTATTGCTGTTTGAAGAGCAACAATAGACTATATTTCCGAGCCTCTTTCCTTTCACCATATATCCTAAATAAAGCATTTAATCATTGCCAGTGTCCAAGTGGTTTATTGAGGGGCACCAGGTCTACGGTGCAACACACTCTAAACATTAGACGTAGGGTCGACCTAAGTCTGAAATGACTTGAAGGCACACAACAACAACAACCCTAATTAATGTGACTATCTTATCAGCCAGAAGCAGGTCCACACTTCCCACTGAAATACTGGTTTATTTATTTATTTTGTGTCAGAAACATTGCATAAATAAGTATAGAACTGGCAATATAAAGGAAGCACAAGCAGCTAAGTAATTTTAGACCAAAAACAAGCAACAGCAACCACATTGTCTGTAGCTTTAAACAGTTCTTCCTATGTGCATGAGGCAGGGCATTGTGGGCACGCATACAGATGCAGAGTTGTTTGTCCTGCTCCACAGTCGCACAAGGTGGAAGGTTCTTCTAGGTCATGCCATTTTGCCAGGTTGTCTTTTGATCTGCTCAAATACTGGTGTTGCCTGGCCCAGAAGGGGCAGAGGCTCAGAAAGTACCCCTAAAGCGAGGATTTCAGCAAAAACCTCTGGTGAGTTTTTAAAAGAAATTAAAAATCCCTTGCCCAAATGATCTCATCAATGAAGTCTGGAAGAAGATGCCACTGAAGTTATTATTCTCGTCAGCTGAGGAGGATGGCAACTGCAACTTGCCGCAAAGTAGTCATAAAGTTACATTCAAAATACATGCCCTCTTGTGCTCAGGCTGAGCAATTCTATTGTCTTTTGGTTGATGATCAAATGTCCTCATCTGTGTTTTTCTCTGTTTGATAGACACAGATTTAATATATTGCTGTAGGGTCTCAGTTCTTTGGATGGTAAACAAATGAAGAAGCTGTAGCCATGTACCAGTTCCCGAGGCTGATAGAGGTGGCCGTTTATGACATATAGAAATAGTTTTGCCTATTAATCAATAGCCCAAAGTAGGTGAAACTCAGAGGTCTTGGTCTATTGATTAGCAAAAGCCAGTTTTGGCCCAAGGGGGAAAGACCCTTTTGGAAAGATCTTGCTCCTGCCATTGTCATGCAAATGAGGCTGGTGGAGGGATGATTGAATCACAAGCTTGCAGCTGGCAGGTCGCCCCAGGTAGCTGGTTAAAGGTAAACAGTGGCATTTTCATATTTTTAAACTTACATACATGGGGGAAAATATGAGGGGAGATACATTGGGGCTTATGGGGAAAATATACCATCCTGATCACCCCTGCCTACCCACCAGAAAGATACACAGTTTATTAGATTCATAAAAGATAGCCCAAGGAGTCCTAGACAGAAAAGAAAAAAAGTATTTGGGAATGAGCAAAAGTCTATAAGAGTAATGCAAAAGGGAAATAACTGGATTTATCCATAAAGTGTGGGTTACAGAGGTATTGTCATGTGGGACCATGGGAAGAGCCTTAGGTTCCCAGGTGGGGAGAGTTAGGGGATTATGGGATCACTTCCAGCCTGGTGTTCTTGGGAAAACTATGAATCCCTTGGTTTTAAACTATCTTCTACAGAGCCCAAGAAAAAAAGGGGGGGTCACCTCTGATATCACTGGTAAGTTTATGTTGGCTAAAATTGTTCTTCATTTAATTATTGTATTGTTCTTTGATGGTTTCTTTTTCCCCTTTGCACTACAAATAAGATATATGCAGTGTGCATAGAAATTCATTCTCCCCCCCCCCCAAACTATAGTACAGCTCCCCAACAGTCTGGAGGATTGTGAACTGACCATCTGATTAAAATTATGTTTTAACATGACTTTCATGTCCCCTTTTAGCCTTCTCTTCTGCAGGCTAAACATCCCAAACTCCCTAAGTTGCTTCTGATATGGATTTGTGGTTTCCAGACCTTTTACCATTTTGGTCACTCTCCTCTGAACATGTTCGGGCTTGTCAATATCCTCTTTGAATTTTATTTTCCAGAGATCATGCAGCATGTTGCATTGAAAAGTGCCTATTATTTCTGTTTCTCATTCTTCTTCTCATTCTGTTTCTCATTGCTCCTTCAGAACAATAAAAAAAACCCAATCCCGGCTGTACACACACACCTTTTCAAAGGTGTTGCCACTCCAAGAAGCATCTGCTTGGTATTTTATTTTTAGCAATGAAAAAAGACATTCCCCAAAATAACAAACTGCCTGTGAATAGCACCATTGGCAACACAGTACAAAGGGAGGTACAAATTGGTGGTGGACACCATGCTTCACCTTCTGTTTTGAATTGCATTTGAGGCGAAATTTCTCATGACGTTCTCATCTCACCTGGCCTCAGAAGGCAATAGAGGTACTCTGGTGATGAGCATATGGTTTTCAGCAAGATTATATAGAAAGGTGTGTTAAAACGGACCTATTGGTGGACTTGAAATCATGTGAATTGGAATCAAGAATAAAGAATAATCCATAGGAATGGAAAGATAAACATTTATGAATCATAGAACCATAGAATCCTTGAGATGGAAGAGACCTTGTGGGCCATCCAGTCCAACCCCCTGCCAAGAAACAAGAAAATTGCATTCAAAGTGGTTCTCAATTTAGTGCAAAATTTGCACATGGTTGTTTTCCACAGAAAAAAGGCATTCTCTGGGCAGAAAATGACATTTTTGGGTGGAAAAATATTTTAATACATAAGTATCATTTCATCTGTGCAAAAAATAATATAACGGGGCATAAAATTCAGCATACAATTAACCATGGTTGATTTGTATAGAGAACCTAATTCTTACACAGAATGAGATTTCTGCACAAAAATATCTTCTGTGCAGAAAATGATGTTTCCTGCATGCTGTTTCTGATGCAAACAAGCACCTGAGAATTTTGCACAGAATAAGTCCTGAATTGAAAATAATCTGTCGTTTTCAAAAACTCTCAGAAGACAGGATGATGATGACAGTAATGATGATGATGATGAAATTGCTGTACATATGCAAAAGAACAACAAAAAACAGTTTCCACCCTTAGAATATGATAGAAAAGAAAAGGGGGTACCAGTGTAGGAGGGGATCAAGTACATGCTGCCTCTTCTACTTTCCCTCCTAGGCCAGGACAGTGGCAGTTGGGATGAAGGAAGTTCCTTTCCTCTGCTTGTGATCATTATGAAGCCATATCTCCGTACAGCATATGGCATTTTAATCTGATGTTTTATTGTGTGTTTTTATTGAGTGTTCTATTTTAATGTGTTTTATTGTACATTTTACTTGCTGTGAGCCACCCTGAGCCTCCCGGGAGTGGCGGCCTAGAAGCCCAAGAAATAAAATAAAATAAATATCTGCATATTCTCTCTCTCCCCCCCATAGACAGGGCAGTGGCAGTTGAGAAGCGAAGAAGGACTTCCTCTGCTTTTGGGCCTAGGCATCGAGGAGCTGTACCTGACTCTTCTTCTCACTCTCTGAGACCAAGACAGTAGCAGTTGGAATGCCCCTGGGCCTGGGCATGATGGAGCTGTGCCTGAGTAAGGGCATGATGGAGATTTTCTTCTTCCAAGATAGTACCATCCAACAGTTGGGATGGAGGAACCTGGAAACGTTCATTTGAGATATTTTAACTGAGATTGGAATCATTCCAATTGTGGATCCCTACACAAGAAGGGTGTTAGACTACAAGATGGGCCTTGCTCTCCTCTCTAACAATTGTATATCGTTATGATTTAATTAGTCATAATAATAGTTTGCTTTCCTACATGGCACTTTGCCACACAATTCATTTTTTGTCTAGCTAAGATAGCATGCTTGTATCAGGACTGTGCTAACTGTTCTGAGTTCACAATTTTATTCAAAAAATAACTCGTTTAGTGAACCCGCAAGGGGTTGGTTCAGTCAAAACAGCAAGGGGTCTTTTGGCACCTTAAAGATAACAAGTTAAATCTGACACAAGCAGTCAAGTTACATGTGATGAAGTAAGAATCATTGCATGAAAATGTATGACAAATAAGATGTTACTCTGGATAGTGCTGCAAGATTTTGTGGTTTGGTTTTAAAAGGGAAAATGCTCACCTTGCCAAAATTTAAATTATTTCTGTGCTTCTGTCTGGCACAATTTTTCAGCATTCATTTGCCTTGGCCTCATTTGCCAACACTCCTTTTAATCCTTTAGATGTGGTATTGGAAGACCTTGTTCCTGTTTATAGCCACATGCACCTGTTCTTATTCTAGGAATATTTTGCATCTATATTAAGCAAAGTGCAGCGGGGGGAGTGCAGTATGAGCTACTGGCGATTACTCAGGATGCTCTTGAAATGAAAAAAGTTATATTTATTATCTTAGGCAATCCATTTTAGGATAAGGAAATAAATTTTAAAAAGTTGACCTATACTTGGTTACAAAAAATAGTGAAAACTGTATTCCATGTGTGGATGGAAGCAAGCTACCCAACTTGGATCCTTATTAATATTCTCTTCCTAGACAAAAGGGAGCACAGAGACTAACTTCTTGAAGGAAGAATGACAACAAGTAGGAAATAAGCAAAAACCTTGAGTACATAAAAAAAGAAAGAAACAAGATATTCAAAAGAGATATCAGCTAGGCTCCATTCTCTCTCTAATCACTTTATACAAGTGGTTCTGCATTTTTGCTTTCAACACATGTAGCATTTGTGATGGCATCAGTGGAAGTCATGAACATAGCTAAGATAGAATGAGGTTGTAGTACAGGGGTGGGTATGTAAAGTCAGTTTGGAAAATGATCTTCTGTCTCTTGGGCCATCTAGATATTTCACATATACCATAATAATAGTAGTAGCAACAACAACAACAACAACAACAACATGAAGCGATCAGATAACAGCAACAACAACAAAACTTTATTACGGTCACTGACCAGCACAGAAGCAATCAGATGTCTGCTCCTGGTTTTGAACAATGCATCTTATGTATTGCTTGAAAAATGTTACTGCATCTGCAACCTCTTGAAAAGGTTAATAGCACATCCTGGATACTTCGGAGTGATATGAAAGTTCAGTGATAAAAGAGCAGCAGAAGAGTCAAATTGGGAATGCAGATATTGCACAATAACAGGTCCCACTCACCAACATTGAATCTAGCAGAGAAATGAAATACAGAGGACCCTTGGTATCTGCTGGGACCTTTTTACAGTATCTCCCTATGGATGGATACAAAATCTGTGGATGCTGAAGTCTCATGATATTCAATGGTGTGGTAAAAAGGTGTCTCTTATATATAATGGCAAAATCAAGTTTTGCTTTTAAGGAGATTTTCTAATATTTTCAAGTCATGAGTAGTTGAGTCTATAGATAAAAAAATCCATGGCTACCGGGTTCTCTCTCTCCTCTCTGGCATTACTTCACAAACAAAGATTCTTAGGAAAGACTCATCCCATGCTTTCTACAAGCGCATTGATGACTAAGGAAGTTGGATGTGTCCTTCGAGTCTGTGCAATGGATTTTTCTGGTGGAGTGTAGTGTGCACAGAACTGGCCTCATCCTTTAAACCAAAGGTTCGTCTGTCAGGGCCTAGCAAGCTTAGGACGGTGGCAGCGGGGTCCTTAGTTTGTAGGTTTGGTTTGAGTTTCCTTCTCTAGATGGTTGACCTTACAGGGTTAGACAAGCACCATTTATTTATTTTATTTTATTACTTCAATTTTATATACCGCTCCATCCCAACAGGCTAGGGGAGGTTTGAAATTAGAGTTTTCCTTCTCTTAGGATGGTTGCCAAAGGCTAGAGAGCGCATCCTGCCCATTGACGCTCTTTGACAGACCCTTCGGTTGTGACCTGTCTGGCATGGGAGGCCCTACCAGTGGCTATGCCACAGCCAGCATAGCTCACAACTTCATTAGGGTACGCAAGCCTCTCCCCCACGACAAGGGGGCACCAATGGAGAGAATACAGAACCATGTAAGCATAATCATCTTTGAAAAATGGATCAATTATGTTATTTGCAAATGATTTAGCACAAACTTCATGGCCCAATGAAAGTGAGAGAAAAGAAGGAGGTGGTGGAGGAGATTGGCTTGGAAGAAAGCAAATGTGATAAAAGCAAACAAACAGAAGGTGAACAAATATGCAACTAGCAATTAATATAGGCATGCAAAGGTTGCTAACTTGAACATCAACACAATCAACTGCCTCCCTTTTTAAAGCCAGCAAAATACCAAGGCTAAACTGCTGAGCTATGAACAACAAGAGCATTCTTGGTGTGCAGTTTGGTACTCCTAGTTTACGGGCATATTTCCAAGCTAAGAATGGGCTAAGAAAAGGGGAAATGGGATAAAGAACATCATGGATACTCTGCAAACATGTTCTAGAAGATTGTTTCAGATAGTAATATGAAAACACAGCATGAAATCAGCTGAGTCCTGCCTATAAATGGAACCTATCTTTCCAATCAATTCTATCTTTGTTTTCCTATATAAAGAAAACTGGGAGGATCTGATCCAAAACATTATCACTGATGCTATTTCTGGAAGTTCACAAAATGTCCACAAGCCAGACTCGGAAGTGGATCCCTACTCTAACTTGAGCCTCCTAGTTAGTGTCAACAATTCTCATACCCTTCCCATCCTTTTCCTGTTCTATGCAATAAGAAGCTAATTCATCAAGTTGTCACGTTGGTACCTCAGGACAATGCAAAGCTAGGTTTGCAATGATGGAAAGCATTCTGACTCTAGGGAGAGTTTGCTTGGAGTCCATTGAAGGTAAATTTGGAAGAGTTCGTTAAATAAAGATACTGGTTACTTCATCTTTGATTAAATTTTTAAAAATCCACATTTGTCTGGGGAAGAATGTTATATAGAGGAGTGCAATGACCCAAGATGAAGTTGACAAAATTGTATACATCCATATTCCACTATCTCTAGTCTGTAAGCAGATGAAAGGGTAGATAAGATATACTAGATAGTAGGGTTGGATAGGTTCATTCGGAAGAGCCTGAAAGTAATTAAAAACTTCCAACTTTTGACTTTCGAAGCAGATTTGAACCATGCAGGAAAGGTGGGAGGGTCAAATCCAAATTTGAATCAATAACCTTTTTTTTCCCAGAAATATTCCATAATGTTTGGATATCTCCCAAGGTTATTTTAATTTTCAGAACCATTAAGCAACTTTGGTAAAGCCTTAAAAGTTTTAAAATCTCATGCTTTCCCTCCCCAGGCGATGCAAGGGAGGGATGAGGTGGGCATGGCTAAGCACAGCCATTGTTGTAGTTTGTGAAGGCCAGGCCCCCAATGGTAGAGATTGCAAAAGGTCCTACTTTTATACTACATTGCCCACACTGCCCTGCTGCTCATTAGCCAAAATGGCTGAAGGACCCCTTTAGCTGTCAGTAGCAGTCTTCGTCTAAGTATAAAATAAACTGATTAAATCTACAAAGGTATCTAAAGAAGCCAGCAAAGCAATAAGCAACTTTTGCAAAGCCAAGAGAACAGAAACTGCTTAAGCAGAGCCATTTCATTTTGTCCTGGTTGCCAGTGACAAGGCACTGGAGTAGCCAGCTACAGCCAGCCAGCCCTTTATGACAGTAAGTAATGATAAAATAAAATGATTGATTGCATCTGCAAATAGGAATAAACTGATGGATGTGTCTTGAGGGTCCCCTCCAACTCAGTAGAGGAAGCAAATGGATGTCAGGAGAGTTTGGATGGTGCCTTTCTGCCCAGAAGAAGGGGGTCAGTCTAGATGTCCCTTCATGGGGTCTGTACTATGATTTCTGTTCTCCACCAATTTAACACAGTTTGTGCCACACCAACAAAGTTTCTGGAGTAAAACAACTACTTTCAAAGTAAAGACCACTCAATGAAACAGGAAATAACACTTTCAAACTAGGAACAGATTTTCTTTATTATTAAAAAAATGTTTTTTTAATAAAAACTTTGAAATTTTGCCAAAAATCCATGGAGAAGACAAAGGTTATCAAATTTGGTGAGCTAACAGTAGTGTTCTACCTCTGTAGCAAGTTTAATCAGGATTGGTCTAAAATGAGGGAGGGAGAATCCCCTGAAGTTTCCCCAGTGCCAGTGCTATTGTTTCCTACTGTGCACGCGTGTCTGCCATTAACGAAACGATTTGGAAGTTTTTGAACTTTCGGAAAGTTATGCTTAAAAAAAATCAGAAGTGACTTTAGAATCAAACCACCAGCGCCCCCTATGTCCAAAATGAGTTTTGTACCATTTTTTAAATCAGCCTAGCCTACTAGATAGTTATTTAGTAGGCATGAGAAAAAAGTTATGAAAATTAAAAGAAATCGTAAGTGATTCGTATGTAATGGGACTTTCAAGTTTTTACGGCTCGCAAGGCCAATCTGTAGCACAGCAGTTCTCATTTGTGCCTGGAGGGCAGGGGATAGGACCTGGGGTCCCATTAGCATTAGAACCAGCGGTGCCAGAACAGGATTCAGAGGATGAGCTAGATGACTGGGGCGAAGGGCAGCTTTCCCCTCAGGGGCCTCTTTCGCCAACAGAGAGCTTGGCCTGGGAAGAAATGTGTTTTGGTCCTAGTGGAGATTCAGATAACCAGGTGCAAATGGATAGCGATTCGGGGAGTTATGAACATCCGGGAGGAAGATCTTCTCAGGAGCCTCCTGGGGAAGATATGGAAGAAGGCGCATGGGAAACGGCTAGGGAGGAGAGCTCTCAGGGAGATAGAAACACAGCTGTGGAAAGACAAGGTCGAACCTTTGATAGGAGACGGAACATAGAGTCTAGCAGAATGGAATGGTCTAAGAGCATAGACCGGCCGAGGTCCGTGAGCAGCGATTGGAGACGCAGAAGCCTAGAGCGTCGGGGACCTCGGCCGAAGGATTAAGTATAGGATCCGTGGGAACGAATCCTCAGTGCTCCGGCCACGTCTCATCTGAATAGGCGTGAAGCGGAGTGGGACCACAAGCTAGCTAGCCCGTGGTCATCAAGCCTTGCCTTGCCTTGCCTTGTTCCTGATCCGCATAGCCTTGCGGAGCCTTGCCAAGCGTTTTGCCTATTTGCTACGTTACCTTGGACATTGATACTTCAAGCCTTTTGGATTGCTTTTATATTCTATTGGACATTATTATTGGAACTGTTATTATCTTCAATAAAGTAGTTAGCCTTCAGTTTGTCTCTGTGTGTGTGATTAAGGGGCCGGTCAAGTCCGTGCATCGTGACACAATCCCGGAAGTGGACTTTCTTTTTCGCACCCCCTGGGCCCAAAATTTCGTTAGAATTCTAAATATTTCGGAAGGCTCCCTATTATCCCCTCCAAAATCCAAAATCCAAGACATTACTCACAGTCAGATGGGGCCTTTCCATGCTCGAGGCCTACTTTAACTGAAAGGCCTTGCCTCCAGGAAGAGAAAAACCAGCCAGAACCATAGAGAGATCCAGACCGGAAGTCCTAGAGCGGCTGGAGGACTCAGGAAAAAAGCGCTTTAAACTGCAGGGAAAGGAGCCTAGATAGGAGGGCAGGCGAGAAGGACATGAGGAAGGCTGAAACAATGGCAGAAGGGGTTGAAAACAGCCCGGAGAGGAGCAGGAAAAGTGCAGATTCAAGGAAAAGCCATAGAGTTCAAACCTCCTAGAGAGTTATGGGAAAATGAATGGGGAGAAAGCTGCAGTGAAAAGAGCTCTGGAGAAGGTAGGCAACTATTTTATAATTAATAATAATAAATATATTAATAATATTTACCCCTTCTAATTTCCTGGAAGAAGGGCCCTGGGCATTATTTAATTCTAATAATAATAAATATATTAATAATATTTACCCCTTCTAATTTCCTGGAAGAAGGGCCCTGGGCATTATTTAATTCTAATAATAATAATAAATATATTAATAATATTTACCCCTTCTAATTTCCTGGAAGAAGGGCCCTGGGCATTATTTAATTCTAATAATAATAATAATAAATATATTAATAATATTTACCCCTTCTAATTTCCTGGAAGAAGGGCCCTGGGCATTATTTAATTCTAATAATAATAATAAATATATATTAATAATATTTACCCCTTCTAATTTCCTGGAAGAAGGGCCCTGGGCATTATTTAATTCTAATAATAATAATAAATATATTAATAATATTTACCCCTTCTAATTTCCTGGAAGAAGGGCCCTGGGCATTATTTAATTCTAATAATAATAATAAATATATTAATAATATTTACCCCTTCTAATTTCCTGGAAGAAGGGCCCTACTTGTTATTGATGGCACTGGGATCAATGTAAATGTGAGTAGATCAATAGGTACTGCTCTGGTGGGAAATAACAGCAATCCATGCAGTCATGCCAAGCCATATGACTTTAAGGTGTCTAAGAGCAACAACAGCTCTCAAAATCAATGGGAGACGCACAGCGAAGTAATAATAATACTAAAATAATTATAGAAACAACTTGGGCCTGACATAATTGTAATAATATGTTTGCTTGTTCTTGAGGGCACTAGAGTGCTTGTGGCCTTACATAATTGATAACAGACATGGATTGAAATACTGTAAAATTGACAGGGCTCTAACTACAAACCTAAGAGCATGTTCTAGTTTACCAAGGGCACGTTCCTCATACCCTCCAGGTCACTATCACCCTTACTACATTCTTACTATTAGAATTTATTATTTAATTCTAATAAATGCTCTGGAGAAGCAAGCCTTGACTATTTTATTTAATAATAATAATAATATATTAATGCATTATATCTCCTGCAAGGAAACCAAGGGAAATGTTGCCCCTTGATTTGCCTGTGCTTAACACAGTGTCAGGCCTGTTTCCCTGCCATTCCGACTTTAGAACCAATTTAGAATTTCGCTAGTAATTACGTTACATTTTAGAACTTTTTGGAATTTTTTGTGTAAGCCTTTCTATTACTAATCAAAAAAAAAATCTCCCCCCCCCATTTGATTTTAGAATCGCGATTTTTGGGTTCTAATCCATGCCTATTATTTAGCTATGAAAGGATGACACAAAGCAAGACTACATTCACCCATTGGAGAAGCATAGGATACCTGTAATACATGAATGCATGCAAGCCAGCACATATTTTTGGAACTCCAGCTCCCAAAATTCCTCATATTGATTCATTTGACTAAGGCTGTGAGGAATTGCACTCCAACAATTTCTCGTGGGCCTCCTAATTACCATTTTGGCTCTAGAGTATATTTACTTCTCTTGTTTCCAAGTACATGAGATCCAGAGCAAAATCAGACACGTCGTCTCCTTTTAACATAGTGTTCCTTTCCTTTATGTTCAGCTTCCTAAATCTGATTAATTTCAATTAGCATAACTAGAGATGGGGAAACATTTAGTGAAGATGATCAGCGCATACTTGTTAATGTTGCAGAGGCTAATTGGGATGCTGTTGTGCACCGGTGTTGTCTGGAATCTGTCATCTTTGTTCACACTCAGATAAACAAGTTTGTGGATTGGTTCTCACCAGGAGGGTTTTGCAACAGCAGGGCTCGCTATAGATGACACATACAAAGCAGCTCCTGTCATTGTGGATTTGTTTTCCAGTTTTTCAAAAGAGAGGCGGAATGGGTTACTTTTTAAATGTTTCCTTTATATAAATGGCATCAATTGATCTGAAAATTGGGATTATTATTTACCTAAGTTTGAATATGGGTGGCAGTGATCCTTACAGGGAACTTTCTATGGTGAATTCCACAATACAAATGCACACACATATGTTCTAATAAAAGAATCTGGGGACCTTTCTCATTGCACAATTACAGCACTATGGTTCCACTGTAACTGCTTTGATAACCTTATGTGGAATCCTGGGATTTGCCATTTGGAGAGGTTCTATAGAATTCTCAGTCCTAATCCAATGATTCATAACCAAACTACAAACCCCAAGATTCTGTAGGATGTTGACATGACAAGTAAGATAATAGGATGTGTCTTACACTATAGAGTTAATGCAATTTGCCACCACTTAAAATAATAGAATCATAGAGTTGGAAGAGACCTTGTGGGCCATCCAGTCCAAACCCATTCTGCCAAGAAGCAGGAAAATTGCATTCAAAGCACCCCCAACAGATGGCTATCCATCCTTTGTTTAAAAGCTTCCAAAGAAGGAGCCTCCACCACACTCCGGGCCAGAGAGTTCCACTGCTGAACAGCTCTCACAGTCAGGAAGTTCTTCCTCATGTTCAGATGGAATCTGAACATGAAGGTTTTAACTGTATGAGCCTTTTAGTGATTGTTATGACTTGATCTTTACAGAGAGGACACTATATATAAGAATATGAAGCCTTGATTAAGCTCTGAAGGGAGCGAAACGGATTTTGGTAGCCAATATATTTGTGTATGGATCACTCCGTCGGCTTCCAGTCATCCTGATGTACGTTCGAGTGCGGATTTTATGCTCTTGTTTGTCCGATCTTCCATTTGGATTTATTGTGACTGATATTGCCTGATTGATAACGTGGACTGTGGGATTTCGATACGCCAAGAAAATATAATCCAGTTTTTATGCCGCTCTGAACTTTATATTTCGACACACGGACTGTTCTCTGCCTTGGTTATCTTGGACTTTGGACTATTTCCTTCACCTCAACAGGGTATAGTAGCGCGTTTGGTCTAATCCCCAGCCTGTATATGAAGAGCTCTCACAATCAGGAAGTTCTTCCTCATGTTCAGGTGGAACCTCCTTTCTTGTAGTTTGAGGACATTGTTCCACATCCTAGTCTCAAGGGCAGCAGAAAACAAGCTTGCTCCCTCCTCCCTATGACTTCCTCTCACATATTTATACATGGCTACCATGTCTCCTCACAGCTTTCTCTTCTTCAGGCTAAAAGCCATGGCACTTAAATAGGTGTTAAACTGCATTCATTTTACAATGTAGATTCATTCCCAGAGGTGAGCAAGTATCAAAGTCTTTGGAGCCACTTTATCCTCCTGAAACACTCTGAGGGCCACCTATATGACCAGAAATGTCTCTCAAACCGATTTTGATGAATCCTTTCATATTAAATAGTGAAAAGGGAGGATTATTTAGAAAATGGAATCTCAGGAGAGTCAAGCCACCAGGGAATGGCAACAACACTGAGGAATCTGGATTCTGGGGCGTTGTGTGGTTTCTGGGCTGTATGGCCATGTTCTAGCAACATTTTGTCTTGACGTTTTGCCTGCATCTGTGGCTGGCATCTTCATGACGGTAGTCACAAATGCCAGACGGAATTGAGGGGTAGCATGAATTCCCTGGATCTAGACACTATACTCCTGTCTATGGCATTGAATGTTTGCCTGTATATGTGCATTGTGATCCGCTCTGAGTCCCCTGCAAGGTGAGAAGGGTGGGATATAAATGATTTAAATAAATAAATAAATAAATAAATAAATAGATGCAGGCCAAAATCCCATTGGCTTTTTCTGCCACCGCATCACATTGTTGACTCATGTTTAACTTGTTTTCCACGAGGACCCCAAGATATTTTTCACACGTACTGCTCTCGAGCCAGGCATCATCCCCTATTCTGTATCGTTGCATTTCATTTTTTTCTGCCTCAATGGAGTATCTTGCATTTGTCGCAGTTGAACTTCATTGTGTTAGTTTTGGCCCATCACCTCTCTAATCTGTTAAGATTGTTTTGAATTCTGCTCCTGTTTTCTGGAGTATTGGCTATCCCTCCCAATTGGTGTCATCTGCAAACTTGATGATCATGCCTTCCAATCCTTCATCTAAGTAATTAATAAAGATGTTGAATGGGACCAGGCCCACGACTTGAACCGCCATGACTCCATGCTATGGGTTTGATGAGGCAGGCTAAACGCCTTGTAAAACTATGGTGCAAATGGCATCTATCCTGCAGACTATCCAAGAAAATGCCTACTGAAATAATGTCAATCCACCTCAGAATGGAATTCTGTACAGATCACTTTACATAGTGATGAAGCTCAGATGGATTTTCTGCCATTTTCTCATTGGCAATTCTCAATCTTAATCATCCAGTAGGAGCAGGAAAGTACAGACTTTGCATTGGGCTCATATTTGGACCATCCAGCTAAAAGATTCTTCAAACAGAATAAGTCAGTTACCTCAGGCAATACATGCAGGATGTGTTGGAGGAAAGAGCTAGGGTGGGGGTTTCTAAGGGTGGGGGTTTCTTATTGTTTCTGAACTGACTTGCTATCCTCTGATGTGTTGGAGGGATGACCTCACAATGTTGTTTTGTGCCTTCAAGTTATTTCCGCCTATCTCCACTCTTGAAGTATGATTTCACCATTACTCTGATCAACATTTGTATGTGGTATACATTAGAGCCCCCAGTGGTGCAGTGGGTTAAACCGCTGAGCTCAGGGCCGTAGCCAGGATTTTGATTCGGGGCTGAGTTTGGTTTGGGGGCTGAGACTGGGTGGAAGAGGGTCTACCCTAGCAAACCTTTTGTATTGTTATCCCAATAACCCCATTAATGTGGGATATAATGAGCATGGTGATCAGATCATGATATGAATAAACATAACAGTTTAAATACTGTACCAGTAAGGCCTTTTCGCGGACCACCCTGAGAATTTCGGGGGGGGGCTGAAGCCCCCTTAGCCCCCCCTGGCTACATGCCTGGCTGAGCTGCTAAACTTGTTGACCGAAGGGTCACAGTTTCGAATCCGGGGAACAGCATGAGCTTCTGCTGTCAGCCCCAGCTTCTGTCAACCTAGCAGTTCAAAAACATTCAAATGTGAATAGATAAATAGGTACCGCTCTGGCGGGAAGGTAACAGTGCTGCATGCAGTCATGCTGGATACATGACCTTGGAGGAGTCAATGGACAACGCTGGCTCTTCAGCTTAGAAATGGAGATCAGCACCACCCCCCAGTCGGACACGACTGGACTTAATGTCAGGGAAAAACTTTTACTTTTACCCTATACATTAAAGGAAAAAAGGGAGTGATTCAGATGCAAAATAATAATAATAATTTCTATAGTTTTCTCCTCTCTGCACGTGAACCCAAAGGACTCTGAACAGTTCTTGGTAACTAGTCTGAATTCATAACATTTTTGAGACAATTCTTTTGTGCAAAAAATGCATGTTTTGTATGTTTTCTGTATACAAAATTGATTTTTGGCATATTTTTTGTACATGTTGAAAAAATAAGACCAGTTTATTTAGTACATGGAAAAGACCATTTGGGCCACAACTCCCAGATCTGCATTCCTCCAATAGCATGACCAACAACTATAGAATTCTATAAAATGTGGTCCCAAAAAAGCTATTTCCCAAGGTCTGCTGGATCTACATACTAGCTGATTTAGGGGTGATATAAACCAGCATTTCTCTACAATGGTGCATTTCCTAATTATCCCTTCTGAGGGCTTTGCAATCCACAAATGTAGTATTTCTAAGCCATAATATATGTATGGTACATATCTCGATGGTTCACTGATTTTACAAGCAAAGTAAGACCCTTACCATGTTCTATAAAGAACATTATGTCGCTGACATCTTGTTCGGATTTTTTCTTGTCCAATTGCATTATGGGTAAAAGTGATCAAAACTGCAAGTGGGCATGAGAAAACACACTTACACTGTTCCTTCTGTATTCAAGTGGGCATGCATTCACCAAAGGAAATGTAAATTCAGAATCAGGCTAGTGAGCTCGGTTCATTCCAGCCCTCTGCCTCTAGTTTAAAATCTTGCTCATAGCTGTAGGTAATGTCCCATCAAGGTAAACTACTGCCTCAATTTAGATGCAACCAACCCCCAGAGGCCCTAGGCTTCCCAGGTTCATGATGAGCAAGATAAATTCATGCTCATACATTTCTGCTTTGCAGAGAGTATATAGCAACAAGAAAAATAAATGAAATATTCAATTTCCTGGAATATAAACTTTGACATTTCAATCTGGAAAGCATCTGGCATGTATTCTACGAAACTATATCAGAGTTTGCTTAGAGAAATATTCTCCATTCTATATTTATTCAGTGAAACAAATTGGGATTTCTTAGTCTTAATAATTATATTGGTATATAGAGCATGGAAGCTTGTTACCAATGTGCTTGTAAGTTCGCCTATGCTTGCTGGTCTTCTTTTTAGCCCTTGCAAATATCGCCTAAGATAACCCTTCACCTCTATGTTTATTTTTGGTGGTTGCAGAGGTTAATATTCCTTTCTTCCTTCTGCAGTAACCAAGGTCTTGTCACAATCGCCGACTTAGAACTGCCCCTTTAACACACACACGGAGACGTAGCAAAGGCTAACTACTTTATTGAGTATATAAAACAGTTCAAAAGGTAAATAGTCCAATAATATGCAAGTGTTCAAAGTATAAAGCAAATAGTCCAAAGTATCGTAGCAAATAGCTTGAAGCGTGGCAAGGCTCCGCAAACCAATGCGGATCAGGAAACAGGACAAGGTTTCGCAATCCAATGCGAATCAAGGACCAGGGCGAGGTGCCGCAAACCACTGCGGCTCAGGAAACAAGGCAAAGGCAAGGCAAGGCTTGATGACCACTCTGGACTGTGGTCCCACTCCGCTTCGCGCCTATTCAGTATAGACGTGGCCGGAGAACTGAGGATCAGTTCCCACGGGGCCGTACCCATCCCTCGGCCGGGACCCCGACGATCTAGGGCCCAGCGCCTCCAGTCTCTACTTTCCGAGCGGTGACGGTCAAGGGACAGATGCCAGCTCCTCCTGCCCTCCTCAATGTCCCTGCGCCTGATATGAGAACGGCCCCGCTCTTCCAGCCTAGAATCGCTATCTTCCTGAGAAACAGCCTCCCCGAGTTTCCCATCCGCTAGCCTCCATCTGCTGCTCGGCCAGCTCCTGGGAACCTTGGCCATTTGGGAATTCATAACTATCTCCGCTATCTGCTTCGCTGCCTCCCATCTCCACCTGGTCCGCTCCTTCCCCGGGAGAATGCTCCCACTCAAGATCCCAAGCTAAACTCTCTACAGGTGAGCTGGGCAAAGGTACGGCTGACCAATCTTGCTCTGGGCCTTCCAACTCATCCTCCGAGTCCCTTTCAGCCTGTGCGGGACCCAATGCCAACGGGACCCCCGGTGCATCACCCCTCCCCCGTGGCCCGGGCGGACCCATGGGTGCTACAGGTCTCACCACCTCTGAACTACCAAAAAGCCCATATTGGTTTCTGGAGAAGAGAAGCCATCCCACAAGGCCATAGAAAATTATGCAATAACTTAATATGTAGCTATGGTGACACATCCAGATTCTCTGCCAGATCCTCATGGCACTTCTTCAGGCATGAATTGCTATGATCAAGTTGAAAATCCAGCAGTTCTGCAACAGGTCCGGAGGTGATCTAGTTCAGAATGCATTACTACTACACCAGGGCTGCCCAGGAAGTCGATTGCAATCGACTGGTCGATCCCGGGACTGAAGGAGTTCGATCCCAGCCGGATGGGGCACTTCTAGAGGGGGGGGGGCATGCCGTGCCAAGCCCTGCCCCCTCCCCCAGCTTCAGCGCTAGCACAACTTCTCCAGGCTTGAGGAGGGTAGTGCCAAGCCAGTAGTGGCTAGCTATGCCACCACTGGCTTGGCACTACCCTCCCCAAACCTGGAGAAGCTGTGGTAGAGCTAAAGCCAGAGGGGGGCAGAGCCAGGCTGTGCCAAGCCCCTCCCCCTGTTCCGCCCTGCTTCTCTCTCGGTAGATCTTTCTGAGTTGGTTTTATTATAAGTAGCTCACATGCTGAAAAAGTGTGGGCACCCCTGTACTACACTATGTTGAGTTACACATGATTACAGCCACAAAGTTCATGGTGTCGGCATAAAATAAGAATTACAGATCGAGCTGGTCTATTGAAATTTCCATAATTGACATCTCACCCATGGTTGCATTGTTTTGCTGTGCCATTTGCCATTTGGGCTATGCTAGAAGGGACTTTCCCACCTTGGCGCAGCTGGGGGGAGATTAATTTGCCTCCTCCCCTGAAGAAAGAGATTGATAGTTCCGGCTGGAACTATCCAGAAAGGGAGCAGAGCCAGGCTAACAGCCTTGGCTGCCCCCCTGCTTCAATCTGCTCTTGTTCTTTGACCCACCACTCTAGCCCATTAACAGTATAATTATTGGTTTATAATTATTATTGTAATTATTCAGGGACCGGGTAGGATTTTTTCACCCCTCTTATGTTCTAGGAGGCTTTTTTTGCCTACCCTATACTGTTCGCAGGAAAATTTGTGATGGTGTGGTCTTTAAATAGGCTCTAGTGGAAAACAGCTAGGGGGAATCTAAACGTTGGTGTACACCCAAGGCACCCCCTTCAGGGGTGAAGGCCATTAACTAAAACACTCAACCAGAGGTCATTTTGATGGGGTGAGGTGAATCAAATGGCCTAGGAATGGGGAGAGCGTTGAGATTAAAAAAATGTGAGTGGGCTAATTATTTTGTAAAATGTAAGAATATGTAATAATATGCAATGGGACTACTCTGGGTAAGTGTGTAACAAACTCAGAAGCATCCAGAAAGTGCTAGTAGAATTGCAGCTGTTGGTGTTTTACAGCTTTCCCTCTATATAATCAGACACCTGAGAGACTGATTTCTGTGGGGATTTTGAGTTGGAAGAGGAGCCAGCATGGAGTGTTTGAAGAAGCCGTTTTGAAAAGGAGGCAAGAAGATATTTTGTTTCTCCTTTGGCGTTTGGGAAGACATAGCAACAGCTATCTTTTGGCAGCCAGCCTGGAAGAAGCATTGCTTTTGTTCGTGTTTCAAAGGACTGAATGTAAGACTGTTGTTTCCCTGCAATAGACTGAATGATAAGAAGATTCTGCAATATTAGCAGCATGTTTATTTTGTTATAGTTATACTGTTGCCAAAGTATATGTTGATAAAGAGGTTTTTCTTTTAAAGAACAAAAGTCTCTTGTGGCATTTTTAATTACAGAGAGATTATAGGCAGACAAGGAGAACTACAACTCCCAGCCTTTACTAGACTCAGCAGTACTCCGATCCAATAGAAACTCAATAGAGAGTCTGGCCTCAACAACTTTGAGAGAGACTTCTCCACACATTTCCCTTAGAGGTTGCCCAGGTTAGGTCACCAGCGGAACCAGGTATTTTGTCCTAAATAGCTGAGGGGTAGGCCAGGCAGGGACGCTACCTCGGCTTTGTCATGCCAAATTCAGGACACCCATAAGTTTAGGTTTAGTTACAAAAATTAAATAGGTAACAGTTAATAGAAGTTGCCCATATTTAACCCAACAAACTGTTGTGTGGTTTTGTTATTTCTGGGAGTGTGGTTTTGTTATTTGTAGGCAAATTCTTTAACTACAATATTAGGTTCCCTCAACCACTCCACCGGATGTTATGGCTATAGTGCCAGACCCTGAAAACATCCTCATAAACAACAAATGTTCTCTGGTAACATGCTAAAACATACAGACCTCAGATAAGGTTTACCACATATGCATTAGATATTGCTTAAGCACATTTTCTTGTTGTTTGCATAACTCTGAAATTCTACAAAACATTGGTGTTTGGGATAAACTTTATCTGTCTTGTGTGCAAGTTGGGTCCCTTGCACACTGTCTGTGTGTCTATTCAGCTTCAAGGCTCACCCTAGGAAGGACACAGTAGATATTTCAGTCCTACTTTTAAATGGTTGTGTTAATTTAATTTCATAAGAGTACTCATTTCATGTACCGGATGGAGCATAACTATTCATCCATGCATTCAATGTGTGTCTTTGAATTCATGTGATCGTGAAAATAGCCCATATTACACAATGGGGTTATAAAGAAAAACACTAGCAGATATACAATGAGTTTCAAAATGTTGGTATTCATTCAAAGAGTGATATAATCCAACCACTATGTAATTGTGTGAGTGTAGATGTATGCTAAGGAAAGGTAAAGGTTTCCCCATGACATTAAGTCTAGTCATATCTGACTAGGGGGGGGGGGGGTGCTCATCTCTAAGCTGAAGAGCTGGCATTGTCCATAGATGCCTTCTAAGTCATGTGGCCAGTATGGCTGCATGGTGTGCTGTTACTTTCCTGCCAAAGCAATACCTATTGATCTACTCACATTTGCATATTTTCAAACTGCTAGCTTGGCAGAAGCTGGGGCTAACAGTGGGAGCTCACCCCTCTCCATGGATTTGAACCACTGACCTTTAAGACCGCAAGTTCAGCAGCTCAGTGGTTTAACCACTACACAAACAAAATGTGAGGCCTCAACCACACAATTTGATCTGATAAATCATCTCAGCTGCAGAAATCCCCATGATAGGTGTGTCTCAGGGTCACCATAAATTGTAAACAGTTTAAAGGTGCACAACAACATGTATACGAACTTAGACTGACCTATCCCCACATACTCAAACCATGATGATTAATAGTTGTGTAAGGGACTGGGCCAGAGTACTTCTGGAGGCTGTATAGACAGATGACTCTGCAAGCACCACCAGATATATATAGAACATCCCTGCATCACTTATTAGCTTCTAAATGACAGCGCACATAGTTGGTGCTATATACATGCCAATGTGGTAGCCAAAGACTTTCCTCAATGTCACCCGTATTCATTTCAATGGAACATGTGTTGCTTTTGGTGGCTGGTTTCCCTCTCTGTAGGTACAACAATTTATTTTACCCATTATCTTTTTTATGGATGCTTGTGCTTTGTATCTGCTAGATCCAATCCTGCACACAGGATTTATGCAAGCTCAGGATGTTGAACTACTTGCGTCCTTGGGAATTTATTATCCGAGCATCTAGCACCGTGTACCTTTTGCAAAAGCAAAGGGAAATTAAACTTTTAAAATATGGCTGCATTTCCATGAATGTTGTTGTAAGTAAATAAAACAAGAGTTTTTCACCAAATAAATTGGTGCTCACACCAGTCAAGAAGTTCTTAGAAGTTTGTCAAGGCGGGCTCCATATGCGTCTTTTCAAATCAGTGCAAGATGTGCAGAGGCGGATCTTAATGGAGGCCAAGGGAGGCGGCTGCCTCAGGGCGTCACACATCTGGCCATGGCGAAGGGCGTATCTGGCCATGGCGAAGGGCGCATTTGGCTGCAGCCACCAGGTGCAGCACATGCAGGGCCCTTGCCCCCCCGCGTGTCTCCTCCCTCTGTTGCCGGCGCTGCTGCTACTGCTGCCGCCAATGCACGTGGGGCGAGGGAGGAGAGGGAGGCTGCGGTCCGATAAACCCTGACTTGGTGGCTCCCTCCTCCCATGCACTCATCCTCTTCCCCTCGCACTGCTCTTTCCCCCTCCCTTCTGCCTCGTGCACTTTTCCCTCTCTCTCCTCTTCTGCCTTCCACTCGCTTGCTCGGGCTCTCTCCCAAAACATCACGGAGGAGGGCCCTCCAGGCAGCACTCATATGGCAGGAATGCCAATCAACACCAAGCCCCACCTCAGTCTCACACCACTTCCGCCTTCTCTAAGGTAACCAAACCCACCCCCACCCCTCCTGGAGGGCCAACGGATGCTACTGATTGCGGGGGGAGGAGGAGGAGGCTGAGGTGAGCCGGAGGGGAGGGTCGGAAGAGGCCCACCCATCATTATATGAGTCCACAGTGCTCTCTGGGTGTAGGTGAACTACAACTTCCAAACCCAGCAAACTCTTTCAGTACTTTCTGTTGGTCATGGGAGTTCAATATGCCAAGTTTGCAAGAGTTCAGGATGCTCTTTGATTGTGTGTTAACTATAAATCCCAGAAACTGTAACTCCCAAATGTCAAGGTCTATTTTCCCCAAACTCCATCTGTGTTCACATTTGGGCATATTGAGTATCCATGCCAAGTTTGGTCCTGATCCAACATTATTTCAGTCCACAGTGATCTCTGGGTGTAGGTGAACTACAACTTCCAAATTCAAAGGTCAATTCCCAAGCAAACCCTTTCAATATTTTATGTTGGTCATGGGAGTTCTGAGCTCCGGAGAGAGCAGTCTACTAAGTCGAATTAATAATAATAAATAATAATAATAATATGCCAAGTTTGGTTCAATTCAATTGTTGCAAGAGTTCAGCCTTGGTTTGAGTGATGGTTGTCTTTGATTGTGTGTTAACTATAAATCCCAGAAACTACAACTCCCAAATGACAAAATCAATTTTTGACCGATGGTCCCTCCTTGGGTTAGTATTAGTATGTTTTGTGGCCAAATTTGGCAGCAATTTGTCCAGTGGTTTTTGAGTTATGTTAATCCCACAAATGAACATTACATTTACATTTATATTTATATTTAGAGAGAGAGAGGGGCGCACATCACAGGGAAGCATGTCTGTGTAGGAGGGTGGGTCAAAAGAACATCACTGCAGACTGAAGACTGAGAGGAGACATGATAGCCCTATAGAACAAGCCCTATGAGGAGCGGCTTAAAGAGCTGGGCATGTTTTGCCTGAAGAAGATAAGGATATGAGGAGACATGAGAGCCATGTATAAATATGTGAGAGTAAGTCATAGGGAGGAGGGAGCAAGCTTGTTTTCTGCTGCCCTGGAGACTAGGACGCAGAACAATGGTTTCAAACTACAACAAAGGAGATTCCCTTGAACATTAGGAAGAACTTCCTGACTATGAGAACTGTTCAGCAGTGGAACTCTCTGCCTCAGAGTGTAGTAGAAGCTCCTTCTTTGGAGGCTTTTAAACAGAGGCTGGGTGGCCATCTGTCTGGGGTGCTTTGATTGTGATTTTTTTGTTGTATGAAGGCAGAAGGTCCATGGACTAGATGAGCGATGGGCAACCTTTTGAGCATGGTGTGTCAAAATTCGCCAAAAAACCAAGCATAATTTGGGTGGTGTGTCACTTCAATATTTAGTTTAAATAATGAAATTATGGACTCAGATAACCCAGTTCAAAGCAGATATTGTGAGATCTCCTGCCGTGATATTCTGGGATATAGGGCTGTGTGGAAGGGCCCCCAGATCATCAAGGCAGGAGATCTCACATTATCTGCTTTGAACTGGGATATATGGCAGTGTGGACTCAGATAACCCAGTTCAAAGCAGACATTGTGGGGTTTCCTGCCTTGACATTCTGGGGTAAAGGGCTGTGTGGAAACGCCCTGAGAAGGAAGGAAGGTGAATAGATACAGATATAGACACACACACACACACACACACACAAAGAGAATAGTAAGAGGGCAGGGGAAAGGGTGAGAAGGAAGGTGTGTGTGTATATATATACATATGGCATGGGCGAACTTTGGCCCTCTGTGTGTTTTGGACTTCATCTCCCACAATTCCAAACAGCCAGTAGGAAGTCCAAAATACCTGGAGGGCCAAAATTTGTCTATGCCTCCCCCCCCAACATATATATGTGTGTGTGATTGGTGGGGGGGGGGGGGGCGCCAAAATACTGTTCGCTTACCATTTAAAATTACCTACATCCGGCCCTGAAGATGTGTAATGATGAGCACAGAAGGTTTGGCAGCTGCTTAAATGTTTGATCAGATTTTTCAGAACTGTCTGTTGAAGATCTCATTTAATTGAGGAATCTATGTGGTTCCATGAATACATAAGTGTTCCTGTAGTCACATCTACTACTGCCATGTGAATTGAAAACTTCTGCTTTGTAGAGGAAATGTATAAAGACACATGAGATTACAGTGAGGTCATCTCACTGTCATCTAATGGTGAGGACATAGATGTACAATGTGAGCCTCAACTTGGAATTGGTATTTACTACTGTCTCATACTGTATTTACATTCCAGCTTTGGCCCAGACCTAGGGCTCAATAAAGAAGGATAAGGAAATGAAACAGCATGGTGTAGCAATTTGGGTATTGGATTACAACTATGGTTCAAATCCCTGCTCAGCTGTGGAAACCCATTAGATAACCTAGGGCGTGTCACTCTTTCTCAGGTTTGCCTAGCATGGGGTTTTGTAATTGGAAACAACTTGTAGGAATACAACAACAACAGAAAGAGATGTTTCATATCAGAGATATGTTGTTCTCTGGAAATATCAGCCATGTTAGGAGGCCATCTTCTACCTTCATCTCTAGCCATTTATACAAAGAAAGCTTATTCAAATCTGAATATAAAGCAGGTAATGCCTATTTCTGCTCAGCCAGCCACTACTTAATAGGCCTGGTTGATCCAAAAAAAGGAAAAACGGTTCAAAACTCACTTTGGATCTAGGGGGCGCTGGTGCTTCAAATCTGATAGACTTCTGAATATTTCCATTAAAATTTCAAAATTTATTTGGATTAATTCCAAAATTTCGGAATGACTTCTTCAATGTCGGACATGCATTTCTTTATCCCAGTTAGGACTGGGGGACGGGGAGGAAAGAAATCAGCGCTGAGCAAGAGGAGGGGCTGAGATCCAAAGGAGCCTTGGCGATCGGGAGGAAATCTCGGCCCCTGGCTTCCAAAGCGCGATAACTCATTGGCTGGAGGAAATCAGGTGGCTGCTTGCAAGCACCTGAACTGAACCAGCCAATGACGGAAGGCTCCAGGAAAAGGATGGAAATGACATCCGACCCTTTCCGGTAATGGCGGACGGAGCTTCAATATGGTGACTAGACTTCCAGGTAACTTAAATTCTTTGAAAACTGTTAAAAAGTTACTTTTTCCAATTTATTCTGAGCTCTGATAAGATCCGATGAACCTACCCAGGCTTACTACTTGTATAAGAAAATCCCTTGCCTTTCAAGTTGTCATCGAGCAATTTGGAATGGCTGCGGATAGTGAGATCCAGGCCACTCTGGGTTTAGCCTGGTGAGACAAAGAAGCCAATATTCCAGAATAAATCTCACCAAGCTGAAGCAGAAGCCATCGAGGCATTTATTTCTGTTCCAGCTGGAAAAGCATAGTGGCTGCAGCAATCTGTTGAAGAAGCCAGCATACATGGACAGAGCAAAACATACATTTTATACTTTCCCCAGTTTGAATTATCCATACCAGCCTCCTGAGCCTGCTTCGCCATGATTAGTAAGTGGGACTCCTGATATAGGCAGGCTAGGAAGGAGTGGCTTGACCAATGAGAGCCCGGGCCCTGCTTCAGCTGCTCAGCCAATGGTGTGAGAGGAAGCATGGCTACAGTACAAAAAGGAATATTTGTTTTAATGGTTGGATTATGACTCGCCCTTTCTGGGCCCTATTGATAGATGGTCTGGGCAATTGCAGAGAGCCCTAATGCCCGATCTGGTTATTGACATAAGGTTTTGAAACAACATTTCTGTCTGGACCCTAAGAGTGAGTCCATTGTAAAAAAAAGTACAGTGATATTAATATTTTGACGAGGATCTTCTGATCCAGCTTACTGGGGAAGGGAATGTCATTGTTTGGGTAGCTGCAACATCACCTTCTCCTCGCAGAGGGGAAATATCCTTTGTGAAAAGTGATTAAAGTGTTCAAAAGGTCACCCAGTTCCCAAGAGGCCTGGCCTTTGGCCCTCCGAGGTTTGTGAAAAAGGAACTATCAGTCTATTGTCCGTATTGTAAAATGTTTGGAAGTCCATTCAACAAAATGTAGACCCAGGGTGGCTGGTGGTACCTGGATCTGGAAGTGCTGGCCAGAGTTCATAAAAAGGTCACCTTGCCTCATGTTTTATACAGACATATATAGGAATCATATAAAACCATTAATAATATATATATATATATATATACACACACACACACACACACACACACACTTATAGATAGGTAGACATTAGGATCCATGAAAGTTAGGAGGACCCATCTTCATATGGAGGCCTTATCTCATGGAGATCTGGGGAACACACACAGATTGGGGCCCAGGTAGCAGCCTGGGGACCTGACTTCATGTGGAAGTCAGGCTGCTCACGGGGGAAAAAGAGGGGCTTTTCAGTGTTACCTTGGGTCCTTTGCAGGCAAAGGACTTGTGGGACCCCTAACACACAAAGGAGATAGGTGCAGGGCATATGGGGTCCTGCAGGACAGGGCAAGAGGAGTCCCTAGTTCATGGGGGGGAAATTGGGTTCATATGGGTACCGATTGGCCGAAGTCCAGTCATAAAAAGAGAGAGTCATTCATAAAAATAATCAAATTCATAAAAATGGATCAGAAAGGCCTGACAAAGGCCTGGGTTTCAGGATGACACAAAAGGGGGCCCTGGGGTCAGCAGGCACCATCTAGGCACTACTCGAGGTGATGCTCACAGAGAGGGAGGATACATACATTAAAAACAGTGGATCTGCAGGACCGCAAAGGTTTTAGGTACCCACAAGAGTCCTTGTTGTGGTTGTTAGTCTTTCTGCAGATTGGCCAAAGCTTAACTCTTAATATATCATTCCAGCCTGATGTCTTTGGCAAAACTATGCATTCCCTCGTTATAAACTTTGGGGGAATCGGTCACCTTTGACTACACTGCTACAATTTTCCCACAGAGTCAACTCTGACACATGGGAAACTTATCAAAGGGTTATTTAGACAAGAATTAATGAGAGGTTTGTTGTTGCCTTACTTTCAGATTGAGAGACTTTCACTTGTTCAGTTCAGATTTACCCCGTGGACTTCTATGGCTGAGCAGGAATTCGAACCATATTCTCCTAGGGCCCAAATCTGGCCCTCATTCTAGGGAAGAGTTTGCTTCTTGGTTGCTTTTTTCCCCACCCAACTCCGTCCTGTTCCAGATCAGTATGTCATGGCCAGCCTTACTTTCCTTACTAGTGTTTACTGACCTTGAGAGTGATCCATATTCATTAATCAAGCAGCCGTGTCCTTGGCATTTTACTCCACCACTAATGGGGTAAAGTAAGTATTTTAAAGATGTCACTTTCATACATTCCCAAGCAATCAATTGTATTGCGCCGTTCCCTCTTTTCATCTGTGTTATCTGTTTGCTATGGACAGAGGCCCTTCATCAAGTTTGATAATTCTATTCGGTGAAAGATGCTTTTGTGAATGGGGTGAGGAGAGGGGGGCATTCGAGGAATATAAAGGGAGCCCTCTGATGCCTAATTTATGAGATAAGTCTGGCTGACAAGGGAATGACCTTCTCCTTCTATCTGGTTATTAAATTGTTTGTGATCTAATAAAACGCTGGTAATACACTCCTTTTCAGCGGAGTTTTAATTTCCTACCTGACATTTAGATTAAAAAGGGGATGGATTCAGAGAACAGATTTGTCACAGTCAGAGCTGAAAGGATAGATCCCGCTGCCCCGTCCCAAAAGCACCTGAGGGGGTTGTTTGACTTTGAGATGGAGATTTGCTCCTGGGCAAAATATTTGGTAATGTATAGTTATTTACATGTATAGGCAAATCCCTTGGAAATGTCATACAGAAAAGTTTTTAACTTCCTTTAAAGAATCCTTAGGTATTTAGCCCGAGAGGGCTCCAATACCAGTTCCACGTGCCTGGGTATTTTCAAATGTTATGTTTGATTCTTTTTATATTTACTGTACTTCAATGAACTGTTTTACAATTCATGAATATTCCTACTGCAGTTGGAAATTTCAACTGCAGTTGGGTGGGTTAGAAGCAAAACCACTACTGTTGTTGAGTGCCTTCCAACCATTTCTGACTTACAGTATTTTGAACCTCAGGTGACTTTCTCACTGAACTTTCTTGTAAAACTTTGTTCAGAGAAGATATGCCTTTGCCTTATATCTCCCCCCTCCTCCTCCTCCTCCTCCTCCTTCTTTGCTTTTAAGTCATTTCTGACTTGTGGCAATCCTAAGGCATTTTCTAGAGCTGAGAGTATGTTACTTTCCTGCCCAATGGCTTCCTAAAGGTTTCCATAGTGAAACAGAGAATTGAACCCTGGTCTCTAGAATTATAGTCCAATGCTCAGACCACTACGCTATATTTCAACAAAACCATAACTTTTGCGATAGAGATGAGTGCAACTGTCTATATAAATTTCATTAGCACCGTCCTTCTGGTGTGGGGCACAAGATGGCTCACAATATAGAATCATAGAGTTGGATGAGACCTCATGGGCCATCCAATCCAACCCCATTCTGCCAAGAAGCAGGAAAATCACATTCAAAGCACCACTGACAAATGGCCATCCAGCCTCTGCTTAAAAACCTCCAAAGAAGGAGCCTCCACTACACTCTAGAGCAGAGAGTTCCACTGCCGAACAGGTCTCACAGTCAGGAAGTTCTTTCTAATGTTCAGGTGGAATCTCCTTTCTTGTAGTTTGAAGCCATTGTTCCACCTCCTAGTCTCCAGGGCAGCAGAAAACAAGCTTTATCTCTCCTCCCTATGACTTTCCCTCACAGATTTATACATAGCCATCATGTCTCCTCTCAGCCTTCTCTTCTGAAGGCTAAACATGCCCAGCTCTCAGGACTTGTTCTCCAGACCCTTGATTCTTTTGGTCACCCTCCTCTGGATACATTCCAGCTAAGAGTCAACATCTCCCTTCAATTGTGGTACCCAGAATTGGACACAGTATTCCAGGTGTGGTGTGACCAAGGCAGCATAGAGGGGTACCATTACTTCCCTGGATCTAGACATTTTACTCCTATTAATACAGGCCAAAATTCTATTGGCGGACCATTTCCTTCATGATCTTTTCAATAACCTTGCCTGGTATCGCTTACTTCAAAGGGAAAATTTCTGGATTATCAATTTACAAACTGAGTCGCCTTATGGATTAAATTATAGGTTATCCATCAATGAACTATTAATTTAGATTGCATGCAGCTGTAAGTCTTGGTAGGATATTTAAAGCAATTTACTGTGTCTTTGTGTTGCCTGGAAATATCGACCTTGTGGCTGCGTCCACATATGATTGTTATGCTACATTATGGGTTTGTATCCTCTGCTTGTATATTATTTTCAGCCTTCTATGTAGTTCTTCATACGGTTATTATGATGCATATATTTTCACATTATATTTTGTTAGAATTCCGGACCAGTGATATCAGATTATCCTAAACGCGAATCAGTGAAAGGTCCCGAGGAAGCCGATGCAGGTGAAACGGCTTGGCCCTTGACCTTTACAGAGCCCTCTAGTTGAAGCTTTCCATTTGGATTACAAATACTTACCTTAATTTGGATTATAATTTACATGTTTTGACTGAATAATTGCTGGCTCTTTCACACTGATGTATTGACTGCACAATTGTATGACTACGAATCTGGTTCACCTATCTGTATACCTTTATAAAGCGGAATGTTTGTATGTATGTATTAGGCATGGTTTCGAACCCAAAAATGGCGATTCTAAAATCAAATGGGGGGGGGGGATTTTTTTTGATTAGTAAAAGAAAGAGTTACAAAAAAATTTCCAAAAATTTCTAAAATGTAACCTAATTACTAACGAAATTCGTTAGTAGTTCGTATGCCAGCGCATCGCATTCAGATGGTTTTGGCCTACAACTCCCAGAAATCCTAACAGCTGGTAAATTGGCTGGGATTTCTGGGAGTTGTAGGCCAAAACTTGAATAAATCACACTGAATTCTAGATGGGACTCTCCAAATAGGAAGGAGGGAGGGAAGGAGGGAGGGAGGGGGTATTCTATTCTTGGAAGCAGCAAAAGAAAAGGAGGAGGAGCCCCCCCTCGCTGCTCGCTGCCTCTCTCTCACCCCGATCCCGAGGGAGCGAGGGCCCAAGTTTGCCCAGGCTGGTCATATACCTACATTCCATGCACATGCAATAATACAGCAGTAATAACAATGGGTATAAGAAGAAGTAAAATTCAAACCGAAGTATTCTGACTGGTCCCTCCTCATGCGGTGCAAACGGGCTCTTCTCTGTGAGCCCGGGAAAAGCCAGCGTTTTCTGCTTGGGTGCACACATACATATTCTTTGGGGGGATTTGCTGCAGAATCTTCTCTATGAGCCCGGATTCTGCAGCAAATCCCCCCCAAGAATATGTATGTGTGTGCACCCAAGCAGAAAACACTGGCTTTCCGGGCTAATTTCCCGGGCTAATAGAGAAGAGCCCGTTTGCACCGCATGAGGCAGGGACCAGTCAGAATACTTCGGTTTGAATTTTACCTCTTGTTATTGTTATTACTGCTGTATTATTGCATGTGCATGGAATGTAGGTATATGACCAGTTGGATTACTTATAATATTAGGCACTTACAGTAGCATTCATTCTATTATACATTAGGTTGGTTTCTCACCCCAATACTCTTTGATGCTTTAGATCCTGGCAGGCAGGAAAGGCTGGAAGCCTGGAAAAAATGTAAACAGAGAGGTTTACTCAGAAGTAAATCCACAAAGGAGGGCACTTCATCCAAAGTGCCCTCCTTTGCAGATTTACTTCTGAGTAATCCTCTGTTTACATTTTTCCAGGCTTCCAGCCGAAAGAAGGAGCGAGTTTAGGGCTTGCCTTGCCATAATACTTATTGGCAAGGGAGGCGGGAGGGTGGTGAGAGAGAAGGAGGGTGCCCCCTTACGACCTAATAACGACACTTAAGAAAATCCTGGCCCCCGAAGTTCTATAAAGAAAGTCCACTTCCTGGTTGGCGTTCCAGGTGCGGAAATACTCACTAGTAGCATTTCTTACGAATTTCTTACGAATCATTTCATTTTCATAACTTTTTTCTCATGCCTAGTATGTATGTGTGCGGAGGGCGGAAGGGCGGGAGGGCGGAAGGGCGGATATGTGGCAGCCACTTTCACAGGCCACAGCGACCAGCGCGGGTGATGGACCTGCACCAAACTTGGTACACATAACCCCCCTAACCCCCTTTACGTCCTGGTGCGGGTCGGGGGACATGACCCACGGATTATGGGATTTGTAGTACTTTCAAACACTTTGGTTCCCACAGACCACTGAGGCCACCAAAAAGGACCAATACAGACCACACTTAGCACACACAGCCTCCATGACCCACTCTACGTCCTGGTGCAGTTTGGAG
Source organism: Anolis apletophallus (assembly GCA_030556195.1). Lineage (NCBI taxonomy): Eukaryota > Metazoa > Chordata > Lepidosauria > Squamata > Anolidae > Anolis > Anolis apletophallus. Next base: position 142,796,043 of record JARBWK010000007.1, on the reverse strand, counting down.
GAGGGTGGACCATGGATGATGGGACTTGAAGTACCTCTACTCACTTCCCAAGTTTGCTGCAACCCTCATCCAATCACTGATCGAGACCAAACTTGGCATACATAACCCCTATGACTGCCTTCACATCCTGGTGAGGTTTGGGGGAGGACTGACAACAGATGATGGGATTTGTAGTACTTTCACACCCCTCTGTTCCCACAGACCACTGTGGCCCCCAACAAACACTGATAAAGACCACACTTGGCACACAGAGCCCCAGTGACCCACTCTACATACTACTGAAGTTTGGAGGGGGCCAGAACATGGATGATGGGACTTGAAGTACCTCTACTCACTTCCCAAGTCCACTGCGACCCTCATCCAATTACTGATCGAGACCACACTTGGCACACATAACCCCCATGACTGCCTTCACGTCCTGGTGAGGTTCAGGGGAGGACTGACAATGGATGATGGGATTTGTAGTACTTTCACACCCCTCTGTTCCCACAGACAACTGCGGCCCCCAACAAACACCGAGAAAGACCACACTTGGCACACACAGCCCCAGTGACCCACTCTACATCCTACTGAACTTTGGAGTGGGCCAGAACATGGATGATGCAAGACCTGAAAAGGGCAGTTGGTGACCAGGGATCTTGGAGGCCACTCATTCATAGGACGTCTATATGTTTAAGTCAATCTGATAGCAACAATTATTTCTTCATACTTTCTTTGAAACTAGACTGTATTCATTGTGAATCCCTGTTGAATTAATAAACAATATTCAAAATCAACTATTTGGTTTCATACACATACAGATAAGTAAGTAATATATGGTGACTCATAACAAGCAGCAACCACATTGGAGAAAGGAGATCTATTCTGCTGCCGAATGGAGCACAATGATAATAATAATAATAATAATAATACTTTATTACTTGTGAGTCGCCCTCCACCAATGGTGCTCCGGGCGACTTACATCCTTTAAAAACACAGATACATCAATTAAAACAGCAGATATGAGCCGTAAAAGGCTCTGCCATCCATCCAGTTCAGTCCCCGAAAGCCTGGCGGAAGAGCCAGGATTTCAGGCCAGCCAGAAATCTGGCTGGGGCCAGTGTGGCCCTGAGCGCAGGCGGGAGCGAGTTCCAGATCGTAGGGGCCGCCACCGAGAAGGCTCTTCTACGGGTCTCTGTCAGCCAGGCCTCTCTCACCCCAGGGACAGCTAACCGGACTCCGTTTATTACGCGTGCGGCACTGTCGCCTCGTGGGTCCCTCAGCTGATCGCCCAGGGAGCCTGGTCACATATTTTGCCGAGCTTTGAAGGTTATCACCATGAGTTTGTAGATCACTCTAAGCTCAATGGGTAACCAGTGAAGATCTTTTAAAATTGGTGAAATATGGCTCCTGGCCGATACCCCGGAGATGAGTCTGGCCGCTGCATTCTGGATGAGTCTCAACCTCCAGTCGTGGCCAACGGTAGGCCCACATACAAGGCGTTGCAGTAGTCAAGACGGGAGACCACAGTGGCGTGAATCACCGTCCTCAGCGCCTCTGGTGGTAGATAGGGAGCCAACCGTCGGGCCCTACGGAGGTGGAAGAAGGCACCCTTAGCAGCGGCCTGGATCTGAGCCTCCATCGTCAGTTTCTCGTCAGAGAGTACTCCTAAGCTCTTTACCGCCGGGGCTACGGACAAGGGCTCGCCCTCAAAGGGTGGTAGTGGAGAGTGGGGGTCGGGTCGGCCGGGCCAGAGGATCTCCGTTTTTGCTGGGTTGATCTTTAGCCTGTGTGCTCTGAGCCAGCTTGTGACCGCCTTCAGCCCCGGCTAAAGCTTTCGGTACCGACAGCACCCCTGGGTCGAGCTTCAGCAGCAGCTGCGTGTCATCGGCATATTGATAACAGTTGAAACCGTAGCTTCTAGCGATACCGGCCAGGGGCTGGGCGTAGATGTTAAAAGGGTGGGGACAGGATGGCACCCTGCGGAACCCCACACTCCAGCCCACATTTCCTGGAGACCTGGCCCTGCCACTCGACCCGCTGCGGCGACCCGCAGAAACGATCCTAGCCAGGTCAGGGCCTTGTCTTGGATCCCAGAGGCCGCCAGCGGCGAGTAGCAAATCATGATCAACGGTGTCGAAGGCGCGGTTAGGTCAAGGAGGACTAGGACTGCCGAGCCCCTCCGTCCAACTGGCGGCGGATGTCATCTGTGATTGCTACTAGGACGGATTCGACGCCGTGGCCCGCTCGGAAGCCTGACTGAAACGGGTCTAGGCCCCAGATCGGTCCAAGAAGTCCCGCAGCTGGTTTTCCACTGCTCGCTCAATAGCTTCCCCAGAAAGGGCAGATTAGCGACAGGGCGGTAGTTCGCCGGATCATTGGGGTCGAGGTTCGCCTTTTTAAGAAGAGGGCTAACTCTAGCCTCCTTCAGGGACTCGGGGACGGAGCCTGTGTCCAATGAGAGGTTCACCAGGTCCACCAGGGCGTCCAGTATGGTGTCTATGCAAGACTTGACTAAGTGCGAAGGACACGGGTCCATGGGGCAGGTCGTAGCCCTTGCCCCGGCCACCAGCTTTTTCACCTCTTCCGATGTTAGGGGTTTGAATTCGGTGAAGTAGAGCCCGTTTGTCTGGGTTGGATGTCGAGTCCACTCATTTCCTTCCTCTGGAATGGGCGGCAGGTCGCGCCGAAGTGCCGTGATTTTCCCGATGAAGTGCTCTTGGAGATCCTCTGCCGTCACCGTAGAGCTGTTGGAATCACTCTGTGGAGACCCCAGAAGGCTCGGACCACTTTAAAGATCTGGGCTGTGCGGGCCGGCGGCTGTAATCTGGGCGGCATTATAGGATTTCTTAGCCTCCTTGATCTCACGTTCGTACAGCCTATGCAGTTCTCTGTAGGTTGCTCTATTTGCCGTGCTGGGTTTCCGTCTCCAAACACTCTCCAATTGTCTCCTCCGGCGTTTCAGCTGCTTTAGGTTCGTTGTGAACCACCGTGAGCAGGTTTTCCGGGACGAGAAGGGCGCCTCGGTGCCACCTGGTCGATGGCCTTCGAGAGGACGCTGTTCCACCTGGCAACTAAGTCCGCTAGTGATCCTCTGGGGACCTCCAGGGGATCCAAAGCAGCTATGAATGCCCTCGGGGTCATCGAACTCCTTTGGCGGACTAGGATGGTCTTTTGTTCCAACCTTTCTGTAAGAGGGGTGTCAATGTCTGCCCTCATGGTCAGGTGGTCCGACCAAGGCACTGCTCTGGATTCACGATGTTTTAAGGTTAGGCCGTGGCTGAAGATCAGGTCTAACGCGTGGCCAGCCTGATGTGTAGGGCCAGTTTTGGTCCTGGGAGATCCAAGCCTCCATATGTTGGAGGAGCTCCCTTGCACTGGATGTAAGAGGGTCTGAGTCCGGGTGGATGTTAAAGTCACCCAGCACGATGAGCCGGGGGAATCTCAGCGCCCAATCCGCAATCAGGTCGAGCAGTGCAGACATGGCCTCCTTTTGGGCCCCAGGGGCTCGGTAGACCACCAGAATCCCCGTCTTTTCCCGGTTCCTAGAATTGCTCCCAGGCACTCTATGCCGGTCATCGCTGATGTCTGGAGGACCGAGGTAGCGACAGTGTCTTTTACGACCAGGCCCACTCCCCGCCCGGCCGGTGGATCTTGGCTGGTGGAAAGCTCGAAAGCCTGGGGGCTAGCTCCTGAAGAAGGACACAGTCGCTGTCCTGGGTCCAGGTCTCTGTGATGCATATGACATCTGCGTCCTGCTCTGTGATGAAATCTCGCAGCGTGGCCAGCTTGTTACAAATTGACCTCGCATTGAGGAGCAGGAATGAAGACCAAGGAGTGGTTGCTGCTTGAGGACGGTCATGGCAGGTAATAGGTCGCAGCTGGGTTGAAGAGGGTTTTCGGCCCTGTTTGTTGGTGGGTAGGTTTCTGGACCTCCCCTCCCCAGTCCACTAATTACTGGGATGGGACGTGGGGAGCGCTCGGGTGTTGACGTTGGGCGCCGGCGCTGAGTTTGCGGCACGTTTCCCGAAAAGGGACGTTGGGGGTCAGTTTTTGGCCGCAGTCCGGAGGGGCCGTAGCAATGATGGATTGGGGCCCTGCAGTAGCTGTGCCGCGGGGGAACTGGGGGGGGCCCCTGGACTTTCTGGCCCAGAAAATTCTGGTCCTAAAGGGACCGGGATTTCTGGCCGGCGGTTCCCTGGGGTTTTTTTGTCCCCTCTGGATGATGGTATTTTGTTTGGGCCGCCTGATTGTCTCCTTTTGTGAGCCGCTGGTCTTTTCGTATGATGAAGGTGTTTCCAGCCTCTTCTCCTTAGTGATCAAAGCTGAGACAAGGTGAAAGGCGACTGGGGATGTCATCATCCTTACACCCAATTGGGAAATGTACAGACATCCTTCACGCAATGCAGCTGCTGACCATTAAGGTGGGGGTGGTGAGGCATTTGCATAGTCTTACTGTAATAATATGCAATTTACTGAGCAGCTATGAATTCATAATTCCAGGTGACAAATCCATAGATGCTATAAAGTGTCTTCTATTTTTCTTTTGATCTATTTTACAGGGGTGGTTGATTAATGGATTATATTTAATGGCAGCCTGGTACCCTCCCCTCGCCAGCCGAGACCCAAACAGGGGTTATTTTTAACCCGTGTTTGGGTGTCATGTGGCGAGAGGAGATGCTGCCTTCCACCCTCCTCTCGCTAGCTGACAAGCAAAGGCGGAAACGACCTAAAAACGTGCCCTTACATAAAATGGTTGACCCGGTTCGATTTAGAAAGGTCATTTCTGGATTTGAGGGCGAGGGTCAATATAGGGTCGTAATCATTTCTAATACGAAAAATAATGGATTTCAAAGTATTTTAAATGGGAGATATCCACCCCTACTATTTTATTTTGCTTGTTCATTTGCCCTAGAGGCCACACTCAGTTTAGCCATAACCTTTTTGATAAACCTGGGGCTATCTCTGGAAAATATTCTATTGAAAAGCTTCCTGCTTCTTTTAAAGGCCCGTCGGGCTAAAGATGTAAAGAATTAGGGATCCCTGACAACATTTTCAAGTGTTAGGAAAACTGATCCAAGTGCTTTCTGTTTTGTATGTTGTCGAAGGCTTTCATGGCTGGAAATATTGCATTGCAGTGAGTTTTTCAGGCTCTATGGCTATGTTCCAGCTGCATTCTCTCCTGATGTTTCACATTCATCTGTGGCTAATGGCAACCGATAGTGAATGGTGACACTTGTTTAAATTAATCATAACCCAAATGTGATGTTATTAATTTCTTAAATGTTGTATTCCATTGTTCTTTCACTTGACTTAGCCAATGGTTTGTTGACCGAAATAAAGGCTACTGACTGACTGACTGACTAACTGGCTAATGGCATCTTCAGAAGGAGCTCCCTGTGGCGCAATGGGCAGGACTGCTGACCAACAGGTCAGTGGTTCAAATCCAGAAAGTTCAGGTTGAGCTCCCCCTGTCAGCTCCAGCTCCCTATGCAGGGGCAAAAAAGAAGCTTCCCATAAGGATGGTAAACATCAAACATCCAGGTGTCCCCTGGGCAACATCCTTGCAGATGGCCAATTCTCTCACACCAGTAGCGACTTGCAGTTTCTCAAGCTGTTCCTGACACACACAAAAATCTTCAGAGGTCTGCTGGAGGTGAGGCAAGTGGAATATATATCTCTCCTTGGGTGCCTTGGGGCACTTCCACACAGCCCATTATCCCAGGAACATACATGTTTAAATGTTCCTGGTCCCCTATCCACACACATCTCAGAAAGCTCGTGCTTTCTGGGGTGGGTGTTAAGATACTCTCCCAGAACTTTCCAGGAAGACTCCTGGACACGCTAACCCCCTACAGAAAAAAACCCAAAAGCAGTGTAAAAAAAACACCAAGAGAACTTACCTGGTGCCAGAGCAATCCTAGTGCATACAAATGACACACCAAGAGAAGGGGGACAGAAGCAATTTTCCTCCTCCCCCCACCCTTTTTTTCCTGGCACGTCTTTTGTACATGCCAGGAGAGCTCCGGCAGCTCTCTAATGGAGGCCGGGTAAATAAGAGGGGATTGATAGTTTCACAGTTTTCTGGGCTCTCTGAATACTGTCCGGACTGCAGTCCAGACACTGGAAGCAGTGAACTTATCCCACGCCTTCCAAGAAAGTGTGGAATAAGTCCATTAACAAACCAGGGTTTTTCTGTTTTGTGTTGAATTAATTTGGGTTTGTTCAGGACGTCATCTGGACAGCCCCCTTTTTAATTGCAGTAATTCCTGCATTAAAGGGGCTGTCTGGATGCGCCTTTGGTGAGGAGGGGCCTGAAGGAGTCCTCCATCTCCATGGCTTGCTTCAGCTTGTTCCTGGCAGTTATGTCCAAAACCAAAGACATCCTGAAGGGAAAAAGGCCCAAGAGAGGATGCTCTCTCAGCAGCCACTGAAGCTGCAACCACTGCTGACTAGTGGCCATATAAACTATCCTTGCGGGTTTCCATGGCCAAGCAGGGATTCAAATTCTGGTATCCAGAGCCATAACACAAAGCTCAAATTGTTAATTGTTCTAGCACTCAGCTCCTCTCTGGCAGATGCTATTTTATAGACCCACTGTGTATTGCAAATTGTGTCATGCTACTAACAAAGCCCACAATTTCAGTTCACAATACTCTGAGGAATGTTGGTCAAACAAACCGATTGTTGTAGGGAACCAGCTAAGTAAAGGACCACTAATTACACTCCTAATTGAGCAAGTAAACACAGAGTTTGAAAAGTTACTTTTGAAAAGCAATTTAAACTTACTGTTATAATGCCAACAAAAAATGCAGCTGAAATGGATTAACAACCATTAGATCCACAATTAAATTTGAATACCTCTTCAGTGTCTAGTTCCTGAAATCCAAATAGATTATTTAAATGATTTTTAACCTATGGGCTGTTTTTATCTTCTGCAGCATCTCAAACCTTCTCCTCTTATTTGTAGACATTTCCCAGAACCTGCTTCTGAGTCTATTGCACAGTATATGAGGCACAAGAAAGCGGAGTGGCATTCCTCCAATAGCAACATGCCACCAAAAACTGCCAAGAAATTAGAGTAGGATAGAAGATGGAGAAGAGCTCTGAAAGATCAGTGAAGGGTATGGGGCTCCTCTACACCGTGCAGGTTAGTCCATTGTACATCTGCCTTGGAGAATCCCTGAGTCCACCAAGTAACTGCTGAATCAGGGATAGTTATCCAGATGGCTGTCACTGCCTCCATGTCACTATCATTGCTGCTCCTAGCTGTCTCCAGAACTCTGCCTGAGTACCTGGCTACGGTGAATCCTTCTGCTGATGCCAATCTCCCCTCCTTTTTGTTGATCCCACGGATGCCCGAGTCTGACAACATAGACATCGTGGGAAATGGCCAGGCTCCGTGACAGAGCTCCATAGCTGCAGCAAGGGTGATGTGGACAAGATCAATTTATTTTCCATTGCAAGGAATTAGACCCAATCCAGCTGCCAATCTGCCCCAAAGGTCCAGAAGCAAACTCTGGAAGAACCACCAAGTTTACTGGACTTTGCTAATATAGCTGAAAATCCTTAATGGAAGCCTCTCTGTGTTGTGAAGACTGACAGCTGTTTATATATGATGGATATGATTTTTGGATTACGGTAGATTATGGTCAACAGGGAGCTCTGGTGTGGGCTGGTCCATGAGGTCACAAAGAGTCAGAAGCGACTGAATGAAGAAACAACGACAACTATCAGTAGCAATGCTGTCAAAAGATAGAAAAACCAGAGGTGCAAACCTAGGGCTGCTGCAGGGAATAATTTGGCTGTTGTTTGTGTTGTTATCGTGGCAGCAAAAAGATCTGGGATGTGCTCCACTTTACACGAGGAAGTTTTGATCTCTGCCGCTTGGGAACTGGTGCTTTCACTCTGGCTAACACTATTTGTAATATAGGACTCATGTGGATTATCGGACGGTATTATCTGTGGTGGGATTTGTTCGATACCTTATGATATTTATTGATGGATATATATGTATGGATTTTTGCTACCAACAGATTAGTTAATAGAGGAACACCACACGTGTCTTTGTATTCAAGTAGAGTATTGTGTATTTTGATGATATCACTTCTAGTGTGGTTATTGATATATGTTTCCTGCTCAGTTGTTGTTTTGTGTTGATGCGATTCCCTGTGCAGGTGTGTGGCTCTCAGCCTTTCATACACACACAGGCTGTCTGTCACTTACATGGTAGCAACAGAAGATAGATGAGTGAGACGGGAAAACCTGCAGCCAGGAAGATAAGAGCTGATGAAAAAAGAAGCTCCAATGAATTCCTGGAAGGCTCTTTTTATGCCTTTAATTTTGTCTCCTGGCATTGCTGTTAATCTCAGCAAAACAGTAGAAGAAGTAGTATAGTACCAATGGAAAATGGACTGCCCTGAAGCCTTGTACATACCCAGATGTGGGCTACACTTCCCATTTTTCAGAAGGCCAACGTAAGCAGTGTTTATTGTGACTTCAAAGGAATGCAGCGCTTCCACGGAAAATACAACACCCTCTGTTTAGTTTACGGTTTTCTCTGTGCTTCTGGCTCAGATGCCTTAGGCCTGGATCTTGTGAGGTCTCAATAGAAAAGTAGGGCTGAAGTCAGGCAGTACTTAGCTGTATAATATTGGTTTGGCCTCGGAAAACAGTGTAATGGGTGTGATTTTTTTAAAAGTTTTATTCCTGTTGTTGTTGTTGTCTTTAGAAGCTTGCCTGCAAGCTGAGATAGATGGAGCTGTCAATTTTGCATTCTCTCCATTATTCTAAACAAGGGTTCGTTGTGCTCCCATTTTTTCATGAATTTTCTTGAGGTTGCACAAAAATTCATAATTATATATTTTATCTGCATGTATTTTCACACACATTTCTGCCTCCCTTCTGCAAAGATAACAAATAAACAAACAAATAAATAATATGCCCCCATAACACTTCCAGGGATTGAGAGGGAGAATTTGCAACATATTTTTAACATCCATGGGCCATTTTAAGCCACAAAGTGATAAAAAGTCACTTCTAGGTCACATCTCATTTGTAGAAAAGGCATTTACTGTGCCTGATCTCAGATTATATAATAATCCAACCCCAACCCCAACTTCACACACACACACACACACACACACACACACACACACACACACAGTAATTGGTGCCAATATGTTCATTTATGTGCACTCTTTCTCCTTATATGCATATTTTGTCTCCCTTTTTATACAGTTCAATACTAGAAAGCACAGAGAATTGGGAGTATGGAACAATAATTGCATTTCACTTCCCATATTGATTCAGTGAGTGTGATAGGTAGGTTTGCATACAAATTGAATGAATTTAACCCTGATCCCACTAACCAAATTCCAACATGCTCTGAATACTGTAGTAATTAAACCACAGATGCTACAGACTTAACCCTGCTTTATTTATTTATTGTATCAGAAGTGATTTGAGGGTACAGTTATAATGTATTTTAAAACACAAACAGAGATAAAAAAAATATCCTTTGACCAGAAGCTGGCCACTTGGAGTGCCTCTGGTGTCACTGTGAGAAGGTCCTCCATTGTGTATGTGGTAGGACTCCAGTTCCATTTTAGTAGTGGTCTGTTGTTTGCTCTTCTCCACACTCACATGTCATGGACACTACTTTGTAGCCCTGTCTCATTGTGCCAGAGTGCAGTCTGCTTAGCGCCTTCTAGGTCGCCCAATCTTCTGTGTGCCCAGAAGTGAGTCTCTCATCTGCTATCAGCTACTGATTGAAGTTCCGGGTTTTCACCTGCCACTTTTGGACTCTCGCTTGATGCGGTGTTCCTGTGAGTATCTCTGTAGCTCTTATGAAGCTATTTCTTGATTTAAGGCATTGGCTTACTGGCTGATATCCAAACAGAGGATAGGCCAGAGATGTCAATGACAGATGTCAGTTGGTGAAATACTGGCTAAACAGTATACTTTCTCCAGCAGTGTTGGGCACATACATCCTGTAATAATGCAGCATGTCTTATTTGTCTGTTTGTTTATTGTATTTTATATACCGCTTTTCTCACCACCACCACCACCGGGGGGGGGGGGGGGCAACTCAAAGCAGTTTACACAGAGATAATGGCAAAATTCAATGCTTACATAGAGAAACCAAATCAGAAATCAACACCATATGACACTGGAGCCCCCAGTGGCACAGTGGGTTAAACCCTTGTGCCACCAGGACTGAAGACCAACAGATCACAAGTTGAATCTGGGGAGAGTGCGGATGAGCTCCCTCCCACAAGGGATGGGTGATAAAACATCAAAAACATCCAGGGGTCCCCTGGGAAAGATCTTTGCAGACGGTCAATTCTCTCACACCAGAAATGACTTGCAGTTTCTCAAGTGCTCCTGACACGAAAAAACCCCCATATAACTAAACATAAAATCAATAGGACAATTAAGAGCCTCACCCACTGTTTTAACATCGTGAGATGTATCCCACACTGGGCATGTGTACTCAACAGCAGAGTAGTAAACCTCAAGGGCAAATGTCCCCTGTTGTCCCCATACAATTAGGGTCGATGCTCTTGGACACTCTAGTTGGCTTATTCTATTGCATTGTCTTTCTATACTGGTTGGTGACAACCAAAATTAAATGCTGTTTGTCCTTAAGGTCAGTCTCTGAAATGTTTGGGCAAAAGGGAGCAAACAAGGAGATAAGAGGGTATGTAGATATAATGAAGGAGAGATTACGAGTTTCACATTTACACCTCTGACTAGCTCTACTGCGGACTAGCTTTAAAGTGAAAAAAAAGCAGATTCAGAGGCTACCCTCTTCTTGACGACTTAACTATAGAAACAGATGCAGGAGAAATTAATTGTGTTGGGACTGCTGAAGAGTTCAAAATGGATAATGAATGTGGGGGATGCAAGATTCACCCAGTTAAAAATTTGCTACTTGCAATGTCATGAGATGTCTCTATTTCTAAAACTAAATGTGTTAACTCTTAGCTCAAGGAAGTTAGAGTGCATCACAGTAGAATTGATACATTTTGACACTGCTTTAACTGTCATATGAGTTTTAAAGGCCATGTGTATTTACTAGGCATGAGAAAAAAGTTATGAAAATGAAATGATTCGTAAGAAATTCGTAAGAAATGCTACTTTTGAGTATTTCCGCATTTGGAACGCCAACCAGGAAGTGGACTTTCTTTATAGAACTTCGGGGGCCAGGATTTTCTTAAGTGTCGTTATTAGGTCGTAAGGGGGCACCCTCCTTCTCTCTCACCACCCTCCCGTCTCCCTTGCTAATAAGTATTATGGCAAGGCAAGCCCTAAACTCGCTCCTTCTTTCGGCTGGAAGCCTGGAAAAAATGTAAACAGAGAGGATTACTCAGAAGTAAATCTGCAAAAGGAGGGCACTTTGGATGAAGTGCCTCCTTTGTGGATTTACTTCTGAGTAAACCTCTCTGTTTACATTTTTCCAGGCTTCCTGCCTCCTGCCTGCCAGGATCTAAAGCATCAAAGAGTATTGGGGTGAGAAACCAACCTAATGTATAATAGAATGAATGCTACTGTAAGTGCCTAATATTATAAGTAATCCAACTGGTCATACCTACATTCCATGCACATGCAAAGATACAGCAGTAATAACAATAACAACCGGTAAAATTCAAACCGAAGTATTCTGACTGGTCCCTGCCTCATGCGGTGCAAACGGGCTCTTCTGTTATTTGCCCGGGGAAAGCTAGCCCGTTTTCTGCTTGGGTGCACACACATACATATTATTGGGGGATTTGCTGCAGAATCCCGGGCTCATAGAGAAGATTCTGCAGCAAATCCCCCAAAGAATATGTATGTGTGTGCACCCAAGCAGAAAACGCTGGCTTTTCCCGGGCTCACAGAGAAGAGCCCGTTTGCACCGCATGAGGAGGGACCAGTCAGAATACTTCGGTTTGAATTTTACCTCTTCTTATACCCATTGTTATTACTGCTGTATTATTGCATGTGCATGGAATGTAGGTATATGACCAGCCTGGGCAAACTTGGGCCCTCGCTCCTCGGGATCGGGTGAGAGAGAGGCAGCGAGGAGTGAGGGGGGCTCCTCCTCCTTTTCTTTTGCTGCTTCCAAGAATAGAATACCCCCTCCCTCCCTCCTTCCCTCCCTCCTTCCTATTTGGAGAGTCCCATCTAGAATTCAGTGTGATTTATTCAAGATTTGGCCTACAACTCCCAGAAATCCCAGCCAATTTACCAGCTGTTAGGATTTCTGGGAGTTGTAGGCCAAAACCATCTGGAATGCGCATGCACTGGCATACATTTTAGAAATTTTTGGAAATTTTTTTGTAAGTCTTTCTTTTACTAATAAAAAAATCCCCCATTTGATTTTAGAATCACCATTTTTGGGTTCGAAACCATGCCTAGTATTTACTGTATTTTAATTCTGTTTTTATCACACTGTTACTACTTGGGCAAAGTCCTGGAATGTGTGGTGGCCTCGCAACTCCAGGAATTCTTGGTAGACACTGATTATCTAGATCTGGCACAGTCTGGCTTCAGGCCGGGACATGGTACTGAGACAGCCTTGGTCACCTTAGTGGATGATGTACGCTGGGAGCTCGACAGAGGGAGGGTGTCCCTGTTGGTTCTACTGGACCTCTCATCGGCCTTCGATACTGTCAACCATGGTATCCTTCTGGGACACCTCGCAGAAACGGGGCTTGGAGGTACTGGTTTGCAGTGGCTCCAGTCCTTCCTCGAGGGTCGTTCCCAGAAGGTGTTGGTAGGGGACTCCTGCTCAGCCCCATGGCTGCAGGGTTAAGTACTGTCCAATATGTTATTCAACATATACATGAAGCCACTGGGGGAGATCATCCGGAGTTTTGAGGTGCGGTGTCATCTGTACGCAGATGATGTCCAACTCTGTCATTCCTTCCCACCTCTACCAAGGAGGCTGTTCAAGTCCTGAACCCGTGCTTGACCGCTGTAACAGACTGGATGAGGGGAAACAGATTGAAACTAAATCCAGGCAAGACACAGGTACTCCTGGTCAGTCGTAAGGCTGAACTGGGCATAGGGTTACAGCCTGTGATTGATGGGGTTACACTCCCCTTGAAGATGCAGGTTCGCAGCTTGGGAGTGATCCTGGACTCATAGCTGAGTCTGGAACCCCAGGTCTCGGTGGTGGCACAGATTTTGCACAGTTAAAGCTTGTATGCCAGCTGTGCCCATACCTTGGGAAGTCTGACTTGGCCACAGTGTTCCATGCTCTGGTTACATCCTGAATAGACAACTGCAATGCTCTCCATGTGGGGCTGCCTCTGAAGACTGCCCTGAAGCTGCAATTAGTCCAGCGCTCGGCAGCCAGGCTACTGACGGAAGCTGGGTAAAGGGAGCACACAATTCCCTTGCTGCACCAGCTCCACTGGCTGCCAATTAGCTTCCGAGCACAATTCAAAGTGCTGGTTTTAAGCTATAAATCACTATATGGTTCCCACCCAGTTTACCTGTCCAAACGTATTCTCCCCTATGAACCATCAAGGACACTAAGATCATCTGGAGAGGCCCTGCTCTTGGTCTCACAAGAATGAGAGACAAGGCCTTCTCTGTGGTGGCCCCTCAGCTATGGAACCCTCTCCCGAGCGAGATTAGGTCTGCCCCTTCCTTCTTGTCTTTCAGGAGGCTAGTGAAATACTGGCTATGGAATGAAGCATTCCCAGAATAACGGCTGAGACTGGTTACAGACCAAAGTGAGCGACCACATATGCGGACTGAGTTGAACATGATCTTATTTTGGCATCCTTGTAAGTTCAGTTCTCTCCTGGGAGATGTATATATAAGTGTTTGAACAGGTACTCTAGAGGTTGTCTTATTCTGTCTCAAGTGTTTGTTCCATATAGCCCGACATTGTCAGTTCTGATTGGCAGCAAGGACTTTCCAGAATTTCAGGCAGGATTCTTTCCTAGCCTGGAATCAGGAAATTCCTTGTTGTCTCCCATCCAAGTCTAACCAGCCCAATTTGAAATCCCATACATCAGAGATGGTATGGTATGTTAGCAGGAATAGAAAGCATACATAAATGGGACAAAGGGGTAAACTGTTGGCAATTGAACAATATAAATTGTGTGTGTAATATGGTACATTTACCAGCTAGATAGCTGCTTGATAGCTTGGAGGGACCTTCTGTCGAGGCTTCCAAATGCCACTGTGAAACATCTGGCTCCCATTCTGGCACAAAAAGCCTAATTTAGTTCCGTTTGAAGATACTGTTCTAACAAAGGAATTAGTGAAGAGATGTGTGGCACTGATGGGCATAGAGAACTGCCAGGGTGTAAGAGCCAAAGCAAATAAGTAGTAGATTAAAAAATCTCTGGAGGTGTCTTAACAGTCCTCAGAAGCTAGTGACATGTTGTGTTTCCTGAACTGAAAGTGTACAAGTGGCCGTGGTTTCCTACTACCTAGGAATATCTTATACTGACTCAGACCCTTGCCAATGCTTAGAATTGTCAGCTCTGACTGAAGGTGGCTTTCTGGGATTTCAGGTCTGTACCTAGGGTTGCCATATGAATAAGGGACAGGCACCTAAAATAGGGAAATTTTCACAAAAAGAAGGGACACTACATAAATACTTGAAAAACAAATGGTGATTTTCAAGTTTTTATGAAGTGTTCCTTATTTTTGTGAAAATTTCCCTATTTTTAGGTGCCTGTCCCTTATTCATATGGCAACCCTATCTGTACCTGTCCAAACCTTGATATCCCTTGTATTCTCTGGGGGCTTCCTATCCAGGCCCTAGACCTATCTTCCAAAACTGAGACGAGCTTAAATGTTCTATAGGTGGTAAGTCGACAGGAGCTGGGCAGCTTCCGGTTCGAGAGGGTGAAATGCCAAGTATGGAGGACGAAATCCATACACAAATGGCTGAGTCAACAGAAAAGATAGATAGTAGTAGTCGAGAGGTAGGACATGGTAGGCCTTCTACAAATTCTCACAAACAGCCAAAGTTGAAAGTGCACCAGAGAAATAAATATAAATGTCTGTACGCAAACGCTAGAAGCCTTCGAACAAAAATAGGGGAGTTGGAATATTTGGCAAAGGAAAAAAATATTGATATTATTGGCATAACAGAAACCTGGTGGACAGAGGAAAACAAATGGGACACAAAGATTCCAGGTTATAAACTGTACAGGAAAGACAGGAGAGGGAAAAACGGTGGCGGTGTGGCTTTGTACATAAATGAAGAGCTAGAATCTCATGAATTAGAACTTCAAGAAATTTCAAACTCACCTACAGAAACATTGTGGATAAAAGTCCCAGGAGAAAAAACTAATCTAGCACTAGGGATCTGCTATCGCCCTCCCAACCAAACTCCAGAGGCAGACTGCTATCTGGAAAATGAAGTTAAACAGGCCTCAAAAAGAAATACATTAGTCATAATGGGGGACTTCAACTATCCCCAAATAGATTGGCCAAATTCTTGTTCTACGCATGAAAGAGAGACAAGGTTCCTCGACATGCTAGCTGATTATTCCCTTGAGCAAATGGTCATGGAACCAACCAGGGGAAAGGGGATCCTGGACTTGGTGCTAACTAATGAACAAGATCTCGTTCAAGATGTCCTTGTAACTGAGCCCATAGGTACCAGTGACCACAACACAATAACCTTCAACTTAAGTTTGGATAGCAAACTGTCAGTAAAAACTAACACAGAGACCTTAAATTTTCAGAAAGGGAATTTCACCAAAATGAGAAAAATTGTAAAGAACAAACTAAAAGGAGCAGTAAAAAAAATCAAATCCCTCCAAAATGCTTGGAAACTGTTTAAAAATACCTTAAAACAGGCCGAACTAAAATGCATTCCAATAAAAAGAAAGAGGCATGGAAAGTCCAAAAGGACACCAGTATGGCTTACAAACGAAGTAAAAGATGTGATTGGAAAGAAGAAAAACTCATTTAAGAAATGGAAGGCTCTTCCTACCGAGGAGAACAGAAAGGAACACAAGCTCTGGCAAACTAAATGCAAAGCAACAGTCAGGAAAGCCAAGAGAGATTTTGAGGCACACATAGCAAAGAATATTAAAAAAACAACAAAAACTTCTTTAAGTACATCAGAAGCAGGAACCCAACTAGAAAAGCAGTTGGGCCACTCGACGACAATGGCCAGAAAGGGAAAATCAGCGAAGACAAAGAGATTGCTGAGCGGCTAAATGACTTCTTTGCCTCCGTTTTCACACAGGAGGACAGACAACATATGCCTTCAGCTGAGTCAGTTTTTTTCAGGGAGGGAATTAAAAGAATTAAAACAGATAGAGATAAACAAGGAGGATGTTCTCATATGCCTTACTAAACTAAATGTCAACAAATCACCAGGTCCAGACGGCATCCACCCCAGAGTTCTTAAGGAACTCAAGTGTGAAATTGCTGAACTTCTAGCTAAGATATATAACCTTTCTCTAAGATCAGGCACTGTACCCGAGGACTGGAGGGAGGCAAATGTAACACCGATCTTCAAGAAAGGATCCAGAGGTGATCCAGGAAATTATAGACCAGTCAGTTTAACCTCAGTTCCAGGCAAAATGATGGAAACCATTATTAAAGAAAAAATTACTAGGCACATAGAAGAACAGGCATTGCTGAAAGAAAATCAACATGGTTTCTGCAAAGGCAAATCATGTCTTACTAACTTGTTAGAATTCTTTGAGGGTGTAAATAAACACATAGATAAAGGGGACCCAATTGATATTGTTTACCTTGACTTTCAAAAGGCTTTTGACAAAGTCCCTCACCAAAGGCTCCTAAATAAGCTCTTCAGCCATGGAATCAGGGGACAGGTCTTGTCCTGGATTGGAACCTGGCTAAACTGTAGGAAACAAAGGGTGGTAATAAATGGACACTTCTCTGGGTGGAAAGAGGTGGGAAGTGGCGTACCCCAAGGTTCAGTTTTGGGTCCGTTACTTTTTAATTTATTCATTGATGATCTGGATGTAGGAGTGAATTCTGAGGTAGCAAAGTTTGCAGACGACACTAAATTGTTCAGGGTAGTTAAAAATGAAACTGATTGTAAAGAGCTCCAGAAAGATCTCTCGAAATTGAGTGAATGGGCAACAAAGTGGCAAATGCATTTTAACCTAAACAAGTGTAAAGTCATGCACATCGGGCAAAGAACCCCAACTACACTTATCAACTGATGGGGTCAAAGCTTTCCGAGACAAACCAGGAAAGGGATCTTGGGGTCTTGGTGGACAGCTCAATGAAGATGTCAACCCAGTGCGCTGCAGCAGTGAAAAAAGCAAATTCTATGCTAGGCATGATCAGAAAGGGAATCGAAAATAGGTCAGCAAATGTTGTATTACCTCTCTACAAATCTATGGTAAGGCCACATTTGGAGTACTGTGTACAATTCTGGTCTCCGCACCTTAAGAAGGATATAACGGAACTGGAAAAGGTACAGAAAAGGGCAACAAGAATGATCCAAGGGATGGAGCGGCTCCCTTATGAAACCAGGTTACAACGCCTTGGTCTTTTCAGCCTTGAAAGACGGCGTTTAAGAGGTGACTTGATCGAAGTGTATAAAATCATGCATGGGATAGAAAAGGTGAATAAAGAAAAATTATTTTCTTTGTCACAAAACACTAGGACTAGAGGGCACTCCTGAAGCTCCAAGGTAGGAAAATTAGGACTAATAAAGGGAAATATTTCTTCACCCAGAGGGTCATTGGGTTATGGAACTCACTTCCAGAAGAGGTTGTGACAGCTGTCAGCCTGAACAACTTCAAGGCAGGATTAGACAGATTCATGGATACCAAGTGTATCGGTAGTTACTGAAAAGGACATTCAAGTGCCACCTCGGAGTTGGTTGAGGTAGGCAGGATGTCCCTGGGTACTGGTTGTGGGGGGTCGGGAGCAGGTCAGGGTTTTGCCCTCCCTTCTGCTCGAGATCCCCGTGTACAACTGGTGGGCCACTGTGTGATACAGAATGCTGGACTAGATGGGCTGAGGTCCGATTCAGCATGGCTCTTCTTATGTTCTTATGTTCTTATGTTGTCATTTCTGTGGTGATAACTAGAAATAAAGAAATATGGACTCTCATTAGTATGATATTTTCTTTAGGGAGTTTGAATGAATGGAATTTTGCATCTTGTTCCTGGATTAGTACTACTTGTTTATCCTTCTCCCGATGTTTGTACTTTGATTAACTTGCTACTGTTATTTTTAACCCTTTTTATGGCTTTCAGGCCATTTCTGACTTATAGCAACCCTATGGTTTGCTATTGCCTTCCTGTAAGGCTGACAGAGTGTGACTTGCCCAAATTTCCTTGACCAAACAGGAATTTGAACCCTAACTTCCCAGAACCATTAGAGTACATCTACGCTGGAGAATTCATGTGTTATGTCACCACTTCATCCGTCATGGCTCAATGCTATGAAATTATTATAATTGTAGATTTGCAAGGTCTTTTTTGTCTCTGCCAAAGATTGATAGTGCCTCACCAAACTACCACCCCCAAGATGGCACACTATTGAGCCATGGCAGTGGTGTTAAAGTACATTCATTCTACAGTGCAGATGCAGTCTGTAACAATAGTGAAACTATAACACCATACAATTTCTTAATTATGATGTCAAACTGCCAGCCATTACTTATTATATCAATTAACTTTGATTAGTTAGAACCCTGTGATATATTTTTTGTCCAGTGATATATTTTTTGTCCGCGCGCCTCTCTGCCTCTCTCTAGCCTCGATCCATAGATCGAGGCTAGAGAGAGGCGAGGGGGGTGAGCGAGGGGACCTTTCCCGCTAAAATATAAGCCGACCCAAGCCTGGGTCGGCATATTTTAGCTGGAAAAGGGTGCCTCAATCGAGTAATTTCCTCCTATTTCCCAGGCTGTCCCTCAGAAGCGGAGGGACAGCCTGGGAAACAGGAGGAAATTCCTCCGATTGAGGCCCCTTTCCAGCTAAAATATAAGCCGACCCAGGCTTGGGCCGGCTTATATTTTAGTGGGAAAGGGGCCCCGCGCGCCTCTCTCTAGCCCCGATGCATGGATCGAGGCTAGAGTGAGAGAGCGCCATGAGAACTTTCCAGCTAAAATATAAGCCGACCCAGGCTTGGGCCGGCTTATATTTTAGTGGGAAAAGGGCTTGCGCGCCTCTCTGCCTCTCTCTCTAGCCCCGATGCATGGATCGAGGCTAGAGAGAGGCAGAGAGAGGCGCGAGCCTTTCTCCTCCTCTCTCGCAGGCCTGTCATTGGCGAGAGAGGAGGAGGAGGCCCTCGCTCACCCCATCCATGTTTCTTTGCCTCTGATTGGCTAAAGGAAAGGTGGAGTGAAGGGGAGGGTATGTCCACCTGGTATCCATCAGCCAATGACAAAACACGCTTACTAAGGGCAAAGAAACCATACGAATGCTTTACGACCCAGATACAAAAATGGCGCCCCAAAGTGCCGTAAAAGAAAGTCTACTTCCTGGTTCGCGACAGCGATACGTAAAACATCAAAAGTCCCATTACATACGAATCTCTAACGAATCCATTTAATTTCCGTTTCATTTTTCCCATGCCTATACGCAACCCCTGAGAGTGGGACATTGTTGCTGATATCAACTTCACTCTTTGGAGCTGTGATGTTACATTGTCGATGGTCTCTGGAAGGTGGACTATCTTTTGGACTCTGGCATTCAGGTTTGTGAATTAATCCTTGACTCTGGACTCTGTTGGAATTGGCTTTGGAACTTTAAATGGATTATTGGCTTCTCTGTTGTTATTCCCTGCTTTTGGAATCTCTTGACTGGATTCTATGTCTTGGACTCAGACCCTTTGTTAACCTCCCATTTGTAAACGGGGTCTAGGCTCATGACACAGATGTAGGTTTCAGCTTCTAGACCTGAAATCTGGATTGTTGAACATGCATATTTGATTCTTGGATACAAATACATATTTGGCATATGGGTGCTCATGTATAATTGGTGAATGAATGTGCATGTATCTTTGCTATATAGGTACGTGTGCACATTTGGTAAATGGATGCATCTTGGTTGATTTAACACCAGTTCTGAATTGTACAATTAATGTACAATTCCACATGCAGATATTTATGCTATGAAACCTGGCACATGCTCAGTGGAACTACATGCACAACTTCCAAAATCTCCACAAACTTCCACAAAATCTAAGTACAGATATTTTACTCTGGACAAAAATGTCCAGCAAAATATGTACAAAATATTCCAGGCTCCAACAGCATATAAAGCATATATAACACCATATAAAGCATATGGTGCCCATAAAGCTGGCGTTTTCATCAGCAACAACTCCATAACAAGCGAAAACCTAAATGTGGAAATATTTCAAAACATCTTTTTACCAATATCCTAAAAGAAATGAATTCAAATGCACTTTTGCCCACTGGCTGCAATTCTAGAATGAAACACTGAAATGAGAAGGCATCAAGGGAAATACAGTTAAGGAGTGGGAGGAAGGGGAAAACACACACACACACACACACACACAAGGTATTATACTATATTAAAAAAGAAAAAGGAATGTTTGCAATATCCTGAGGTAATAATCAGAGGGTGAGATCAATGCAGAGGATTCAAAATGTTCAGCCACATCCTAAAAGTCTCTGGTGGCGGTTTTCTCCCTTTACTATTAGAGATAACACACACACACACACACACACACACACACAACACACACTTATACAGTATATCCATCCCCTTGGATTACAGAGGAAATGAGAGGCATTCTGTTTTTTGCTATCTGCCTTCAAGTCATTTCTGAATTATGGTGATCCTGTGGTAACTCATGGGGTTTTCTTGGCAAGATCTGTTCAGGGAGGGTCTACCCTTGTCTTTGCTTTACTCTGAGATTGAGAGATTGGCCTAAGGTCATCCAATAAGTTTATATTAAATGTTGTTTGACCAGTAGCTGGGCACTTGGAGTGCCTCTGGTGTTGCTATAAGAAGACCCTCCCTTGTGCATGTAGGGTCAGGTTGCATTGTAGTAGGTGGTCTGTGGTTTGCTCTTCTCCACACTCGCATGTCATGGACTCCACTTTGAAGCCCCATTTCTTAAGGTTGGCTCTGTATCTTATGGTGTTAGAGTGCAATCTGTTCAGCGCCTTCCAAGTCCCCCAATCTTCTGTGCACCCAGAAGGGAGTCTCTCATCCGATATCAGCCATGGTTCTAGGTTTTTGCCTGCCACTTTTGGACTCTCACTTGCTGAGGTGTTACTGCAAGTATTTCTATAGATCTTAGAAAAGTATTTCTTGATTTAAGGCTTTGGCGTACTGGGTGATAACTGAACAGGGAATATGCCAAAGACGTTACTGCCTTGATCCTTTCATTATTGGTTGCTACTTCCCGGTGGATGTCAGGTGGTGCAATACCGGCTAAACGGTATATTTTCTCCAGTGATGTAGGGCATAGGCATCCTGTGATAATGTGGCATGTCTCATTAAAAGCCACATCCACTGTTTTAGCATGGTGTATTCCACACTGGGCATACATACTCAGCAGCATTATTAATATAACGCCAAGTTTTTTAACTTTGTGTTTTGAAAATACATTATAACTGTATCCTTTGTTTGCTTCTGATACGATAAATAAATATCCAATAAATTTCATGTCTGAGCAAGGATGCTTGGTGTTCAAGTCATAGTCCAATACTCAAACCACTATGCCATGTTGGGTCTATTTTGAGTTACACAGGTACAATGTTATCACAGTATGGACTGAACCCTGTGGTGTAGTGGTTTTGGCACTGGACTGTGAGTCTGGATATCAGTGTCCAGTGGAAATTAATGGGGTAACCTTGTGCAAGTCACATTCTCTCAACTTCAGAGAAAGTCAAAGGCAAACTCCCTCTGAACCTATCTCGTCAAAACAAACCCTGTGATTGTTTCTCCTTAGCCATAAGTCAGAAACTACCTGAAGGCAAACAAGACCAAGTATTATAGTGAACCAATACAAGGAATAGCAAGGCCTACAGTCCTGGAAGGTACTACATTTAGGGAGGAAAACACAAAATGCACATGACACCTAGCTTGACAGCAATACATGTAAAAAAAGATCTAAACATCTTATGAGACCACTAGCTAAATGTGAATCAGCAGCAAAATAGCCAATGCAACACTTGGTACCACAATTGAAGGGAGATATTGACAAGCAGGAATGTATGGAAGGGCAATCAAGATGGTAGAAGGTCTGGAAACCAAGCCCTATGGGAAATGGCTAAGTTAATTGGATATCTTTAGCCTGAGGAGGAAAAAATTGAGAAGAGATATGATATCCATCTCTTACTGTCTAAAGGGATGTCATGTAGAAGATAGAGTAAGTTCGTTTTCAGTAGACTAGAATAAGAACAAATGGATCCAAATGACAGAAAATGAGATTTCACCTAAAGATTGGGAAGAATTTCCTGACAGTAAGAGCTGTTCAGAACAGACAGAATAGGAAATAGTTCATGCTATGATATTTCTTTAAATAGTGACTATAGAATTATAGGGTTGGATGAGACCTCGTGGGTCATCCAGTCCAACCCCCTGCCAAAAAGCAGGAAATCACATTCAAAGCATCCTCGATAGATGGCCATCCAGCCTCTGCTTAAAAGCCTCCATAGAAAGAGCCTTCACCACATTTTGGGGCAGAGAGAGAGAGAGAGAGAGAGAGAGAGAGAGAGAGAGTTCCATTACTGAACAGCTCTCACAGTCAGGAAGCTCTTCCTCATGTTCAGACGGAGTCTCCTTTCCTATAGTTTGAAGCCATTGTTCCGCATCCAAGTCTCCAGGGCAGCAGAAAACAAGCTTGATCCCTCCTCTCTATGACTTCCCCTCAGATATTTATACATGGCCCTAATCATGTCTCTTCTCAGCCTTCTCTTCTCCAGGCT
The DNA here is from genome assembly GCA_030556195.1 of Anolis apletophallus. Classification (NCBI taxonomy): domain Eukaryota; kingdom Metazoa; phylum Chordata; class Lepidosauria; order Squamata; family Anolidae; genus Anolis; species Anolis apletophallus. The sequence continues at coordinate 142,773,197 of JARBWK010000007.1, read as the reverse complement.
AAACATGTCCAGCTCCTTAAGCTGCTCCTCATAGGGCTTGTTTGCCAGACCCTTGATCATTTTAGTCACCCATCTCTGGACACATTCCAGCTTGTCAACATCTCCCTTCAATTGTGGTGCCCAGAATTGGACACTGTTTTTCTGATGTGGTCAGACCAAGGCAGAATAGAGTATGGGTAGAATGACTTCGCTGGATCTAGACACTATACTCCTATAGATGCAGGTCAAAATCCCATTAAGGGGTGCTTTCATTGTATATTCCTACATAGCAGGGGGCTGGATAAGATGGTCTTTGAAAATCCTTCAAACTCCTTGTAACTAGGAACTCCAGCCCCATTTACTAAACTCAGAGCAAGGCACGAACCTGAATAGATGCAGTCTCTAATTTCCGCAGATGTGGGAAAGGATTTAGCCGACAGAACAGGAAGATATAATGACTTCCCCTCATCATGAGCACAAAAGCACAATTAAGAAATGGGAAACATCTGAATTATTTGCCGAAGATGAAAGGAGGAAAATTGGAGCCATGTTGCCCAACTTTGAATATGGGAAAATGATGTCAATTTCTCCTCTCCAAGCAAGGAAATTAAGCATCTCTCATTATGTGTCTCATTCCTCCAATTGTTCAAACAGGCAGGCTGCAAAAGGCTTATTTTCACCCACAGCCAAAAATAAGCCAAGAATGCAGACATGACAATGACTTGGGAGGAAATTGACGAATCTGGTTGAGGATGAAGCTGTTGACTTGAAGGGGTGGGAAATTCTGAGGATCAGTGAGATTTCCCTCTCTCGTGACAAGAGACTCACTCATTCGTGGCAGAAGGAGACTCCTCCTGCTATTGTATGCAGTCCACTTCTGAACTGATGAGACATTTCAGGAGGGAACCACTTATGAATGCCCACGTCTTCTACGTCACATGAAGAAATAATTCTGGTCCTTCAGATGCTAAATCTGCTTTTTTCCAGATGTTAGGAGAGTCTCTAATATAGCTGGGCTCAGCCCAGTCTCCCTCTTTTCAAATGACAGTATCCTTGTTTCCATATACACCACAACCTTAAATAACTCTGAGGACCTTATCACACATTGTGGGGTGTGTAGTTTAGTGAGGCTGTTAAAGGCTCCTCCCTAAACTACAACCCCCAGAATTCTGCAGGAGGCAGAAACTGGATTCATTATCTAGTGTGATAAGTTCCTAACTGCAACTACAACCCCCAACCCTTCCTTCCTTGCTTCCATCCTTGGAGACCAGATGGACATTTGTCAGTAGTGCTTTGATCCCTTCATGGCAGAGGGTTGGACTGAAGAGCCTTTGAGGTCGCTTTCAATTATGTTTCTAACCTGAGGGAAGATTCTACATATGCTTGTATAACATACATTTGCACACACATGTAGTTAACCCTTCTTCTGAATATCAGTGTTGTGCAACTGCAAGTGGTTTTTGAAATACTTGAAAAGCACTTATTTCACACACATGCACACACACACCCAGCGCATTTCAATATCCTTCCCATTCCCCCTGGTGGCGCAGTGGATTAAACCGCTTAGCTGCTGAACTTGCTGACCAAAAGATCGCAGGTTCAAATCTGGGGGACGGTGTGAGCTTCCGCTGTTAGGCACAGCTTCTGCCAATCTAGCTGTTCGAAAACATGCAAATGTGAGTAGATCAATAGGTACCACTCTGGTGGGAAAGTAATGGCACTACATGCAGTCATGCTGGCCACATGACCTTGGCAGCGTCTACGGACAATGCCAGTTCTTCAGCTTAGAAGTGGAGATGAACACCAACCCCCAGAGTTGGACAAGACTAGAGTTCATGTCAAGGGGAAACCTTTACCTTTACCTTACCCATTCCTAGAAAATACAAATAAAAACAGATTAGAATTAGCTGCAGTCACCTCTTGAACAGCCACTTGATAGATTTACCAGAACCTGGGTGAGTGTTATGTTATGTTATGTTACGCCATTGACTATAGCTTTCAAGTACAAGTGGTATGATTAGTTGAGCTACCACTAACCTAGCAAGAAACAATGATATCATTATTCCAAGGTCTGGAAAGAAAGGCATGTTCCCATTAAAACACAGCAATCTAGAGCAGTCCAAGTATTTACTATCTATTGACATTTTAACACATGTGCTGAATATACCAGACTATTGATATTACGTTGTTAAATCCAGGATATTGTTTCAAGGCAACCCCATAGATGGTAGTGTACAAAAGTAATCTGGTGGCAAGCTTGTAACTTTGAACTCACGGGTGAAGGTAGCATCAAAATGCCTTTAATGAGATCTGCCAGCATCCAGTTTTGTTTGCTTTAATAATTCTATCTTGCTTTCTTGTCAAGATAATCAAAGAAGCACAGAACCAAATAACAAAAGAGATCAAATAAAAACAAAGATAAAACCAGTCAATCAACTGGAATGATAAAACAGAAGCAATTACCACTTTCACAGGTGGTAGCGGAAAACCAAAGAGAAACCTGAAACAAATCACATACTAAAAGTTACCCAGAACCTAAAATAAGAAATCTTAATCAGTTGATTAAAGCAAGCGTGTTAAAAACTATTTGCAAAATTGCCATCTATATGAAAGACTTTAAAAAAACATTTTAATGATTTTGCCTTGTTTTAGATATTGATATTTTAGTATGGTTGCTTAGTGCTTACCTTTTAAAAAAACCTGTTTCAATTTGTATCTCTTCCTTTAATTCATGATGTGATCACTGCTGCTTTCATGCAAGAGAAAGGTTGGATGCAAGAGAGAGGTTACATGGCCATATAGTCCGGGGGGAAACATACAACAATGTAGTTAAATAAATCTATTTTTGCTGTTAACTGCCTTCAAATCGGCTTTGACTCATTGTGATCATATGAATGAAGGACCTTCAAAACCTAAGGCTATCCTCAACAAATCTGCTCAGGTCTTGCAGGCTCAAAGCTGTGGCTTCTTTCATTGAGTTTATTCAACTCAAATACACTCTCGTATTTCCAGCTACTTTCTACTTTACTAAGCATATGTTTTCTCATCATATGGTCAAAGTATAACAGCCCCAGTTTAGACATTGGTCCATAAATGAAATGAATCCCTACCAATTGATATCTTTAGCCAGGTTCTACACATTCTTACAAGATGAATACTTTTAAAAAATAGTTGATCTTGGAAAGAGAGTTGAGTAGGTGTAGTTTGTAGGAAAAAGAAGGCTGAGAGGAGACAAGATAGCAATGCTTAAATATTTGAAATTATGTCAGTGGTTTAGCACAGCTGGTAAATCATCAGCAACTATAAGATCTATCAACAGAAGGTTTCAAGTTCGAAGCCTCGGGTCAGCATGAGCAGCTGACTGTCAGCCCTAATCACTGTTTACTTAAGCAGTTTGAAAACAGTTTTAGCTGTAATTAGAGAAATTAGGTACCCCTAAAAGCGGGGGAGGTATTTTACACCATAAAGACGCCATAAAGAAAAGAAGATCAAACTGCTGGAATGAGGAAGTCCTGATTGCTCTTCATCATAGAGGATGGAGCAACAGCACCCCCTGTGGACTTGAGCCCAACTGTCCACGGCATTGAAACAACACACCTCCTTCTGTTCTGTCTGTGTACTGTCTATACAAATGACATTGAATGTTTGCCGTATATGTGTAATGAGTACCCTTCGGGGTGAGAAAGGCGGAATATAAATAAAGTATTATTATTATTATTTATTAAAAAGGGGCAAAACTTGTTCTCTATTGCTCTGGAAGATATTGAGAAATCAGACCCCCAAATTATGAAATGTATAAAGTGTACGAAATATGGGATGGGGCTCCATCAGGGACCTAGCGAGTGCGTGCACCTTTGCCTCACAGTAACCTTTCTTATGAATTGCTTCTGGAATGCTTCCCAAACAACCCATGCCCCTTTCCTCCTTGCGGTCCCACTGTTGGAATTGATAGAGTGTACCATAGTAATGAAATGTTAATTTGTGTATGTATATCTTTAAATGCTATCTCAGAGTAAAGATGCAATGCACACTGCTGGAGCAGAAAGGGTTAACCAGCAGTGTTATGTAGAGTGGGAAGTGACGAAGGACACCTGGCCTAAACTTCCCTCGGCGTTTTGTATAAAGCCTTGTTATCTAACCTTGGGGGGTGCTCTCGAAGAGATTGTGCTGAGAAGTGAGGTGGATTTGTTTTTGTAAGTAAAGAATTGTTTTATTTTGAACTACCGACTCAGCGTCCTGGTTTATCTAAGAAGCTTCACAACACCAAACATACGCTGCAGAGAATTAAAAATACTAACAGTGGTTATGGGCCCACTGCCAAGGAGAAAGTTTGATAAAGTTTGTTTTGAAGCTTAGAGGTTTTGGAAAGGACGCAAGGCTGAATCGGAGCTGCTGCAGAAGAGTTTTTTACTGCTAGAGGGAGACGGTGTGTTTCCAGTGAAGAAGCAGAGATATCTGCACAGCGGGGCGTGCTGGGACCCTGAAGATTTATGGTCCTGGAGTGTGAAGCCATAAAGCCACTGAGTCTTGTGAGTAGCCAGATCAGAGGGGAGATTGCCGGAGGCTATAGGAAAATAGCTGGGCTGAATTTCGGGTGCAACCGAAGATCTTCCAAAGGAGAAGCTGACTGGGTACAATCCACTCACTAAAATAGAGAACAGCCATAAATCCATGATGTGTCTTGATGTGAAGAAGATCGCCAGGTGCCTGCTGTGAGTAAATAGTGTTGAACTACAGAGGCTGGGCTGTGAATCCGAGAAAAGGAGATCTTCTGAGTAAAAGTGGAAATGTCTACACGCAATCCACTTACAGAGATGGCAAATGGAATTGACCATAACTTTAAAGAATGGTCTGAGAGCATGGAAAACCTACAAGCCAGAGGTGAGCTGCAAATTGATGACTTTGTCCAGTGTGTGAAGTGCCTACTGACAAAGGAGAAATTGCACAATGCCATTGCAATATGCAGGAGCATTTTGGATGTAATGGAAAGAGTGTTTGTGCAGAAAGATGTGGACAATGGTTGCCAGCCTGAGGGGAAAGCAGAATGTTGCCAGAGTTGCCAGGCTGATGTGGAGCCATTGAAGAAGCAGCAAGGAGCATGCAGGCTTAAGGAGGAGATGCCAAGGCTAGAAGGAGTGGTACATGTCCTTAAGCCTGAGGAGAAGCAGACTAAGAATATGAAGATTGGCTGCCAACCTGTGGAGCATGCAGAGGAAAGGCATTGCCAGATAGAGCCGTTGAGGGAGACAGACAGATGCAAGGAGCAGCTGAGAGAAATGGAGCCTGAGGAGCATACAGAAAGATGCCAGAATTACCAGGCTGAGGGGAGCAGAACCTGTCCTTGGAGGAGCAGCAAGGAGCATGTCAGCTTGAGGAGGAGTCGCCCAAGCCGAGGCTGAGAGACATGGAGCCAGTATTTGCCAATGTGTGTGTGTCTGCGGCAAGGAGGTGTTTTATCTGCAATTCAAGGGAACACCTGGCTCGAGATTGCAAGGTTAAGAGAAGCACAGCAAGAAGGTGCCATATTTGTAAAAACATTGGACACCTGGCCCGGGAATGCAAGGCCAAGATGGAGGTGTCTGGAGGAAGAAGGAGAAGAGAACGTGATGATGGATCATCAAGCCAACCTGGAGCAAGAGTGATGGTTGCTGCAGTGGGAAGTAATTCCAGTAGAAGCAGTAGATGGATTTTAGACTCTGGAGCAACTCATCATATCACTAACGATTTGGCAAATTTGAGAAATGTGGAGACTTTATATGGATCATCATTATCTCTTGCAAATAACGCAGTACAACTTTTTAACAAATTTGGAACTTGTTACATTTCTTGTTTAAAAATGTACTGGCAAAAGGTTTTGTTTGTTCCAGAAATGAAGTCTAATTTGTTGAGTGTAGCTGAGTTAACAGAACAACAGTACAGAGTGTCATTCAAGGGAATATACTGTTACATTTACAACAGAGAAGGAAAACTAGTTGGCAAGGGAGTAAAACGTAATAAAATGTATGAAATGTTTGAGAAAGTCAACGGTTTTTGTGTAGAAGACAATGTGGAAGTTATGTGTGTTGGTAGTACAATTCAGCATGACAGATGCTTACATTTGTTCCACAGAGTAATGGGGCATGCTAGCATGGAAGTTTTGAAGAAGACATTAGAGTTATGCCCTGAATATAAAATGGAACAATGCTTTTGTGATTTGCAATGCGCAATTTGTGATAAAGTGAAAACTGTGCCTCTAAATTACAACAAGAGATCAAAGATAAAAGTAACCAATTTGTTTTAGGCAGCACATGTGTGTATAGAAGGTCCTTTTGAGAAAAGTGTTGGTGGTTTACAATACGCAATGCTCTTTGTAGAATGTTAGAGCCTTTTTATCACAACCAGGAAAGTTCCATAGAGTTCCTTGTGGAGATGATTGACACTGATGATTGTGTCACAGTCTATGAGTAAAAAAAATGTGTATTGTGTTTAAAAATGTACAGTATGAGATGTGTGGTGCGTCTATATTGTGTACAGAGGAATGAAGTGATATCTTAAAGTTAAAAGGTTCTGCAGGAAGTGATTGTGTTTGTGATGAAGTAATCCAGAAAAATATGAGACCTCTATATATGTATAACAGCCTCTGTATATGTGACATACGAGAATACTGTATGTAAAAGTTAAAGAATACATTAACAGTGTGGAATGAGAAATTAACATTTAAGAGGGGAATTGTTGGAATTGATAGAGTGTACCATAGTAATGAAATGTTAATTTGTGTATGTATATCTTTAAATGCTATCTCAGAGTAAAGATGCAATGCACACTGCTGGAGCAGAAAGGGTTAACCAGCAGTGTTATGTAGAGTGGGAAGTGACGAAGGACACCTGGCCTAAACTTCCCTCGGCGTTTTGTATAAAGCCTTGTTATCTAACCTTGGGGGGTGCTCTCGAAGAGATTGTGCTGAGAAGTGAGGTGGATTTGTTTTTGTAAGTAAAGAATTGTTTTATTTTGAACTACCGACTCAGCGTCCTGGTTTATCTAAGAAGCTTCACAACACCAAACATACGCTGCAGAGAATTAAAAATACTAACACCCACCACCATCACAAATGCGGTTTATGAGGATGAGGGAGAGGGCCTTCTAAGTGGTCCCCCTGCCTTTGGAACACCTCCCTAGGCCCCCACACTGTCCTCCTTCCAGAAGGAATTGAAGACTTGGATGTTTGGACAAGCCTTTGAGAATGTCTAGCCAAAATGATCTGCACTTTCATCCCATGCCCTCATTCATGAGATACAACTTGCACTAACCTATTCCCTTGTTCCTGTTTACAGTTGGTCATGTTTTACGACAGTTCTCACCATAGGTTATTGGGTGCTGTTTTGAGTTTAAATCATTGTTTTATATGCTATTGGTTTTATTCTTTATTGTATTGCATGTTTATTCTATGTATTGTTTTAGGCACATTGTGCCCTATGTAAACTGCCATGAGTCCCTTCGGGGAGATGGAGGCAGGGTACAAAAATTATATTATTATATTATTATTCCATAATTTCCATAATCTCCTAAAGAATTAACTAGGAGACACTGGGGAAAGCACTCAATGTATTGAAGTCAGAGTTCCTAAATTTGTTTCCTGCTCCCAATGATAAGATTCGGGCTAACTGTGGAAAAGATCCATCACCCATGGCTCAAGCTATCTTCACCTATTGAAATGGCCATTGTCACCAAGTAGTCATTGTGTATACTAGACTAACACTATCATCTCTACCAGAGTCAACCCATTAAGTTCATCATGGACTCATTGCCTAATACCACACCATGTTCCTTTCTGATCATGCCCCTCTCAGTGACAGACCATTAAATGGACTGACACTTCAATAAAAATTGATTGAATTCCTTGCCAACACAAAGAGCCATCCAGCGATGCCATCCAATGGAGTACAGAAACACTGAGCGCACAAATCCTAGCCGGTTAGTTTCTGAACCAGTTAGGAGCTGGTGTCGATTTCCTGATTAGCTATAAAAGGAAATAGAAGGCTCTGAAAATACAGCACTTTGGAGTATTTTCTCCACTGATATCCTCTTGACCATTGACAATAAACCTCTAGTTTTGCCTTCTATCCATTTGTGTCTGATTTGACCGTCCGAACCCATAGTTTTAGTGAAGCTGAAATCACTCTACATGGAGTCTAGTGGATTCAAATATCAGGAAAACAGATCCACTTAAACATTAGAAAGAACATCTTGACAGTAAGAGCTGTTCGGCAGTGGAATATACTGCCGAACAGCTCTTTTACAACTGAAATGCTACTAGACTCGCAGTGTGCCCCTCCCTTCCCCTTTAGTGCCCCCCACCAGTGCTTTTGACCTCTCTCATCAACCACTCCCCTCCCCCTTCGGTTCCATACCTGTTACGATATCCGGTCTTTAAAAATATATTTTATACTGATTTCTAATCTAATTTTAAATAACTGTTTACTGAGGAGTTGTCCTTCCCCTCTTAGGGCGCTTGTGCCCGCTTTGTGCTGGTCAGTGACCGTAATAAAGTTTTGTTGTTGTCGTTGCTGCCTGGGAGTCTGGTAGCTCCCTCAATTTCTCCAGGGGTATTTAAGCAGAGGCTGGATGGCCATCTGTTGAGAGTGCTTTAATTGTGACTTCCCGCATGGCAGAAGGGAGTTGGACTCAGAGGCCCTTGTGGCCTCTTCCAATATTATGATTACATAATTCTAAAAGTCTCAATAGGCATGGCTAAAACTGGTAATTGATCACTTAGCCTGGAGGGTTTGAAACAGAATTAATGATGCATTTCATTGCGCCTTGAATGACCACAAGTCACTTTCCCAGTTTTAATACTTTCTGATAGCACTCAAGGATTGATTTCAATTAAAATGTGGAGAGATATAATGGAAGCTTCTTGTGGCATTTCAATTTAAGTTCCTGTAGTCTGTCTCAGAGCCAAAAAAGTGAAGTAAGTAAAGAGAGGTTCTTCTGCATGGCTCCTGTAAACTCTTCAGACAGTAATCTATACTTCCTAACTAATTAGTTCAGAGCAGCTACATGGAACCAAAAGTCTTGCTGAGCAATTCGATGTGAGATTTGTGTCAGTATGTTGCACACAGTTTGGTAGTATCCAGACCAATATTGTCCAGTCTCAGACAAATAGTTTCAAATTGTATATTTTTAACAGCTAATAAAAACTGTTTTAAAGCCATTGTTATGTTTTGGAAATAATATTAATAGCTTGATTCTGTTTTAATGTTGACTTTCCTAATATTTTAACTACATAGTAATCCTTTTGCAAGTTACCTCAGTCTGGAGTATAAATAGAGATAAGAAGAAGAAGGAACAGGAGAAGAAGTAGAAAGAATAAAAGAAGGAGAAATAAAAAGGAGGAGAGAGGAGGAGGAGAAAGAAGAAGTAAAGGGTAGAGGAAGAAGAGGAGTGAGAGGAAGGAGGAGGAGGAGGACAGAAGAAAGGTGAAATAATTATTCAAGTCAAGGAAGGGGATATTCAAACCTTATTCAAGACACCAATTAGTTTAACATGCCATGGAACTTCACAGGCAATAATAGCTACTCTTGTATCAGTGGTAGATATAGGTTACTCACTGGAGCAACATACAGGGAGCATACCGCCCCCCTGTTGTACCAGGTCCACTGGCTGCCTGTCCAATTCTGAGCACAATTCAAAGTGCTGGTTTTGACCTTTAAAGCCCTATACGATTCTGGCCCAGCTTACTTGTCCAAATGTATCTCTCCTTATGCCCCACCTCGAAGCTTACAACCTTCCGGGGAGGCCCTGCTCTCGATCTTACCTTTGTCGCAAATACGCTTCGTGGGGATGAAGGACAGGGCCTTCTCTGTGGTGGCCCCTCTCCTGTGGAACTCGTTCCCCAGCAAAATTAGATAAACCTCTTCTCTCCCTTCCTTAAGAAAAAGTTGAAGACGTGGCTATGGGACCAGGCATTAGATACTGGGCAGCAGGCGGATAACAAAAGGATGACAGTGTTATGAAAATGGACTATGGAATGGCTTCGGACAAACTTGTGATTACAGAACTTGGACTATTTGTATTTTTTAACTATTTGTATGTAATTGGTCTTTAATCTGTTTAATCTATTTTATGATGTAATTGCTGTTGTATCGATTGTATTTGTGGCATCGAATCACTGCCTTTTTTAGCCACCCTGAGTCCCCCTTCGGAGGTAGAGAAGGGCGGGTTATAAATAATAATAATAATAATAAAATAGATCTATCAATCTATAATCTCCTATTTGATGAAAACATCTAGAATGCAAGCATCCTCAAAAGGTGCCTCCACAAAGCTTTACTGAAGATCTGAAGTACAGTGCTCTCTCACTTATTGCTGGGGTTAGGTTCCAGGACCGCAATGTAGGGATACTCTATTTATTTTAATATTTATACATTATTTTAGTAGTTATACACTATTTTAAAATAAAGTGAAGGAAAGGAAGGAAAGGCCCTTCAAGGCTGGGGGGAAGTGAGGGAGGACTGAGGAGGGAAAATGCCTTGGAGAGCGGCCACAGCAAAATCCCACAAAAAGCAAAAATACCACGCTATATTTTAAATTAATAGTTTTCGAAATCTGCAAAACAGTGAGTTTGCAACAAGTGAACTGTGAAGTAGCGAGGGAACACTGTATCTGGAAAATAAAAGGTGATAATCAGAAACAGAAACAGGATCCAGATTTCAAGTCTTTTTGACACTGGAGATCACTGCCTCTTTATGATTGCAGTAATGCTACCAAGATAATCAATATATCTTGCTGTACGCCCTGCTATATGCCTGCAAAACGTGGACTGCCTACAGATACCACACTCAACTCCTGGAATGATTCCATCAGCGTTGCCTCTGAAAAATCCTGCAAATCTCTTGGGAAGACAGGCAGAAAAATGTCAACATACTGGAAGAAGCAAAGACCACCAGCAGTGAAGCAATGCTCCCACGCCATCAACTCAACTGGACGGGCCACGTTGTCCAAACACCATCTCCCAAAGCAGTTACTCTACTCCCAACTCAAGAACAGGAAAAGTAATGCTGGTGGACAAGAAAAGAAATTCAAAGATGAGCTTAAAGCCAACCTTAAAAACTGTGACATAGACACCGAGAACTGGGAAGCCCTGGCCCTTGAGCACTCTAACTGGAGGTCAGCTGTGACCAACAGTGCTGCTGAATTTGAAGAGGGACAAATGGAGGTGAAAGGGAGAAACATGCCAAGAGGAAGGCACATCAAGCCAACCCTGACCAGGACTGCCTTCCACCTGGAAACCAATGTCGTCACTGCAGGAAAACATGCAGTTCAAGAATAGGGCTCAACAGCCACCTATGGACCCACCACCAAGACACTGCATTTGGAGGACCATCTTCCTCAGACTACCAGGGGTCGCCTAAGTAAGTAGAGTGATTAAGTAAGATATATACATATACATACATACATATATAGAACATGAATACCTGAATGTGGAACTCTGTGTTATGCATCCATAACTGTGGTATTGGATTCTGCACAGTATCTTCTGTGTTTTTGTTTTTGCTATCACAAAAAAACTTACCATTAGCCTGTTAATGATTACTGAATGGCCAAATCCTGGCAGTGCATGAAAACTAGGGCCGGATCCAGACAGGTCTGTATTCCAGAAGCATCCATGTTAAAATAACGCAGATGTTTCTGGGGACCTGTCCATACCCACCCCAGAAAGCATGTGCTTTCTGGGTGGCCCCTCCCCCCAAGCTCCCAGACCCCTTAGAAAACTAATAAAAACATAATCATCATCATCATCTTTATTTATACCCCACCACCATCTCCCCAAGGGGACTCGAGATGGCTTACATGAGGCCACGCCCATCAGAACAGTAACACAATAAAATACAAGATAACACAAGAACACAAAAAACCCCAATATAATGTGCCCTCCATTAGAAGCCTTGATCTGTAATTTTTCCTACTTTCTCCCTCCCCCACCGCTCTCCTGGCGCTCTCCTGATGTGTCATTTCTATGTGCTGGGAGAGCTGGCCAAGGCTTCTAATAGAGGACAAGTAAGTTTTTATTAGTTTTCTAAGGAATCTGGGGACTTGTGAGGAAAGGATGAGTATTCCCACAGTTTACCAGGCTTGTTTAGCCTGATAAACTGTGGGAATACTGTCTGGGCTGCAGTATTCTGCAGTCCAGACCCAGAAATAGTGGATTTATCCTGCACCTTCGGAACTGCCTTCCACTATCAAATTAATTTGCTACAAACCAGGGTTTTCCTGATTTGTAGCAAATTAATTCAGGACTGTCCAGAACGTTGTCTGGACAGCCCCTCCTTTATTGTGGGAGTTCCTACAATAAAGGTGCTGTCTGGATGGGTCCTAGGTTAGAAAAACCATAAATGATGCCACACCAAGGCCAAAGGATGAAGCAGATAATGTCCCAAACCCCCTTTGTCCCTAGAAGAGTGAATATATCAAATCGGGGTTCCTAAAATCTGCTCTAAGAATGTGCATAGTAAGGAAAGATACACACGCCATTTTCCTTCAAAGAAAAGAGCAGATCTTTTTTGACAATTCTTTTCTCACATCATTATATCTTTCATCTTAACAAAATCTGCCAGCTCTTAGATAGAGACAAGCTGAAGCAAATGTTGCAGACCTACATGCTTTCCTTCCCTTCTGTTCTGTTCCCTAGTGAGAAATATAACAACAACAACAACAATATTTTTCTGATTTTTTTTCAATGTCGGGAATACTGACAATTCCAACGAGAGAGGAAGAGATAGTCATTAAATGTCAAATTGACAGAGAAATTAAAACAAGAGATTCTGGTGGCTTCTGTTACAGTTGTATAGGTAAATTAGACATGAAGACTATGGTATTGTTTCCAACATTTTACAGATTGAAACCGCGAGATCAAAACACATGTCCAACAATATCATAATGTATTCAAAATGGCAAATTTTCTCAATAAGGAGGAGCACACAAGCTAGGAAATACTGCAGGAATTTGCTTTCACCTGAACCTATTGAAAAATGGAAAATTCAGGCCCTTTCCTTTTTTCCCGTTGATTTAACAGAATAAAACTTCTGCACTTTGAAATCAGTTTATGGCAATTGAGTAAACTGAAGAGAAAAGGAGAAAGTGGGAGGAGGATAAAGGAACTAGGACATTTTCATAGAGGATGGGAAAGTGGGTTGACAGAAAAATACATAGAAAGTCAATGTCAACATACAAATACAAATGTCAGTAAAACATAGGATTGTTACATTCACATTAAAACAGAAATCGTTTGTTCTTTTCTCAAAAGGTAAAAATTTCCTCTTCTCATGTGTGGAAATAGTTCTCGTGTCTTTACCACAGATGAGTAGACTTCAAATCCTTGCACAGTAAATGTCCTGGTTTCGTTATTACATAAGAGTGGACTTCAACGTTCAAACGGTTTCGACTCTCAGGAGTCTTCATCCGGTACTTGGGTCTATAAACAATATATGTTATTAATACACACATACATTTTATCAACTGGAAACATCAAGTTTGTGTGTATATGTGAATTTTTCATCTTTCAAGAAAAGAACAAATTATTTCTGTTTAATGTACGTAAATGTAACAATCCTATGTTTTACTGACATTTATATTTGTATGTAAACATTGAATTTCCATGTGTTTAGATACTTTTGCATCACTGCAGGTAGTGGATACTGGTATTTCTAGTTCCAAATGAACCCATTTTCCATGACCGGGAATGTGGCGCAGCTGGCTAAGTGTCAGCTGCATAAGATCTCTCTGACCAGTAGGTCATGAGTTTGAAGCCTGCCCGGGTCAAGGTGAGTGCTTGACCTTAAGTGTAGCCTGCTGTCGACCTTTGCAGCCCGAAAGACAGATGCATGTGTCAAGTAGGAGATAAAAGTACCACATTAAGTGGGGAGGCAAAATTTATGGGGCCATTAAAAACCCAGGAATACGGAAGAACAACAAAGGGACGCTGGAAAAACACTGAGAGATGAGGAGTGCGTCAGCTCCCCCTGGTGGCCAGAAAGTTTGCCTCTGTATGTGTATGTAATATGTCAAAATGTATGTATGTAATATGTGATATGTCAAAATGTATGTAGTGTACTGTGATAAATGCCATATGTCTATATATCATATGTTCAACTGCAGGGATTGTCTGCAAGTATGTGTACTGCAATCCACTCTGAATCCCCTTCAGGGTGAGAAGAGCGGAATATAAATAAAGTAAATAATAAATAATGACAGAAAAATAATCAGCAGCAGAAAACTTGATCTCTGAATTGCAAATCAAGATTGGTAGGGAGTCATTCAAGAATCACCAAGCTAACTTAAACGAGTTCATGACTGCATGGGCAGATTAACTGTAACTATCACAAAGTACTTGCTGATGTGTTCATTGAACCCCTTTGTGAGAAGTTCTGGAGAACAGATGAAATATCAAAACAATGGAGGCAAGTAAACATTTTTCTATCTCCAAAAAAAGTTTTTAAAAGATCTAGAGAATTAAATGTGAGACAATACTGCAAAAATCATTGGACTAGATTGGACTATTTGCAAGCATCTTGAGGACAATGCAGTGATTTGTAAGACTCAGGATGGAAGCTGAGTAATTGGGTAATGATGGCGGACATAAAGATTCCTAGAGAGGTGTTCTTTCAGACTAAGAAAATACGTTTTTAATGTGCCCTTAATTACAGCAAATTGGAAGGTTGTGTGGTGGGATATAAAAGATTTAAATATTTTGTAAACAGAAGATGTTCCTAATCCTGAGCGCGTATGCAATTCCCCACCCAATCTTATTCTCCCATTTTTTCTTATTTTCCTCTGTTCCATTGGATTCACTGGCACAGAGGGAATGATTACCCTTATGTTCCCGTCCCCTGCCTAATCACCCGGCAACCCTTTACTAAGTGATATTACACTGTAATTACATTACTTGCAGTATTAGGCGCCTGTTATAGCTTCTTAATCGTGCAATAATTTTGAAAAATGTGTCATTTCCATTATGCTGACTGCCGGAACAACAAAATATAGCCACATGTTGGAGTGTGCACCATGCACAGTAGCATAACTGGATACCATAGGGAAAGAGAGGAAATTGATTTGTTCATTCAATCATTGCTTAGGTCTTTAGCTGGTTATGTTTGCGAGATCTCAATTTCCAGAGATGAGAAATCATTTCTGGGAAAATTCAACTTCTTTCAGCAGAGTTCAGACTCTAAAAGTGTGTTGTTAACACTAATAATGCAACAATTTGGCCAGAATCTTGTTACAGCAGATGAGTACACTTTCTTAGAGGCTATACATGAGTGCTATTGTGTTTATAGTGGTGACATAGATGGGAATACTTGTGCAAGCCTAAGAGTGCTGCCAAGGAGGGTCCATACGTATAATCCTTAGCAGAGGTGGAGAATCAGGTCAACTATGAAACTGCTATGAAACTGTACACAACTTTACCAAGATCCTCCTCCCACTTTCTCCTTTTCTCTTCAGTTTACTCAATTGCCATAAACTGATTTCAAAGTATTCTGGGGTGTCTGTAATACTAGATGTGAATCACTAGTTGATTTGTGGTTGATATTTACTGAGACCTCACTGTTTTAGGACTTCATCACATAGAGCAGTGTTTCTCACCCTGGGGGTCAGGACCCCTGGTGGGGGATTGCGAGGGGTTATCAGAGGGGTCACCAAAGACCATCAGAAAACAAAGTATTTTCTGCTGGTCATGGGGGTCCCATGTGGGAAGTTTGGCCCAATTCTCTCATTGGTGGGGTTCAGAATGCTCGTTGATTGTAGGTAAAACTATAAATCCCAGCAAATACAATTCCCAAATGTCAACTCTCTTTTCCCCCAAACTCAATATTTGGAAATATTGAGTATTTGTGCTAAGTTTGCTGCTGATTGTAAGCCGCCCTGAGTCTCCCCTTGGGGGTTGAGAAGGACAGGGTAGAAATATTTTAAATAAATAAATAAGTTTGGTTCAGATCCATCATTGTTTGAGTCCACAGTACTCTCTGGATATAGCTGAACTACAACATATGTCAAAAAATATCACTGAACTGGTTGATCAGAAGAGCGTAAGTTCTCCATCAGAGTTCCTTTCCATTCCTTTCAAAGAGCATTCATTTGTTTTCTCATCCAGCTAAGAATAAAATAACAAAGCAATTTACACAATGATGGCGAGTTAGAAATACATTTTGAGTCCTGATCTAAAACACACAGTGGGATATTTTCTACTGTTTTTCATCTTTTTTCCATTGTTGATGGAAGATTAGTATGACAATATATTTATTTATTTATTTATTTATTTATTATTCGGTTTTATATTCCGCTCCTCCCAGCAGGCTCGGGGCGGATCACAAAATGCAAGCGTACAATAAAACACAGTACAACAATAAGACGCATCATAAAACATATCATAAAACATACAGTAAAAGCACAATATGCCACCTACCTATTGTTTTTTCAGTGAGTGACAAAGCAGGTTTCTTAATACAGAAGATATGGAATATTGATCTGGAAATGATCGAGGGGGAGGTGGGCCATCTGATCTAGTTTTCTTCTAGAGCAGGAACTCAAAGCTAAAATTTCTCAAAGGAACAAGTATTTAACCCCTTCCAAGTTTCATTTATGCCATTTATGTAAACCTTTGGGGGATGCGGTGGTGCAGCGGGTTAAACCGCTTAGTTACAGAACCTGCCAATTGGAAAGCTGATGGTTCCGATCCATGGGACGAGATGAGCTCCTGTTGTTAACCCAAGCTTCTGCCAACCTAGCAGTTCAAAAACATACAAATGTGAGTAGATCAATAAGTACTGCTTTGGCGGAAAGATAATGGTGCTCCATGCAGTCATGCTGGCCACATGACCTAGGACATGTCTATGGACAACGCTGGCTCTTCGGCTCAGAAATGGAGATGAGCACCATCCCCAAAGCCAGACACGACTAGACTTAACGTCAAAGGCAAAAAAATTACCTTTATTTGGGTGGTATACATGAAACATACATTAATTTTGTGATTAGTTTTTAGTCCCTTCTCAAAGGTATCTCATTATGCATGTATGTAATGGTTGAAAAGGGAATTCAAAAACATGAAAATCCAAAATACATCTAGTTTCAAGTGTTTTATATATGGAGTCCTCAATCTGTATTATGCATAGATCTATAAATATCATTAATTAAATATTCCTGTACAAATGTAGCAACGAGTAGATATATGTCAAAGCAAAACAAGCTAGTGCTTTAAAATATCTTTGGCCAATCTTGACACACAAATACAAGCAAATTATATAAAACTATTAAGGCTTTGCAAACATTGATGAAGTGGACATCTGTTAATGTTTGCAAAATCCAAATGGTTGCAAAGTCATTATTTTACATTCAGTAATATGTTTTGTTAATGTTTTTCCCCATGAAAATATCAGATTTAGGTCTTCTTTTTTGTTTTGACACATAACAGATACTGATTTTCACTGTGCTATCGATGAAAATGTTATCAGTTCAGATGTTTCAATACAAAATGAGAGTTGAAATCTCTAGCTCTTAACACCACCAAAGCTAGGTTGTGATTTCAAGGCAGGCAAGTCATGGAAAGTTGGAACGCATGTGGTTTTGTTATTTTTACCTTCCAGTGGTGCTTTGGATGCGATTTTCCTGTTTTTTGGCAGAGGGTTGGACTATATGAAGCACCGGGAATGTGGCGCAGCTGGCTAAGTGTCAGCTGCATAAGATCTCTCTGAGCAGTAGGTCATGACTTTGAGGCCTGCCCGGGTCAAGGTGGGTGCTCGGCCTTTAAGTGTAGCCTGCTGTCGACCTTTGCAGCCCGAAAGACAGTTGCAGCTGTCAAGTAGGAGATAAAGGTACTACATTAAGTGGGGAGGCAAATTTTGACTGAATTATGAGGCCATTAAAGAACTCCAGGCACGCTGAGGAATGTGGAAGGAACAACGAGGAACGCTGGAACGCTGAGAGATGAGGAGTGTGTCAGCTCCCCCTGGTGGCTAGATTCTGTTCGTCTATTGTGTGTAATATGTCAAAATGTATGTACTGTACTGTGATAAACGGCAGGGATTGTCTGCTTGTATGTGTACCTGTAATCCACCCTGAGTCCCCTTTGGGGTGAGAAGGGCGGAATATAAATAAAGTAAATAAATAAATAAATAAATAATAAATATGGACCACAGGGCCTCTTCCAACTCTATGATTATTTGATTCTATGATTTTGATTTCTGGCAACCTTCTGATAACATTTATTCAGCAGAGATTTGTGTCACAACCTTCTTCTAAGGTTGAGATACGGCAACTTGCCCAACCTGCTCCACACAGTTTCCAGGACTAAGGAACCTGGTCTTTTGGATTCCCAGTGCAACATTCTAGTGAGTCCATGCTTCTGTGCATTTTAATGGTCTTTGAATTCTGGAGTACTTTTAGGAGGGATATCTTGACCAGATTCGTTTGGAGGGAGTTTTTCGTTGTTTTCCTCTTGGGCTGAGAGAGTGTGACTCAGTGGGCTTCCGTGGCTGAGCAAGGTTTAGAACACCTTTTAGAATACAGGCTCAACACTCAAACATTGGAGTTATTTTTGAAATTTTCCTTCAGTTCTTGAATTTTTTCCTTCGCAGAGAATGAGAGAAGCTCCTTCTTTGGAGGCTTTTAAGCACAGGCTGGATGACCATTACTCAGGGGTGCTTTGATTGTGTTTTTTTTCCTGCATGGCAAAAAGTGTTAGGACTAGATGGCCCATGTAGTCACTTCCAACCATATAATTCTATAATCATAAATATGAGGGGTATCCGGAAAGTAAGGTTACAAGGCATGTAGTTCTTGTGGGGAATTTTCGCAGGGGAACCTGGTATCACTGCCAGGCCGCAGGAAGCCAGCAGAAGTGAACGAGCTGATCAACTGGCATTGTGGTGAAGGTTAGAGATGAGCATCCTAATACCATTTCCCTCCTGTCTGTCTCCTTCATGACAATACGCATCTGCATACCGCTCATGCAACACAAAAGTAGTTGATTTCATTTGGTTGGGATGTTTTAAGCCACCCCTCTCACAGCCTCGATCTCACACCCAGTGACTATCATCTGTTCACTAAATTGAAGGAACACTTGGGTAGAAAACACTTTTCCAAAAACGACAAAGTGACGAACTGGCTTCTTGCCATTCCTGTGCTATTTTTGTTCTTGATGTTCCTTTGCTATTTTTTACTTTCCCCATTTTTTAAAAAATTCCTCAATTGTCTTTCTTAATCTCCATCTTAAGTTGTAAATTACTGCAATGTTTCACTTGTGGGGAGAAATTAAAATTTCATGATGGAATTCCCCTGGGAGAAAACAATGGCCTTCTTTTGCGCGTGCACACACACACACACACCAGGCTTCAGCTGACTGTACGATATGGATGTAGTTCTTCACTATGTTTAATTATGTTTCTTCTTGAACATAGCAATTAGTAATATCCATAATTTTGTTCCTATTGCAAGGAATTTTTTTATTTAAAAAACCCCATAATTTTTAAAAGCTATTCACAATTCCTGGCCTGTTCTCCACAAAATTCACACATGGTTGTTTTCCACACAAAAACCCCCCAGCATTTTCCATGGAAAGCATACTATTTCAATACAGAAATATGAATCCTTGTACACAAAAGGCTGTTTCTTATAGAAATCAACCATAAAATAATTTTATGTAAAGGAAATTCTCAACGGAGATCCTGTGGCTAGGTCGTCCGGGTGGGGTGGAGATCCAACTTCCTTCCCTGGATGGCGCAACACTATGTCCATCGTCAACAGTTAAAAGTCTCGACGTCACTCTGGACTCTTAACTGATGATGGAGACACACATCTCCGTCGTCAGTAAAGTTGCTTTTTTTCATCTCCGTCAGGCG
Source organism: Anolis apletophallus (assembly GCA_030556195.1). Classification (NCBI taxonomy): domain Eukaryota; kingdom Metazoa; phylum Chordata; class Lepidosauria; order Squamata; family Anolidae; genus Anolis; species Anolis apletophallus. The sequence continues at coordinate 142,753,350 of JARBWK010000007.1, read as the reverse complement.
AGGAAGTTGGCTCCCTACCTTTCCCATCACAATCTAGCCACAGTGGTCCAAGCCATGGTCATCTCAAGACTGGACTACTGTAATGCTCTCTACGTTGGCCTTCCTTTGCTGGTGATCCGGAAACTGAAACTGGTACAGAATGCGGCAGCTCGACTGCTGGCTGGCGTTCTGATGGCCAGCCACATAACACCCATTTTGCGCGAGCTGCACCGGATCACTTTCAAAGTGTTGGTATTGACCTTTAAGGCCTTGAACGGTCTGGGGCCAGTGTACCTTAGGGACCACCTCATCCCATATTTTCCTCTGAATGTAGGCCACTACATTCAGAGTCGGGTCAACTCTTGGAGGTTCCCAGTTTTAAAACATACCATTTAACGGCCACACGATGAAGGGCCTTCTCGATAATCACCCCCACTCTGTGGAATGCACTGCCTTCCGGGGTTCGTGCCCTTACAGATCTGCTGGCATTCTGGAAGGCGTGCAAAACCCTCCTGTTTCGGCAGGCTTTTGGGGAGTAAGGCTATGATTCTCAGGCTACTTCGTCCTCTTGTTATATACAACTCCTGATGAGCTGTATTTTCATTGCTTGTCATCTGCTTGCTGTGTATTTGACCATGTTTTATTGTGTTTTTATTGTGTTTTATATTGTGCTTTTAAACTTTGAGTACACTGTTGTAAGTCGCCCTGAGCCACACCGGGAGTGGCGACTGACAAATGTGAATTAAAAAAATACATTTTCTGTGCAGAAATCAGCATTTTTTCCCACAGGAATTCAATATGTTCTGCATGGAAAATACTAATGCAAAGAAAATGCAGTAGCAAAATGTACATATGGTATTTTTGAAAAGTAAACCAAGTTTTCTGCAGAGAAAATGCAATTTTATTTATTTATTTATTATTTATTTCCACCACTTCTACCCCACTTCTTCTCAACCCCCGAAGGGGGACTCAGAGCGGCCCAACAACGGCAACGACAATTTTCTGCACAAACAAATCATGTGCAAATTTTATATAGAGTTAATCCTAATCTGCAAAGATTCTTTTCATTCCTGAACTATTTGCATTCATTCCAAAGCTATGTGCATTAAGGTTTCTCAACACTGGAAACATGCTTTCTCCACCCTTTGCTAAATGTTTTCAAACATCCCTTCTGCAATAAACTGTAAAACAACCACAATAACATAAGGAATTCCCACATTATTCCCCTGTCCTTTCCACAATGACATAAGAGTAAGTCCTATTGAGCTCAATGGAATTTATCTTTGAGTAGACATATTTAGGATTGCCTATTGTAAAAATATATGATTGCAAGTCTGTATTTTTAGTTATTTTCTGAATTCTTTTCTCTTGCTCCTTCATTTCTCAGAGGAAGAGTGAGTAAAATAAATAAAATTACATCTCCAAATGTCTCCAGTAAACTTTGATGAAGCTTCTGAAATGCTGTCTTTTTCCCAGGGGAAGATCTCCTTCAAAGGCGTTTAGTTGTATTAATTAGACAAGCAACATCTCAGTGGGGGTACCTCTCTTTTCTCTATTTAAACTCATAAATTAATGCCATCCCGACAATAAAGAGTAGCAAGCCTTTACGAGCATTTAGCTGTGTAATTACATTCTCAGTACTGGGGTGACTGCTTGCATTCCCAGCAAAATATAATGGTACACTAAATTAACGCTGCCTTATAAAGAGCCATCAGTTCACAATGCGTTGCAAACGACAGGTTAAATATAAACATCAGTTCACAATGACGTGAAATGTATCATTAGGAAATTGGTTTAGGTTTGTTGGTTTTTTAAATGAATTGCAAGCTTGATTTCGGTCTAAATACTGTATAGCTTGCATGGGCAAACTTTGGGCCTCCATGTGTTTTGGACTTCAACTCCCACAATTCCTAACAGCCTATTGGCTGTTAGGAATTGTGGGAGTTGAAGTCCAAAACACATGGAGGCCCAAAGTTTGCCCATGCCTGCCCTATAAGCACCAGAATCTGTATGATCTTCAAAGCTAACCAGGATCAGACCTGGGTAATATTTGGAGACCAACAAGGAATAATAGGTAATCTTGGAAAATCCTACTCACAGCATTTGTCTTTAGACCAGTGCCATTCCCTGAGTCATGGGTTGTCAGTTCCTGACATGTTCCCAAGAGGGGCCAATGGGCATACATTTATTAACAGTCCCTGGAACATCGGGGGGGATGCATCTACACTGTAGAATTAACGCAGCTTAACACCACTTGAACTGACATGGTTGACTGCTATGGAATCACAAGACTTTTAGCCTTCATTGCCAACTACAGTGATTCCTTAGCATTGAGTTGCAGTAAACTGCATCAATTGTAGAGGCATCCTGAGAAAACCCAATGGAATACACAGAAAGCACATACACAGAAGAGCATGATTTCAGTCGGTGTTGGATGCTATGAGAAGGCTTTGTCCTCTCTGCCCTTGTCATGATTTTAACAAATAAGCCCTTTAACAAGTTCTGAACTTTCCTTTCTGCTGATAGAGAAATAATTGGATGGTGTACCTCTAGACCAGAAGTTCTAAAGTTATATGAGGTGGGAAAGGGGAATTTTTCCTCCACTGACGTGGTATGATATTTTAGTTTATTGGATGCAGTTGTTCATTCCCTTCCTACAAAGTCTCTAAGACTGGCAGCAGAAGGTTCTTTGCCTTCTCTGCCAAACTCCAACTCCTAGAATTTCATATCATTGCATTGATTCTACAGTGTAGACGGACAGCAGAAATGAATTTGCACATTAAAGTTAATATGACAACTGTGTCCATAACCACGGAATACACATGATGATGATGATTCCTAAAGAAATTAGATCTGACCACAAGTACATACATGAATTACATCCCATTTGGATTACTGTAATGTCAGTAACTGTCACGATGCACGGGCTTGGCCGGCCCCTTAATCACACACACAGAGACAAAGTAAAGGCTAACTACTTTATTGAATAGCAAAACAGTTCCAAAGAATATAGTCCAGTAGAATATGGTAAAATCCAAAAGGCTTGAAGAATCAATGTCCAAGATAACGTAGCAAATAGGCAAGAAGCTAGGCAAGGCTCCGCAGCCAATGCGGATCAGGAAACAGGGTAACACTCCGCAAACCAATGCGGATCAGGAAACCAGGGCAAGGCTCCGCAACCGATGCGGATCAGGAAACAAGGCAAGGCAAGGCAAGGCTTGATGACCACAGCTAACTTAGCTGAAGTCCCACTCCGCTTCACACCTATTCAGATGAGACGTGGCCGGAGCACTGAGGATCCGTTCCCACGGATCCTATACTTAATCCTTCGGCCGAGGTCCCCGACGCTCTAGGCTTCTGCGTCTCCAATCGCTGCTCACGGACCTCGGCCGGTCTATGCTCTTTGACCATTCCCTTCTGCTAGACTCTATGTTCCGTCTCCTATCAAAGGTTCGGCCTTGTCTTTCCCCAGCTGTGTTGCTATCTCTCTGAGAGCTCTCCTCCCTAGCCGTTTCCCATTCGCCTTCTTCCATATCTTCCTCAGGAGGCTCCTGGGAAGATCTCCCTCCCGGATGTTCATAACTCCACGAATCGCTATCTAGCTGCACCTGGTTATCTGAATCATCCCTGGGACCAAAACACATTTCTTCCCAGGCCAAGCTCTCTGTGGGCGAAAGAGGCCCTTGCGGGGAAAGCTGCCCTTCACCCCAGTCATCTAGCTCATCCTCTGAATCTTGTTCTAGCACAGCTGGTTCTAATGCTAATGGGGCCCCAGGTCCTGTCCCCTGCCCTCCAGGCACAAACGAGAACTGCTGTGCTACAGTAACCCACAGTGGCACAGTGGGTTAAACCATTGAGCAGCTGAACTTGCTGATCAAAAGGTCGGCAGTTCAAATCTGGGGAGCAAGGTGAACTCCTGCAGTTAGCTCTAGCTTCTACCAACTTAGCAGTTTGGAAACATGCAAGTGTGAGTAGATAAATAGGAACCAATTTGGTGGGAAAGTAATCGCACTCCATGCAGTCATGCTGGTCACATGACATTGGAAGTGTCTATGGACAACGCCAGCTCTTTGGCTTAGAAATGGAGATGAGCGCCACGCCCAGAGTTGGACACGACTAGACTTAATGTCAAAGGGAAACCATTACCTTTACCTTTTAATGCCAGAACCTTTTTATGCAATTTTACGTTTGGAGACAGAAGGGAGTGGGGTTTAAATTCTGTACAGTGCTGTATTGTATGCAGCCTTGCAAATAATTTTAATGTTTCGTGCTTAAATTATACTTATATTAATGACTTGGTATCATTTATAATTTGCATTGTTTTAACATATCTTTTAAGCTGAAGTCCCACTATTGGGGAAAAGGTGGAATATAAATTCATACATATTTATTTTGTATGAATGGCATTGCATAAATTAGTATAAAGCTGATAAAAAATAGAAGGAGTGTGGGCGGCTAAATATCTTTTGACCAAAAATGGGCAACAGCAACGGCATTGTCAGTAGCCTCCAACAATTCTTCCTTCATACATGAGGCAGGGCATAGTGGACAAGCATACAGATGCGGAGTTGTCTGTTCTGCTCCACAGTCACACAAGATGGGGAATTCTTTTAGGTAGTGCCATTTTGCCAGGTTGTCTTTTGATCTGCCCAGGTTGTCTTTTGATCTGAGTCTATTCAAAGACTTCCAAGTTGCCCATTCTTGGTTTGCCCTTGGAGGAAGACCCTCGGGGGCAGAAGGGGGGGTCCCATTGGGATTTCCTGGATTAGCTGTCCTTGCTGTTGCTAGGGGGAAGCCAAGAGGAATGGTAGTTCTTATAACGCTTTTCCTTGATTTGAGTCTACTGGGAGGAGGCTGGTAGCCATGTAGTGGATGGCTATCACAGTGTTCAACCTTATTTCATACATTAATACATTCCACAAATAGACAATTACATCCAGAGTCCATTTCCACGCATAAACATTTGTGGATTCTGGGAATTATGATCCAAAATATAATTCATGTTCCAGTATGCTCTGACTATCTTTTTCCTGGTAGAAAAAAAGAATGATTTGAAGACTTCTACTTTTTTTAAAATGGTGTATTTTTAAATCCTTACAGAAAAGGGTCATTTTTCACTTCCCAGTCATTTTTCTTTGGGTACATTTTGGGGATTGAGCAGCTACAAAGACTGTAAAAGTGAGTGATAGTCAGGAATCAGGTGTGCTTGCATAAAAATGACAATTATGAGATTTACTGAGCTTGGAAAATAGCTTTTATAATTGGTATGAGGGCTTTTTTATTAAATTTTTAAGGCTGTGTATTTGCATTAAAATGAATTGTATGGGTGTTAAAACTAGCATTTAACTACTTTATGGTTTGTCGTCGTAACATCTTGGGTTGGTAAAAGCCAAAGATGATAAACTGTTGCCCATAAATGCTGTTCCTTCTGGGCATCATTTCCCTTGGGTAAAAGGTAACAAGGCGCTCAGCATTAAAATCAAATGCCCCATTTTCTGCCAGGGTTTTTAAAAGACCTTTCTCGGCTAAGAACATTTTACCTATTAGACGGTTGTAATTACCTGGTTATGCTGCTTACAGGTTGTATAAAGCAATGAAGTCCAAGTGGCACAAGATGTAGCCTAAGAGAACAATCACAACCAATACTACTGAGCTGCATCAAACACAGAACCAAATAGTTATTACAGTATATAGTAGGGTTGTGTGTGGAATCATTTTCCTTCATTTCATCCATTCTTTGATTATTTTCATTACCTTCCGGAGCATGTAACAGGAAGGCCCCTCCTGGTACTAAAATCAGCTCGACATAAAAGTAAGCAGGACCTGATCCCAACAATTTGCCTGCTTTTTGTGAGCAGCCTCCTTGCCTTGGAAAGAGAGTGTGTGTGGCTTACAAGCCCAGAAAGTGCATGCACCAAGCGCCCCCTCTGGAGTAAGAGAATTTGCCTGCTTACCTTGGAAAGTACATGTGGCATGCAGGGCACATGTACCTGCCTGCAGCCAAGTGCCTCCTCTAGAGTAAACTTGCCTCCTTGTCTCAGAAAGTGTGCGTGGTATTCAGACCCAGAAAGCACAGGCACCTGCCTGTTGCCTAGCACTTCCTCTACAGTAAGAAACAGGTAAGAAGCCTCCTTAAAGCACATGCCTGCCTATTTGGCCTGGTTGATCCATTTTTTTTATTAAAAAAAGGTTCAAAACTCATTTCGGATTTAGGGGGTACTGACACTTTGAATCTGATTGGCTTCTGAAATTTTTGGGGAATCAAAATTTATTCAGAAAAAATCCAAAATTTTGGAATGGCTTCATTAATGGCGGACACGCATGTTTTTAACCTCGTTTGGACGCGAATGCCTTCCCTCTACATGAGAACTAGGGCGCCTTTAGGGACCTATCTTCACCTTCTCTCCCCTTTCTTTCTCCCAAGTCAACGCGGGAGAAAGAAACTCCAGAGCTTCCTACAGCAGCCCCAACTTTCTTTCTCTCGAGCCCATTGCCTCTTCCCAGTTCTCACCTTGCTTTTCCTCTGGAGCAAGTGGCTGTTGAAGCTGAACACAGCACCCCGATCTCCAGCAGAATTGTGGTGTTGGCAGAAGGCTCGAGGGACTTGGGGAAAGCCATCCAGGTGTCCAAGGCACTCCTCCATGGCACCTGGGGCCACGTTTTCCACGAGGAGAGGCGGCAGTGCTTCTTTTCAGCGCCCCCTCCTTGCAGCGCCCCCTTGGTCATCAGAGAAGGCACACTTTGCCAAGGTTCGGCTTTCCCCCCAGTTCTTTAGCCCCAGTTCAGCTTTTTCTGGATTCTTTAACCCAGTTTGGAAGCGCATTTCTGTCCTCTGCATGAGAAATGGGGAAAAGCCGCATTTCTCCCCAGTTCTTATTATTATTATAGTCATCTTATTATTGAATCTCAGTGATTGTAGAAACACATTTCTCCTCCCAGTCTGGACATGAGTCTATGTCTCATAAACATCTATGCCTGGAAATTCATGATAACTGATATCGCGATCAATCCCCAAAGTTATTACTGAACATCAGTACTTCATAATGGACTAATTTAATCAAGTGTAATGGGAGAAAGATGAGAAAGGCTATATACAACCCTCAAGGGTGGCCGAGGAATCATGTAATTCAGAGTGCTGCGTTATTGATGGGCAGGCCGGCATTTTGACATTTCTGTGCTTTATCGTAACTGCTCTTGTAAAATAAAATGTCAGCCTCTCTTAGCTCATTACAGGTTTCCAAAGAAAATGAAATCCCAATTCACTAGTCACTCTCTGCTTTTAGTCTTCCATCATAGAGTGTTGGTGAGATTGTTGGTGGGAGACTGTTAACAGTCTTTCAGGTTTTTATTTGTTGTACTTAAGCAGCCAGGTTAGTTTTGTGGTTTCAATGTTGGATCAGGACGCTCGTTAAAATCCATGGAAGCCCTCAGGATTGCACTTCCTTGGCTTCAGAAGAAAGCAAAAACTAACCCCCTCTGAACTGATCTTGCCAAGAAAACATGGTGAAGGGTTAGCCTTAGGATTGCCACAAGTCATAAATGACTCGAATAGCAACAAAAATACATCACTGTACTTCTACTTACATTGCCACTATATTACTGATGTTGCAATTCTGCCAATACAGTCAACTTCATTGTGTCTCTTGGATTATTGGAAGGGCAAATGGCTAGCCTAGGAGTTAGCGGAACAGCTGCAGTCCACTTCCCAACAACCTGAAACCAATTTGTCAGATGGACTACTTTGGCACATTAGTTTCAACATCTCAAGTTGATTTGGTACACCATTTTTCAGCTTTAACAAAAATCCACACATTCAGAGTCATGTGGTCAGAAAAAGGAAAGTTTCAATATCATAGAGTTGGAAGAGATCTTGGCCATTCAAGTTCAACCCCCTTCCATGTAAAAGCATACAATGATAGCCCTCTGAAAGACGGCCATTCAGCCTCTGGATTGTTGCAGGTTTTTCGGCTATATGGCCATGTTCTAGAAGCATTCTCTCCTGAAGTTGTCCCTGCATCTATGGCAGGCATTCCCAGAGGTTGTGAGGATCTCACACCCTCTGAGGATGCCTGCCATAGATGTAGGCAAAATATCAGGAGAGAATGCTTCTAGAACATGGCCATATAGCCCAGAAAAACCTACGGCAACCCAGTGATTCTGGCCATGGAAGCCTTCGACAATACATTCAGCCTCTGTTTATGAATCTCCAGAGAAGGAGACTCCACTAACCAATTCCCAATCCACTTCACAGTAGCGCTATCAAGATCACATTTTATTAGCGTCCTTGTGAGAATGTCATGGGGAACCTTGTCAAATCAAGATTTGCTACATACACAACATTCCTTCCATATACCAAGTTTGTAACTCTGGCCTTTTTTAGAAGCCCATGTTGTCTTTTGTTAGTATGGTATTCTTTTCTAAGTGCTTACAGATTGTCTCTTTGAAGATCTGCTCCAGGTATTGACCTGCAAGGACCTGCTTTCCTGGTATTGACATCAGACTACTGGGCAGTTATTGTTTAAGTCCTCTTCCTTATGCCACTTTTTTTAAAAAAAATGGGAACAATATTGGCCTTCCTCCAGTCTACTGGAACTTCTCCTTTTCTCCAGGAATTCTCAAAGACAATTGCTATTGGTTCTGAAAAAAACCTTTGCCTGTTCTTGTAATACACTTGGATCCAGTTCATCTGGCCCTGGAGATTGAAATCATTTGAGCATTCAATATTTCCGAACTGTTTCTGTGTGGATCATTTTCTCCATAATCTCCAAGTTGAACACTGTTTATATAAGGAGCAAAGTCCTATTATTTAATTAATGCTCAAGTCCCATTATTTACAATGGCAGATCAAAACAAATTTTGATCTGCCATTGTAAATAATGGGACTTGAGCATCCATGAATTTTGGTATACAGGGGAGTCAGGGAACCAAACCCTAGCCTAGTGGATACCACTGTAATTTCACTTGTGTAGATTTATGCTACACTATACTGATGTAGAGGGGCCCTGGTGGTGCTGCGGGTTTAACTGCTGAGCTTCTGAACTTGCTGACTGAAAGGTTGGTGGCTCAAATCCAGGGAATGGGGTAAGCTCCCGCTGTTAGCCCCAGCTTCTGCCAACCTAGCAGTTCAACAACATGCAAATGTGACTAGATCAATGGGTACTGCTTCTGCAGGAAGGTAACGGTGCACCATGTGGTCATGCCGGCCACATAACCTTGTAGGTGTCTATGGACAACACTGGCTCTTCCTCTTAGAAATTGAGATGAGCACTACATCCCAAAGTCAGACACAATTAGACTTGATGTCAGGGGAAACCTTTACCTTTACTATATTGATGTAAGATGTCAACTTAAGCTGTCTTGAATCTAGATTTGGGAGAGAGGTAAGGTGTAAATCCAATAAATAAATAAATAGGCTGAAACAAAGGAAATTAGAATCAGTCTTGAATATTCCACCCTTTGCTAGGAAACCAAACCTCTGCACTCCATAAGAGCTTCCAAAGTGCAACTTTTATGAGGATTTATGACCGATGGCTAATATATCCTCCCGTTCCCCATTCCCCAAATTGTGTTATATTGAAATGGATCTCTCTTACTGACTCTTAAGTACTAATCTTCCTTTGAAGTGGTGAGCTGAGATGGAAGTTTTGGCCTGCAGGTTCACCGCTGTCCAAGGGAAAACAAAATATTCCCTGGCATTCAAGGCATCCGCCGGCTTTCAATATCTTTAAATGATCCTCTCAGAGGTTGGTGGGCATTAGTCTTGCCTTCGTCAAGTGGATTCTGACAGCAGTCAGAAATTCTGAATGGTGCCACTTTTCTTTCAGATGAAGGCGCCCAGGGCTATGATTAAGGTTCACTCAGAAAGATAAAACAGAGGAATGAAGAAATGGTCAAACTCTTTGCCACATCCAGTTAAACTGGAGCCGTGGAGAAGGAAAAATTGCTTTGACAAATGTGGAGAATAAAGACATAGCAGAAGGATAGGTGTGCAATGCAGAAGCATGAGCTACCTGACACAGATATATCAGACTCAGAAATAAAATTGATACAACAGTTTTAGATGAAGTTTTGAAACCATCAGGCAAACAATTAATTTATTTTTAAAAAACTGTCCTTTTCAAAAATGTGATGTGGATTACAAATACACCTCCAGATTCTGGATCTTGGTGCTTGCCTTGTGTGTTTTTGAATAAAAGAAGAGACACAAAACCGAGACAGGCTTTGTTTAATACTTTACTAAACAAGGTTTCATTCCTACCAGATTTAGCTTTCCCCCAAAATGGACAAACACACTGGGAAACTCTAATTTCTAACATGTTTAACTTATCTACTGTATCTATACACATAATAAAAGTGAAAATATGTATATGTGTGGGGCAGGGGTGTCCACTCATACAGATAACCTCCCACCTCCACACACAGTTAAAGCTCCCATTACTCAAGAGACACCAAAGGCCCTCCATCCAGTGACATTGCAGTTTATAGTGAGCACCGTAAACATGTACAAGAGCCTAGCCAATGTCCTCCACAAACACAATACCACCCACCATTCAAGTGAATGATTTTATATGTGGACAATTTCATCCTAATGTGTTTCCTCCACCACAGACTTCCCAGTGTTTCTGATTCTCCTCATGCATGTGGAATTTATATGACCCCACCCACTGCCTCTCCCTTAATTATTTTCTATGGTACACAGCAAACAGAGGAATTGATCAGCAACTGAACATACTAGAGAGGTTTGGGAAGAATTCACCATGATTTATAGGAGTTGTAGGTCCTGGGATGTATAGTTCACCTGCAATCTAAGAGCACTCTGAACTCCACCATCAATGGACTGGGACCAAACTTGGCAAACAGAATGCCACCCTCCACCCAACCAACTGAATCTACTATAGGGGGTTGAGGGGACTAACTCACTATAGTGGGAGTTGTAGTTTACTCTACAGCTAGAGAGCACACTGAGCCCCATTCATGGTGCCTCTAGACCAACTGGCGGCCCGGGACATACACGGCCCCCAGCCTATTGGACATGGCCCCGCTATGCCCACGGCCGCCATTCTAATTTTTTTTTTTAAAAATGGCAGCCGGGGGAGGTGGGGCAGGGAGGAGGGAAGTGAGCCAGCTCCTCCTCCCTGCACCGCCCTCTTCTTCCCTCTCTCGCCGGCGCCGATGCAAACCGGTTCGCAGCGGCGGGGGGGAGGGAGGAGAGGAGGAGGAGGCGGGGCAGGGAGAAGGAAGAGAGCCAGTGTCATGATGCAGGGTCTTGGCCCAGCCGCTTAATCACACACACAGAGACGGTAATCAGCTAACTATTTATTGAAGAATATGAAACAGGTGAAAAGGTAAATTGTCCATAAAAAGTATCAAAAGTTCATTCCAATAACAAAGAGTCTGTAGTATAATCCAAAGGCAATTCACTTGGCAAAGCTCCGCAAAACAAGGCAGACCAAGGAACAAGGCAAAGTTCAAACAGGGCCTAAGAAACTTCTTGGCATGGCACGAGCCGCAACTTGGCTCCGGGGATCTTCGCTCGCTTCACTTCCTTGTAGAATAGAAGTGGCCGAGCTACTGAGGAACCGTTCCCATGGATCCTATACTTAATCCCTTGGCGAGGCCCCGACGCTCTAGGCTTCTCCGCTAATCTGTGCTACGGGACCTAGCGCTCTCTGGCGCTCTAGGCTGCGGTGCCAACCCCCTCCTGCTGGACTCAATGCTGCGTCTCCTATCAAAGCTCCGTCCCTGCCTCCCAGCACCTGGCTCACTATCTTCGTGAGAGCCGAACTCCCTATCGGCATCCATGGCCTCATCCTCCATTGTTTCCCTGATCCTTTCCTGCGACCCGTATCCACCTGGGTTCTCATACTGATTATCGGAATCATCACTCTCAGGGTCAGCCTGACTTTCCCAATTTTCATAGCCGTCAGGCCATCCATCATCCCAGGCCAAGCTTTCTGTGGGAGAGGAAGGCCCAGCTAACTCACCAGCCCCTTCCTCCAAATCCTCATCAGCTGCATCTGGCCCTAATGCAAGTGGGACCCCCGGTGCTGCCCCCTGCCACCCAAGCACGAAAGGAACTGGGTTGCTACACTATCCCCCTCAGGGCCCCTCCGAGGCCTCCCTCGAGGCTTGGGCTTGTCGGGATACTTGCGGTGAAAACGGGCAACAATGTCCGGGGCGTGAACGTCTCGAGCTGGCGTCCAAGAACGCTCCTCCAGTCCAAAACCTTTCCAGTCAATCAAATACTCCAGCTTCCGGTATCTGATGCGGGCATCCAGGATGTCCTGTACCTCAAACTCCTCCTCTCCATCTCGCATCACCGGAGGAGGGGGCGGCTGTGTCACATCCGGCCGCACTCCCTTTGCTGGTCTCAACAGGGAGCGGTGAAAGACTGGGTGGATCTTCATGTCCGCCGGCAGCTGTAGTTTGAAAGCAACAGGCCCCACAGTCTCCAACACCTTGTAGGGACCCAATTTTTTTTATCCAGTTTGCAGCTAGGTCTCTGCATAGGCAAATTCTTGGTAGACAGCCAAACTTTGTCTCCCACTTGGATCTTAGGACCTTCTTGGCGCCGCCGATCAGCCATCCGCTTGTAATCCGCTTTAGCCTAGTCCAATTGAGTACACAGCATCTCTTGCATCGCAGTGAGCTCCTGTAGCCAATCCTCAGCTGCTGGCACATCTCTGGATGGGTCTACAGGAGGGTAGAACCTAGGGTGATGTCCATAGTTAGCAAAGAAAGGAGTCTCTTTGATGGATTCTTGCGTCGCATTGTTGTAAGCAAACTCTGCCAAAGACAACAATGACGCCCGTTGTTCTGCTGATAGTTTACATAGCACTGCAGATACTGTTCCAACGTGGCGTTAACCCTTTCGGTCTGCCCGTTGGTCTGGGGGTGATGAGCCGTAGACATCCGTGCCTCAATTCCCAGCAACTTCTGATACTGTTCCAACGTGGCGTTAACCCTTTCGGTCTGCCCGCCAGAACTGGGAAGTGAATTGGGTGCCTCGATCCGTCACCAAACTCTGTGGAAGTCCATGTAACCGAAACACATGTTGCACAAACATATCAGCAGTCTCTTTAGCAGTAGGCACCCCCACACATGGAATAAAGTGACTCATCTTGGTGAAGCAGTCCACCACGACCAAGATCGTGGTGAACCCCTTGGACTTTAGCAAATCAGTGATGAAATCAGCTGAGATCATCTTCCAGGGTGCAGAAGGGGTCGGGAGCGGTTGGAGTAGACCAGCCAGCTTGCCCCCTTGCTTCTTAGCCCGCTGGCAGACAGGGCAAGTGCTGGCGTAGGCCTCCACATCTCTCCGCACCTTGGGCCACCAGAAGTCTCGTAACACCAACTGTAAGGTTTTGAACAGTCCAAAGTGTCCCGCGGCCCGACTATCATGGCAAAGTTTTAGGATGTCTTCTCTCTCAGGCCCGGGGGACACATATACACAATCACGGCGGTATAACAGTCCATTCTTGACTTGGAAAGGGGGTTGCACCCCCTTGGCTAGCTGCTCTTGCACCCAAGGGTCTCCCTTTTGTTGAGCTTGGATCCAGGTACTCAAAGTTTTCTTGTCCCCCGGGTCCGGATTGACCACCGGGGGTGGCGCAGGGGTTGCGCCAGTGGCGGCAAAGTTCTCCGCTTTCAACAGCCGCGTCTCAGAAAGTCCTTCTTCTCCTCTGACATACTCTGGCTTCCGAGACAATGCATCAGCTTGTTTGGTCTGCTTGGGGGTCACATAGTGGATGCGGAAATTGAATCTCTCAAAGAACAGGGACCATCTCTGTTGCCTCTGGTTCAATTTGCGCTGAGTCTTTAAGTGCTCCAAGTTTCGGTGGTCGGTGTGAACTTCCACCGGAAATTGGGCCCCTTCAAGCAGGTGTCGCCAAACTTCAAAAGCTACCTTAATGGCCAGGAGCTTCTTCTCCCAGATGGTATAGTTCCTTTCCGGCGGCGTTAGCTGCCGGGAGTAGTAAGCACAGGGCAATAAGTCTGTCCCCTGCGGCTGTAGCAGGATCGCTCCCCCTGCTACATCCGATGCATCTGCTTGCACGATGAAAGGAGTGCGGGGGTTAGGATGCTGCAGAAGCAGCTGTGTGGTGAACAGCTGCTTTAGCTTCTGCAACCCCGCATCCACCTCTGGTGTCCACCAGAACGGCACCTTTCCACGCAGACACTGGGTGATGGGGTCGGCCCACTTGGCAAAGTCGGGGATGAACTTTCTGTAGTAATCGGCAAAGCCCAGGAATCTTTGAATGTCTTTTTTGCTGGCAGGGGCTGCCCAGTCTGCCACGGCTTGAACCTTGGTGTCATCCATGGCGATGCCTGTAGCAAAGATGCGATAGCCCAGAAAATCTACCTCGCGTAGATCAAATGCGCATTTCTCCAGCTTGGCATAGAGACCGTGGTCTCTCAGCCTCTGCAGCACCTCCTTCACATGGCGGTCATGGGTCGCCTGGTCAGGCGAAAAGATCAACAGATCGTCCAAATACACTGCCAGATATCAACAGGTCTCGAAAGATGTCATTCATGAAGTGTTGAAAGCAGGCGGGAGCATTACAGAGCCCGAATCCCATAACTCTGTATTCGAAACTTCCCCACTTGGTCTGGAAAGCGGTCTTCCATTCGTCGCCCTGACGAATCCGCACCAGATTATAAGCACCCCTCAGGTCTAATTTGGTGAAGACCTTGGCTCCCCGCATCCGCTCCAACAACTCGGGGATCAATGGCAGGGGTAGCGGTTCGAATCGTGATCTTGTTGAGCTCTCAAGAGTCATTACAGAGCCGCAGCTCCCCCGAGTTCTTCTTGACAAACAAGATTGGCGCCCCGGCCGGGGACTGAGAGGGCCAAATGAACCCTTTCCGCAGATTCTCATCCAAGAACTCCCGGAGAGCTTTTTGCTCAGGTTCGAGAGGGTAGAGTCTTCCCGTGGGATGGGGCTCGGGCTCTAGCTCAATGGCACAATCGTAGGGTCGGTGGAGAGGCAGGCGCTCCGCCTCCTTCTCGCTGAACACGTCCCAAAATCCCGCATACTTTTTGGGCAAGGTCGCTACTTGTTCTACCTCTTGAGCCAGGCAGGCCAAGGCCGTCATACAGTGTCCCTGGCAATGTTCAGAAGAAAACTGCAACTGTCTTTTGGCCCAGGAGATCTATGGATCATGGAGAGTCAGCCAAACGATTCCCAGAATCACCGGGAAATCTGACAACTTTGTTACCAGGAAAGAAATGTCCTCTTTGTGAGAGCTCATCCACATATTGGTAGGGGCCGTGTATTGGGTCACGGCCCCAGCTTTTAGTTGCCCTCCGTCAATGGTTTGTACGCCCTTAGGCTCTTTGAGTTCATGAAACTGTAATCCGGCAGACTTGGCATAGTCTGCGTCAATGAAGTTATTGGTGGCCCTGAGTCAATCATGGCATGTACCATCATTGGGCCCTTCTCTTTTGACCACAGGGCGACCATCACCAAAAACAACTGTCCTTTCTGGGGTTCTGGGGGAAGGTTAGCGACCGTGGCCGAGTTAACGAACCCACTTAAACTTGCCCGGCCCCTTCCCCCGCCATCTGGATGGCTTCTTCAGCCTCTTGGGGGCTCTTCAAACGCGGCCGAGGCCCGGGGGGTCTTGCCGCGGTTTCTGGGGGCACTCTCTGGATAAATGGCCGGATCCTCCACAGTACCAGCACAAGTTCAGCTGCTGGCGCCGGGCTTTCTTAGCGGCATCCACCTTGGGCCTCACATGCCCCAACTCAATGGGCTCCGGTTCATCTAACGGCTGGGGAGCCGTTGCGAACGGCCGAAACGAAAAGCGGTTCTCCCCGAACCCTTTGTCCCATCGTCTCCGGGTCTGTAGTCCAGCCTCCACCCGAATGCTCAGCACGATCGTATCCTCCAGGTTGTCAGGCCGAATAGCCCCTCAGGATCTCTTGCTGTATCTCCGGCGATAGGCCTTTCATATATTGGAAGCGTAAGGCAGCGGGATTCCAGGCCACTTGAGCTGCCAACACACGGAATCGAGAGACGTACTGGGACAAGGGCATGTCTCTCATAGACAAACGATCCAGCTCCCTCTCCGCCAGCTCTGCATTCACTGGGTCTCCCCAAGTCGTCTTGATGGCCTCCAGGAACGCCGCCAACGTAGCCACTTGTGGGGATGCGGACTGCAACTGCGTGGTAGCCCATGCCGCCGCCGTCCCTTCCAGGAGCGTGTAGACAAAGCCCACCTTGGCTCGTTCGGTGGCGAACTCCGTGGGCCGCAGTTCTAGATACATTTCACATTGTCCAATGAACACGTTGACTTGAGACGGGTTGCCCCCAAATCTGGCTGGGGTAGACACAGAAGGGTGCCGACCAGCCCTGGCCCGCAGTTCTCCCAGTTCCTGCTGCATCGCTGCAACTTGGGCATCAGTCAATTGAGCCATTCCGCCAGCTCGCCGTCCGCGTCGCCTGGAGCGTCCCGTGGTGTGAAAAGGGGTTCGTGGAGTAGCTCGGCCAACTGTCACGATGCAGGGTCTTGGCCCAGCCCCTTAATAACACACACAGAGACGGTAATCAGCTAACTATTTATTGAAGAATATGAAACAGGTGAAAAGGTAAATTGTCCATAAAAAGTATCAAAAGTTCATTCCAATAATAAAGAGTCTGTAGTATAATCCAAAGGCAATTCACTTGCCAAAAGCTCCGCAAAACCAGGCGGACCAAGGAACAAGGCAAAGTTCAAACAGGGCCTAAGAAACTTCTTGGCATGGCACGAGCCGCAACTTGGCTCCGTGGACCTTCGCTCGCTTCACTTCCTTGTGTAACAGAAGTGGCCGAGCTACTGAGGATCCGTTCCCACGGATCCTATACTTAATCCCCTTGGCGAGGCCCCCGACGCTCTAGGCTTCTCCGCCAATCTGTGCTACGGGACCTAGCGCTTCTCTGGCGCTCTAGGCTGCAGTGCCAACCCCTCCTGCTGGACTCAATGCTCCGTCTCCTATCAAAGCTCCGTCCTTGCCTCCCAGCACCTGGCTCACTATCTTCGTGAGAGCCGAACTCCCTTTCGGCTTCCATGGCCTCATCCTCCACTGTTTCCCTGATCCTTTCCTGCGACCCGTATCCACCTGGGTTCTCATACTGATTATCGGAATCATTACTCTCAGGGTCAGCCTGACTTTGCCAATTTTCATAGCCGTCAGGCCATCCATCATCCCAGGCCAAGCTTTCTGTGGGAGAGGAAGGCCCAGCTAACTCACCAGCCCCTTCCTCCAAATCCTCATCAGCTGCATCTGGCCCTAATGCAAGTGGGACCCCGGAGCTGCCCCCTGCCCCCAGGCACGAAAGGGAACTGGGTTGCTACAGCCAGCTCCCTCCTCCTCCTGCCTTGCCCCCTCCATCCCTCTCTCCGCCCCCTGCCGCTGCGATCCGGTTCGCAGCGGCGGGAGGGAGGGAGGGAGGAGGAGGAGGAGGAATCCAGGCCTGCGGGCGAGGGGCGGAGCTGCGGGCGCTTCCTCGTGGCCGCCCTCTCCCCAAAGTGTCACAACAGCTGTTGTGATGCTTTGGGCGTGGGGGCGGAGCTGCGGAAGACTCCCCGTGGCTCCTCCTTCTCTCCCAAAGCATCACAACAGCCTCGGAAGTGGGTGAAATCACCCGCTTCCAAGGCTGTGATGCTTTGGGAGAGGGGCGAGCCACGTGGCTGGGGGCATGGCCGGGGCGTGGCCGGGGTGTGGCCGGGGGCGTGGCCGGGGGCGTGGCGAGTTGGCCCCCAGGTGATCACTCTCCAGTAGTCCGTCCCTAGGGTCAGCAGATGATGGACAGCACTGCTCTAGGGCACTGATTCTCAAAGTGGGCGGTACCACCCCCTGGTGGGCAGTGAGGCGATCCAAGGGGGCGGTGGGAGGCTCAGGGGAATTTGGGGGGGCAGTGAACCCCTTTAAGGGGTTGGTGAATGATTGGCCATTTAGGACAGGTCATGCGGCCCTCTTCTTTGGCCCCACCCCCGTCACTTTGACCCCCACACGCAGTGCAGTGCGAAGGATGCAGTGCGAAGGTCTCTGCGTCCTCCGGTGGAGCCTCCCCGCCAACGCGGAAGAAAGCGCAGCCTTCCCTGGCGGAGACGGTCGAGGGAGCAGGATAGCCTGGGGCTTCCGCGGGGGGAGCAGGCTTCGCTTCTTCATCCCCTTTTTCAAATAACCCAGGCAACCCTGGGTACCCAAGATTGTCAATAATAAATATATCCAACCTTTTTTGACAAATATCCCCATCCATAAAAGCATAACCTCTAGTATGAATTTAAGGCTAAAGTAAACCAACATAGTATTTATTTCTTGTCATTTTCAGCTGATTGAGAAGACATCACTTCTGAATCAGTTTGTAAGCCACAACAGAGATCATTTCTGAACTCCTATGAATTCTGGTACATTCAAAAGTAACATTGTTGGGTAAGAATGAAATATCAACTCTACTTTCCCAATTGATACACAAATCTAGAATGAGGCATGATGGCCCCACACAGCAAACAATAACTTTAACCAAAGGATCTACCAAATCCCAGTATTTGTTTTAGTCCAATTTACTCAGTGTAGCACAGCAGTTCTCGTTTGTGCCTGGGGGCCAGGGAATAGGACCGGGGGTTCCATTAGCATTAGGGCCTGCACCAGCAGAGATAGATTCTGAAGAGGATTTAGAAGGGTTACCAGAAGGAGCGTTTCCCATCAGTGGGCCTCCTTCGCCCACAGAAAGTTTGGCATGGGAAGAAGGTTGGCTTGACCCTTACGAAGAGACAGATAACCAGGTGCAAATGGAAAGCAGTGATAGCGAAACTTATGAACGGCCGGGTGGGAGAGGCTCACAGGATCCTGTGAGTGAAAACATGGAAGAGAGCGGCTGGGAAGATTCTAGGGAGGAGAGCTCTCATGGAGATAGAGACCCAGGTGCTGGGAGACAAGGCCGAACTTTTGATAGGAGACGAAGCATCGAGTCTAGCAGAAGGGAATGGTACCATAGCCTAGACAGGCCGAGGTCGGTCAGTAAAGATTGGAGACGACGTAGCCTAGAGCGTCGGGGACCTCGGCCGAAAGATTAAGTATAGGATCCGTGGGAACGAATCCCCAGTACTTCGGCCACGTCTCTTCTGGGTAGACATGTAGCGAAGTTGGTCCACGGAGCTAAGTTGGCTAGTGGCCACCAAGTCTTGCCTTGCATCTTGCATTTTGCCTTGTTCCTGAATCCGCATTGCTGTGCGGAGCTTTGCCAAGCCTTTGGATTATTCATCAAGCTGCTTTTGGACAATTGATTGCTTACAGCCTTTGGATTGCATTTGCTATTTTTATGGACAATATTCCTTTTGAACTGTTTATTATTCAATAAAGTAGTTAGCCTTCAGTCCGTCTCTGTGTGTGTGATTAAGGGGCCGGTCAAGTCCGTGCATCGTGACACTCACAGAATTCATGGAGTTACATCCTGAAGCCCTCAAGGAACTTCCTGAAGCCCTCAGGCCCCCTTCTTTGGAGCTTTCCATCAAAACTATTCTCCCATCAACTCCCAAACTCTTTTCCCCACCTCTCCTAGCAACACAGGAAAAAAGTATTCAGGTAGAAACCTGACAAGCAAAAAACCTGAGAGGAACAAAAGGAACACGTAAGCCTATGTGGGACATGTTCACACCACAACCGCTTTGTTCTGGTTTATCAATTCCAAACATTATGCCACCATTTTAGAAATATGTCAGGAGCCAAAGTACACGACAGGCTCTGGCCCATACTATTCATCCCAGCTCCTTCTGCACGCAGGAGTGAATAATAGCTCCAGCCATACAGCCTTTCCATGTAATTCTCAGAAGAAAATGGACAAATAGAAGATTTCTCCTTTGTTAGGAATCTCATACAAAAGCCTTAATGATAGCTTTCCCCCTTTAGTTGTCAGGTAGGCTGTTCAATAGCAGTCCACTTTAGCTAAATATAGACAAAGCAGTCAGCTTAAGTAAAAGCAAACGTTTCTTTCTCTCTCTTTTTTGTACACTCCATATGAGTTTGCAGGTGGAAGGATTTAATATGTGTCAGCTTTTCACACATTCCGCCATTCTCTTTCCTATCAACACAAACAGCTGTTACATAGTCATCAAGCGGGTACAAGTAGCACCAATTGTATAGGGAAAAAAGGCTTTTTCCTCCCCCAAAAAATCAGACACACATGTTTTGGACAAAGATCTTGTAATATCTTAGAGAAGGGATGGTCAAATGCAGTCCCAAGACTCCAAATCTGTAGTTCATGGAGCTCAGCAACAGTCACCCAAGACTCTGTGACATTACTACAGGCAGGATGGAACCTTCCTATTCTATCCCACCACTTATAATGGATCAAGGCTGGAACCCTTAGTTGCCACCAATTATAATAGGCTAAGGGGTTTGTGTGCCCCAAATACAATGGAATGTGAGATTGTTTAAATGGAAACCCAAAAGTTGCACTGATCTAGAACACTCTTCTGGCCGGAACACCTTTTGAAAATTCACTGGCCACCACCAGACTTATAATCACTTTTAAGCCCTTTGGCTTACTTGAGGTATTTCAGGCAAGAATGCTCTGGACTTGCATTCAGGCCTGTGCACTGAGGTAATACTGAAGAGGGAACTGATTTGAGACTTCTTTGACAGAGACAAACATCAGGCAGATGTTTTGAACAACAAAACAATGGAGTTTATTTAAGAGAACTTACAAAATAGGTATCAAGCTTAATGGTTCAGAGATTTTGGCATGAAAGCGTATGGTTCCTTTAAACAGTTCAAATCTTAGTTACACAAAAATTCCACTCCTTTCTCCCTCCAAGTATTTACTGACAGGATTTCCTCTCTGCCTAGCAAATCTTAACTCCAACACAGATAGTCCTACTCTGGATCTATCTGGATCTAACTACACCTCTACCAACTATCTTCCCTGATAGATGTAGTGTCTCCCCACTAGATGACACTGCCAGCTTCCTGACCAATTTCAGGCCACTTCTCTCTAACACTAACTCCTGCTTCTCCTCTGACACCCAAACACCAACTCCTCTGATACCCAAACACCAACTGCTGTCAGATTTTTAAAACCCCTCTCCTTCAGGGCATTTTTTCTAAGTTAGGCTCCACCCCTTTTCTACCAGCCAATCCTAACTCCCCTCACTTCTCTCCAGGCTGCTCCTTAGACATGCCCCCTTTTGGAAATGAGAATCTAAAATGACTGCCCCTTGGCACCTATCTAAAATGGCTGCCAATTTTCTGGGCCTAATTTTCAGGCTTTTCCTAGCCTACCAGGTAGGTAGGGAATTCATCACACTTGCCAACACACCAATATTGGCACAAAGTCCTTACAGTTGTTTTGCCCCAGATTGTGCAGAAACAACAGTATTGGATTTGTTATTGGTTGCCTGGCCAAAACTAAAGGATGCTAATTAGTAGATCCTCTTCTTCCTGGAGAGAAGTAAATAATGGAGGAGGAGCACAGGGTTCTGACCTGGGCCCAGTATAATAGCAAACCCTATCAAACAAACAACTTCTGGTGGAAGTAGAATATAGGGTCACATTGGAGGACCTAAGAAATGCTGGAGAAGAGACCTCTTAAAGCGGTTTTGGTACTTTCTGTGCAGGAGAAAGGTCAGAGAGTGATGCTGCACACGTGTAGAGCCTAGAAAAGTGGGTTTCTGTGCCAAGAATCAGGCAGGCACAAGCTCCGTGAATGTAACACTATGATTGGTGCTTCTAGCACAGGCAGTGATTTGCCAAAGTACACCCCGTGCCTAGCGTAAGATAACGTAGGCTCAGATTGGTCAAACAGTGCAAAGCATGAGGTTTGTTTACCTTAGTGCCAAATGGATGAGAACTGCGCATGAGCAAGATTCTGGCCCCCTCCGTTGCTGGCAAGGAGAGGCCAAATGTTGCAAACTGGGAACACAGGAGTCCCGGGCCACTGATAGTTGCACTGTGGGAAAGACTACCATAGAACTGTTCATTGTTCTAACATATAGGAGGGGATTGAGATATGATGCAAATGAAAATGTTATGTTTAATTGGATTAATGAAATGTTCTGTAACACCAGCCAATGATGTTTGTGAAATGTTGATGAAGGAGGGCGGGCTTTGCAGGTGCCGCCATGAAGGGTATAAAAGCTTTGTGTTAAGAATGACCGGGGCCATTTGCCCCTCACAGCACGTTCTGGGGGCAACCCCACCAGCTGGTGTTAACCAATAAATTCTTTGATTTCACGTTGAGCAGTGAAGTTGTTGCGTGATTTCTCATCCCTGCGCCCGCACGTCCATGCCGCCGGTTTGGTAAGAGGTAACTTGCCACTTGGAGTTCCATAACTCCCAATTTGCTGCTACACTCTCAAAGCATTGCTAAGTTCTCTAAGGCAAATCTTCTTAAACTATGTATTGTGACTCCATTTGGGTTCCCTTAACTCAGGCATGGGCAAACTAAGACCCAAGGAAAATGAGGAGGGCCTCCTCATTTTCCTCAGGCCCTCCTCATTTTCCCTGTCATCTTGGCATAAGGACATGGTGGCCTGCTACATCCTTATGCAGAAAGGACAAGGGAGGAGGGCACCCAGCAGCTGAGGGCCCTCTGCAGCACTCTCAGCCACCCCATATCTCGCCCTCCTCCCGGCATAAGAATGGTGGAAATGGTAATAAACGGACACTTCTCTGGGTGGAAAGAGGTGGGAAGTGGCGTACCCCAAGGTTCAGTTTTGGGTCCGTTACTTTTTAATTTATTCATTAATGATCTGGATGTAGGAGTGAATTCTGAGGTAGCAAAGTTTGCAGACGACACTAAATTGTTCAGGGTAGTTTAAAATGAAACTGATTGTAAAGAGCTCCAGAAAGATCTCTCGAAATTGAGTGAATGGGCAACAAAGTGGCAAATGCATTTTAACCTAAACAAGTGTAAAGTCATGCACATCGGGGCAAAGAACCCCAACTACACTTATCAACTGATGGGGTCAAAGCTTTCGAGACAAACCAGGAAAGGGATCTTGGGGTTTTGGTGGACAGCTCAATGAAGATGTCAACCCAGTGCGCTGCAGCAGTGAAAAAGCAAATTCTATGCTAGGCATGATCAGAAAGGGAATCGAAAATAGGTCAGCAAATGTTGTATTACCTCTCTACAAATCTATGGTAAGGCCACATTTGGAGTACTGTGTACAATTCTGGTCTCCGCACCTTAAGAAGGATATAACGGAACTGGAAAAGGTACAGAAAAGGGCAACAAGAATGATCCAAGGGATGGAGCGGCTCCCTTATGAAACCAGGTTGCAACGCCTTGGTCTTTTCAGCCTTGAAAGACGGCGTTTAAGAGGTGACTTGATCGAAGTGTATAAAATCATGCATGGGATAGAAAAGGTGAATAAAGAAAAATTATTTTCTTTGTCACAAAACACTAGGACTAGAGGGCACTCCCTGAAGCTCCAAGGTAGGAAAATTAGGACTAATAAAGGGAAATATTTCTTCACCCAGAGGGTCATTGGGTTATGGAACTCACTTCCAGAGGAGGTTGTGACAGCGGTCAGCCTGAACAACTTCAAGGCAGGATTAGACAGATTCATGGATACCAAGTGTATCGGTAGTTACTGAAAAGGACATTCAAGTGCCAGGAGGACAACCTGAGGATGACCCGGGCTCTCCCCCACCCCCTTCAAGCTCCATATAAATAAAAATGTAATGTTAATTTGTAGGATTAACATAACTCAAAACCCACTGGACAAATTAACACCAAATTTGGACACAATACACCTATCAGTCCAATAAGTGACCATCACTCATAAAAATACAGCATTCATTACAACTCATGCACAAAACCTATATCACATGTATACACATATACACAAATATATACACATATACACACACAAAACACATATACACAAACTGGGACACAGCAACACATGGCAGGGGACGGCTACTATTTTATGTACCTATAAACCTATAAACCTGGTGTAAGCATTTTTCAGGTGAAATGGGGTCACAGGTGGAAAATGTTTAAGAAGCTCTGCTCTAAGACAACTCAATAGTCATTTCCAGCAGAAGTAAATCATGGAATTAAGTTGGAGGACCTAGAAAATGCCCCATAGATGGGTGGGAGGGTCATACTAAATGTCTACTTTGAGGGTTAGTGGGAACTTGAAGAAAAATTGGACTGGGAAGCTAGATGACAATTTGAAGGAGCTGTGAATTAATCCTGTTAAATTTGGGGAACATAGCTGCTGCTTTAGGACTAGTGTTGTCTTTCAAAGTAATCCTCCAACTCTGATTGTAGATTTATAATTTAAGTAGATATTACCAAAAGGGGGAGGGGGGAGCACAAGAGTTTTCTCCCTGCAAGAAAAGTGATCATGTAAATCCTGAACTACCCAACTCTAATATAAATCATAGCAATGTCTACAAGCAGGAGGAAGGGCGCCTTAAGTGTGACGGTTGCAATTAGCGCCTCATCATCTCTCTTTGACTAACCTTGCTAAGTATGCTTGCTGGGTCGGAGGGTCAAGCTGAACTGACAGCTACGGCTCCAAGATGGATACGCAGAGCTTTGCCATAACTAGGTCAGCAACGCTATGTGTTTGGTAAACTAAACTCCATAAGGAACTATATCTACTCGATGATGGGGAGAATAGGGTGGAGAACCAGGAATAAGGATGCTCAGTGTAGGGTGTGTGTTTGTGGTTTTTTTTATTGCACACAGTGAGTGCTGAAACAACACTTTTGAGTTTGCCCTTTTAGTTGCAATTCACTTTTCCTTGTTCGCTTTTGGAACAGGAGGCAGAGTTCAATTGGTGGGCTATATATGACTTTTGGACCTCATGTTGCAGACTGCGAATCCCCCTTCTACTGAGGCATTCCAAACCACCACCACCCCATTATTTAAAAAATCAACAGACATTTTCAGATTTATTTTTGCAATCTATCTTCTTTCCTAATCCATCTACTCATCACGTTCCCACTACCTCCAACTACCTCTGTTAACTTCCATTTCATATTGTTATTATGTGCCTCCAAGTCATCTCCAACCTATACCCTAGAGTGAGACTTTCACAGGGTTTGCTAGGCAAGATATGTTCAGAAGAGATTTGCCTCTGTTTTCTTCTAAGGCTGAGAAGGAGTGAGTTTATCTATTTATTTATTTATTTATTTGTTCGGTTTTATATTCCGCTCCTCCCTGCAGGCTCGGGGCGGATTACAGCATTCAATAAAAAACAACAAGGTACAACAATGTTAAAATGTAAGAAATTACAAATTCCATAAAACTCATAGATGAGATCGTACGAGGACATTTCTGGATTAACCGAAAGCGAGTCTAAAGAGGGCGGTCTTGCACGCCCTCCGGAAAGGGACAAGCTCTGGGAGTGCACAGGTGTCGGCTGGAAGTGAATTCCACAGCATAGGTGCCACAGCAGTTGCCCAGTGGGGTTCATGGATAAGCAGGGATGTGAACTCTGGTATCAAGAATCAGAGTCCAATGCTCAAACCACATTATTTCCTATATTCCCTCTCAAAATGGTGGCAGGAACGTGATGTGACATCCCTTCTGGCCATCATCTTGAAATGGCCTGCGAGGGAGGGAGGGAGGGAGGGAGAGAGAGAGGGAGAGAGAGAGAGAGAGAGAGAGAGAGAGAGAGAGAGAGAGAGAGAGAGAGAGAGAACCTTCTTTGGGTCAGTGGCTAGTCCTGGCTTTGGATGCCATTTGCTCTCATAACATCAGCTCTGGGTTTTGAGACTACAAAAAGACCTTTGAAATTTAAGATGACTATGGGTCTCAGAGGAACCCTTCCAGTGACCCATGTGGACCATAGATGTATAACCCCATCTCTTAAAAAAAGAAGCAAAGAAGCATTTTCTTTAATCAAAGCTTAGATTTTTTTTATTACAAAATCTCCTAGTCAACATCCCCAGTGTCCCAGGATTGTAGTCCAAAAGAAATATGAAGCCCCTGGTGGCGCAGTGGGTTAAAGTGCTGAGATACTGAGCTTGTTGACCGAAAGGTCGCAGGTTCAATTCCAGTGAGCGGCGAGAGCTTCCGCTGTCAGCCCCAGCTTCTGCCAACCTAGTAGTTCAAAAACATGCAAATGTGAGTAGATCAATAGGTAGGTACTGCTCTGGCGGGAAGGTAAGGGCACTCCATGCAGTCATGCCAGCCACACGACCTTGGAGGTGTCTCCAGACAACGCCGGCTCTTAGGCTTAGAAATGGAAATGAGCACCACACCCCAGAGTCGGACATGACTGGACTTAATGTCAGGGAAAAACCTTTACCTTTACCTTTTTACAATAAAATATAAGTGCAATACTACAGATTAAAAGCATACATTCAATCCCAACCGAAGTGGACTGATGGAATAAAAACAGCCAAAGCAGACAGCAGGCGATGAGGGGCAACCCCAAAAATGAGGTTACCACCTGAACTCAAAGCACCAACAGCAGGGCAGCAATTGTCTAGGTAACAAGGTGGTAGGGCCATGGAGGCCCCCCACTTCAGGACGGAAGATAAATGGTACCATTGAACTCTCAGTAGGGAGGTCAATGGTAGATTTTTTTGTGTTTTTGCCCTAAGAATGAATTTAGAAAGATTCCCCCCACCCCCCAAGTAAACCAGGTAGAGTTGTGGGTATACTGTAGTTGGGATTCAGGCCATGATTTGTTTTCTAGTGCTGTTCATTCCGCAATAACGCAACGCATTGGTTTTTCCCATGAACTCCAACTTTACCTTAGATTTGTATAAGTTGTCAAAACAATTTCCTTGAATATTAAACATTCAGCCCTAAATGGCATCCCAAATGGAAATGGCCCACCCCACCTCAACAGAACCCTGTCTCTGTTTCAGTTGCATAAAACAAGTAAGTCATCTCTTATCACTCCAGCTTTGAAACGCAAGCCAGTGTTCACTCGGAGTGTTCTGAAATGTCAGCTTTTCTCGGAGCGTTTTAGTTTTCATGCTCTTAATTTCTCATTTTATTATCTCCTCTCCCTGATCCTCTTGGCATGTCAGCATCTCAGTTTGATGGTCTCCATGTGACTTGCACTCTTGATGATGGGCAAAGGGATGCAAATCCAGCTTTAAAACGGGTACTGGGGCTGATTAAAGGATTCCTCCTTTCTCAGCGGTTTCCGAAAGCAGCGAACCAGCAAGAAAACCTTATTAAGATGTAAAGCCAAATCTCACAGACTCCATTTCATGTTTTGTGTTTTCTCTGCCCTAGTACCACTGTCATCGCTCTTCTGTGATTTCATGTGGAACACCAAGTCCAAGTGTTCTCATTGAGAATCATGGAATAGAATCAAAGTGTTGGAAGAGGTCCTAAGGATCATACTGGAAGATGGGAGATGTAGTACAATGAGGAAACTTTTCCAATCTCTGCCATCCCATAAAAATGGCCATACCACTGAGTTCAAACAAGCATCACAATATGAGGAGCATTCATTAAAGATTTCCCCTGACCCACTTCCTGTGGACTGAGAGGAATCAAACTTGGCACAATTATGAGTCCTTCTCATCATTGGTGCCACCTAGGGACACACACTTCTCCCATCTTTTTAAGCAACTGTAAACACCTTGCTTGTAGAAGTCAACAGGTTGCTCCAAAAGCCACACTGTGACTTCAAAAATCACACTCTCATCTCCTGAAAAATGCTTGCCCTTCAAAAATAACTTTATGGTTGAGGTGGAAATCCAATGGTGCGAGGTTGGGTGAATTAGGGGGATGCAGGAGAATTTTGAAGCTACCGGACCAGACTTCCATTTGGGAAACAGGTGAGTTGTGAACTGGTACATAGTCTTGCAGAAGATGGACACCTTTGGTAATCATGCCACATCTCTTGGTTTTGATGGCCTCCTGCAATTTCCGCAGCAGTGAAGCATAGCATTCCCCAGTGATCATAATATCATTTGTTAGGAAATCTAACAATGCTACTCCATGCTGGTCCCAAAATACTGTGAGCATGACTTCCCTTTTGAGAGTTGGGCACGTGCCTTCATTGCATCAACTGGACTTTAATCTCAGGATCATAGTGATGGACCCAGCTTACATCCTGTGGGATCAATCTGTTGAAAAAGTCCTCCTGGTTTCCATGGCATATAATTGTCAATAGAGTTTCAGAGCATTCGACCCGTTCCTGCTTCTGGAAAGGTGTAAGCAACCAGGGGAGCCAACGAGCGGATACCTTATGTGTGTGAAAATAGTATTGGGTGATTTTTTTTCATGGACCCCACATGAATCTTGACATTTTGGGCTAGGTGGCGAATTGTTATGCAGCAATTTTCCAAAATGGTGACCTCCACTTGCTGGATGATATGTTCATCAATAGCAGACTGGAATTGAAGCTATTTTCACTGGTCCGACCACATTGGAATCAATTATGCCAGTTCTTGACTACATCATATGATGGGGAATCATAACCATAAACCTCTTTCATCTCATCAAACATCTCCTTTGTTATGTGGCCTTTCAAGAAAAGGAACTTGAGGACTGTATTTCATTGGGTCCGTTCTCACACCTCACACCACCTCAGCACCTATAAAATCAAGACCGTAATCAGTTCTGAGTTGTAATAAAGACTTATATCATTACACATATGTTGTTACAGCATCCTGTGATAAACAGAAGTGGGTCAGGGGAAATCTTTAATGAATATCCCTCGTAACATGGATTTACAGATAGAATCACAGAATTGTAAAATCATAGAGTTGGTAGAGATCCCAGGACTATCCAGTTGAACAGCATTTTTCCATGTAGAAATACACAATCAAAGCACTCCTGAAAAAGATGGAGACGCCACCATACTACAAAGCAGCATATTCCACTTACAAACAGCCCTCAGGAAGATATTCCAAATATTGAGATAGAATCTCTCTTTTCGTACAATTTGAACTTGTTGCTCCATGTTTTAGCCTCTGAAGCAGAAGGAAACAAGCCTGGCATCTCCTCAATATGACATCCTTTCAGAAATTTTAACTTGACTCTCATGTCCTCTCACGGCCCTCTTTTCTCCAAGCTGAAAATACCCAGCTTCCTAAGTCACTCCTCATAGGGCTTGGCTTCTAGACCTTTGGCCATTTTGGTTGCCCTTCTCTTGACAGATATAAGCTTGTTCATATCCTTCTTGAATTGTGGTGCCCAGCAGTGGTCACAGTCTTATTCCAGATAAGCAGAATACAGTGGGACTATGACTTTCCTCAACCTATCTAAATATGTCACCTCTTAACCTTGCCTTCTCCAAGCTAAACATTCCCAGCTCTTTAACTTATTCTCATAGGCCTTGGTTTCCAGAACTTTAATCATTTTGGTCATCCTATACACATGTAAACCACCATCCATCAGCAGTCTGGGAGGTCCATGTAACCTTTCCAAGCCATATAAGTGAAAGGCCCAATGTTTCACTTCATCATACGCTGCAAAACATTTGAAGTCTGATGGATGTACTCTTGCGAAGCAGTGTTATTACAAGGGCAGTCAACTCCCTGATAGACACATCATGCCACAAACAAACTAGACATCAAACAATACAAATGATATTACAGGATGATTATTTTCACTGCGTCTTCTCACATCCAAGTTATACTGATTGCTGTCGACCGGCTTCTGCCTCACAGATATCTATCTCAGGCAATGGAAACCTGTCACCTTTAGTATAATATCTTGCAGGGGGAAACCTGCTTTGTGTGGTGCAGCACAAGGGAGATGACGGCATTTTTAATAGCACCAGACCTTGGCGGTCCATGAATCAGATGAACGGAGAAGTTGGGTGTATAATCCTTCAATGAGAGTCAAAGCAAGATGCAGCCAGCAATGGTGGAGGGAGAGAAGAAAAGAGTGAATCCCTCTTGTGAATTGCTTGCATGACAAGGCACCATGAAGGAAAGGCAGAGACTCACCACACTCGTTTTCTTCTCTGATGGAAGATGCCATAGCTTCTCCACCTGTTTTCATTATAGCAGACATCGCAGGCACTTCTGTGGTTACCTTCATGGCAATGGCTACTGTCTGTTTCCAGATCAGAGAGAATGAGAAAGATGTTGGGGTGGAAAGGGTCTTCCCATCTCTTTCCTGCTACTTTGCTAAAAGGGCAGAAAGTGTGACTTAAGACAATGAAGTATCTGCTTTTTATAGGGACCTTGTGTAAGCTTTCCCCTTCGTCTTTTCTCTGTCGGGGATCCTTGGGGGAAAAACTCAGCATGGCATGTATGAAAAGCCTCATTTCGCTCCATGCCTCATTCACTATGTCTACGTAAATATGGATATTCCAAAATTCAGGAAAATGTCTAAAATATGTGAGGAAAATCTCATCCCAAGCATTTTGAATGAGATGTAACCTGTACTTTGCTCCCTGATATGGAAAGGACTGCAACGTTCTACTTGAAATATAATTACAAGAAAAGCCTTGCAGAATTATATTTTTAAAAATAGCACAAGAACTACCATATATTCATATCTGGGTTATTTTAAAATGATCAAGCCCTGGAATGTGAGTGAACAAATCTATTGGTTTCTGTTTCTCGACAAGCTGAAAGCCCAACTCTGCAAGAGAGACAAATGGAAACTGAGAGGTCCATACAAACTGATATTTGCCCATTCATCACTCCATTACTCATGGCATTCATTTCATCATCAGTAAAAACATTAGCCAGATGGGCCTCTTTTCAGTTCCAGTTTTCACTTGTTGCAAAACAAACACAAACTCAAGAAAGATCAAGGGAGATCTGGTGGACTGATCTGGCAGCACCAGACATTGAAAGCCAGCTGAATGAAGAACGAGGCAGGAAGAAAAAAGTCATGAGCAGGGTTAAAGGGGGATACAAGGGGAGGTTTAAAGAGGCAGACTACAGATAGCTTTATTAGATCTTCCGGGGAGGTCCTGCTCTTGGTCCTATTGACCTCACAGGTGCAGCCGGTGGGGAAGAGGGATGGAGCCTTCTTGGTCGTGGCTCCACAGCTGTGGAACAATCTCCTGAGTGAGATCAGGTCGGCTCCCTCCCTCTTGACCTTGGAGACAGCTAAAGACCTGGCTGTGGAACCAAGTGTTCAGCCCATTTTAGGAATATTTAAAGTGAAAGTGCAATGACCCAGGACTGTTTATGTACAGCAGCTGTGTCTTTGTGTGATGTGTGCTGTGTTTATTAATTTTTAATGTTTTATCAATTTTTAATGTTTTATCAGGGAGGGTCCCCAAAACCCCACAACAATTAAGATATATTAAAAACACATTAAAATGCAGTTCCCTCAACAACATTTGATGTTTTATACTGTTTTTATCAATGGCAATGAATTGTTGCCAACACTGTGAACCACCCTGAGTCCCCTTTGGGGTTGAGAAGGGTGGTATACAAATATCACAAATAAATAAATAATATTGGAAAGAGTAGGACTGGATCTACACTGACTTGTATTGCAGGATCTGCTCCAAGATTATCTGCTTTGAACTGGTTTATGAGGCTCCACTGCCATATAATCTGGGATAAACAGATAATCTGGGATCTAATCTTGAAATATAGAGCAATGCAGAAGGACCCTAGGAAGAACTCCATACTGCAAGCAGAAGAAAAATGGCATTCCATAAGAATTTGAAGATTTAACTCCATGCAAGCACCATATTGAAGTGGGGAATGATTTAGACACCATTCTAGGAAGATGGAAGCTCGGCAAAGAAAGACCACAGATAGTGGTTGGAAACCTGTAGTGAGAACCCTTGTGTCATGCGATGAAACCATTGTTTTTGTTCATTCCTCTGTTAATGGGTTACCATTTGTGGAGATAATTATGTTCAGAACTTTCTCATTCTAGTCTTCCTTTCTTCAGAGACTACAACCTGTAAATTCCTTCCTGTGTGTCCAGGAAAGCTGAAATGTTCTGCAGCTGTTTTGGGGTACTGTTGTTTCTAATGCCAAATTTGTCTACATTGATCATCTTGAATAGGGTCAATGTAAAGTGTAGAGGGGCTCAATATTACCTTCAACAAAAAATATTGTTCTGCAATGTGGGGTTTTCACTACATAAATATAGGAGAAACGTGCCGAGAGGAAGGCGTGTTAAGCCAACCCTGACCAGGACCACCTTCCACCTGAAAACCAATGTCCTCGCTGTGGGAGAACATGCAGATCAAGAATAGGGCTCCACAGCCACCTATGGACCTACTGCCAAGACACTAGACTTGGAGGACATCTTTGGGCAACGAGTGATTGCCTAAGTAAAAGTAAGAAAACACTACATAACTCCTTCCACGTTAGACAAAACGTCCAACAACTTCTGTAGGAAAATGTATGCACACACAAGAAAGCAATAGCATTGTGGTTATAATTGTATCCTTTATGAATTTATCTCAGTTTACTTGGATAGAAATACTGTCATGGCACTAGTAAAGGAATGACAGCAAGGTGAATTTTAACATGACTGGTTTGTTGAAATATTGCACATCAGAAAAACCTCTGAATATGAACATGAAAAACCTCTGAATATGAAAATGAAGGGAGTAGGATTATGTTACTTGAACCATTGATTTCAGGGTTGCCTCTTACTGAGCGAGACCATTGCTTCATAGACCAGTGCTGTCTTCTCAAGTTCTCCAATTAAGAATCTTTCTCACCATCCAAGACTCCTTTAACTGGACAGCAGAAACTGAACAACCGTATTTTTCTTGGCAAAATACAGGCTGAGATCCTACATTCCTCTGCACTCATGTTGGTAAGTTCAGTACACCAACCTTGTTCTGAATATCACTATTCTACAATCCATTGTGTATATCTTCTAACAAAGTGCTGAACTACTTTGTAAAGACTGCACAATATGCCATTTATGAGGGGTGAATGAAAACTAATGCCTCTACCTCAACAGGTGGCTATATTGGTATGCGGCAGGTACTGGCTTGTTCAGTAGACTCTCCACGATGCTGACGCTGGCTGCAGAAACAGAGTGTTGACTTCTTCCGTGACAGCTTCAGAAAACTTGTTCATTGTTGGCAGAAATGTATCCAATTGTCTGGTGATTATGTGCAAAAGTGAATAATTGGCGCACACCAGCGTAGAAACCAGACCCCTTAGAATCCAACCACACAACTCCAGCTGAAGAAAATAGTCTTTTATTGAAGAAAACAGCAAGCAATGAAGCAATAGAAAATATATCAAAGAAATATAGTTCAATCAATAATCCAAAAAAATGTTCTTAATGCCCATAGGCTGTAGGAATGTGGTAAAGTCACTTATAAATCCAAGCAGGTAAGTTCCAGTAATTGATAAAGTTCAAAAGGTTTCCAAGAAAGATCAAAATCCAGACTTGAGTACTTGAGCTCCAAAATACAAGAGACCTGGAACATAGGAGGCTAAATGCAAGAGCAGAAATACATGAAACTTAATTGCAGAAGTTGACCTGAATCTGAAGATTCAAACTGCAAGGCATGGCTATATCAGAAACTAGATTTCCCTCACTCCCCTCCCATACTCCAGCAAACCAAAACAACTGCTGGAAGGATGGACCTTAAGCTGCTGATTAGCATATTCCTTCTTTCTATCCAAAGTTGCACAGCCAGGTGCGTTATCTGTCTGATTCCCAAGAGTGTTTCCCAAACACTGTCTATGTAAGACATATGCAAAAGGTTCATCTCTCTGCCCCAATCCCTTGCACAGTAGATCCCAGAACCCCTACTGAGGACACAGGCCCAACAATAGTAGTAGTTAAAGAGCACATTCTGCATTTGATTTATTAAAATATTCCCATCCAAACCCAAGTAACAAAGGTGGAGGCATTACTTTTCATTCAACTCTTATATTTCTTGCAGCAGGAAGAAAGCTGCTCAAACAACACATTGCTTTTCTTTGTAGCAAAATTAGGAAAGAATTAGGAAAATGCAAAGAGAATTTCATTCACTGGTGTTTGGAATTGACAAGTCTCTAATGATCCAAACCCCCAGCTAATTCCTAAACTGGGTAAAGGTGTGGCTTAAATCCCCATTCTCCCCCAAAATGCAATTGTTTTGTTGGCTTTCTCCACTACATCAGAACAGATGTCATAGTTTCTTTCCTTAACCCATTGTTTCTCAACCTGGGTGTCAGTACCCTGGGGTGGGGGTCATGAGGGGTTTTCAGAGGGTTCACCAAAGAGACAATCAGAAAACATATATTTCTGATGGTCTTAGGAACCCCTTTGGCAGAGAAGGCTGAAGACCTTTCCACCTGTCCTTCTCTTCCTTTTTGGAAACAGATAGCAAATGCTCCCAGCAAAAGCCCTCCTCCACTGTGATTGGCCAGTTTCTCAGCCATGGGGAGGGCTGTTTCAGAGACTTCAAGGGGGGAGGGGAGAGCAGGCATGTTTGGCACAGGGAAGTGTGGTGCACATGTGTGGGACAGGGAGAGCATGTGAAGTTGGAGGGAGACTTGTACCAGCGAGTCCCTTCAAGGAATGGGGGTTCTGTGTGGGAGGTTTGGCCCAATTCTATTGTTGATGGGGTTCAGAATGCTCTTTGATTCTAGGTGAACTGTTAATCCCAGCAACTACAACTCCCAAATGTTAAGGCCTATTTTCCCCAAACCCCACCAGGATTCAAATTTGGGCATATCAAGTATTTGTGCCAAATTTGGACCAATGAATGAAAATGCATCCTGCATAACAGATATTTGCATTACAATTCATAACAGTAGCAAAATTATAGTTGTGAAGTAGCAAAGAAAATAATGTTATGGTTAGGGGTCACTTCAACATGAGGAACTGTATTAAGGGGTCACAGTATTCAGAAGGTTGAGAAACACTGCCTTAAGCCAAAGGCATCTGTTTCCAGCATTTTATGCCTTCCACAAACACAGTACGTGGATGCGATGGAAACTTGTGCTTTTTTTCTCCCCACATCCATAGCATATTTTGTCCGTATTTGATGTCAGTGTTCAACAGAACTCCTTGTCGGGAAAGGGAGAGGCATAGGGCAATTTCAAAGAGAATCAAATACTTTGGAGAAGAGAAGGGACACTTCTCAACCAGACAGGTATTTATGTTGACTTTCTGACTCGAGGCAATCCAAAGGACTGGGGAAGATGCAGAGGCGCTGGAGAATACACAAACATCTCACCCTCCAGCCATGCCTTTGTGCCTCTTCTCCAGTGAAGCCCTTTCCGATTTAATAAATGAATCCACTCCACTCATATTTTGATCATAGAGCATCACTTCTTTGAAAGGGGAAAACTTTGTCGGATGTATAATCCAAGCTTAAAGAGTTCCTAGCATCTGAAGTATGCTCTCAAACAACCAGCGAGGGCTTTTTCTTTTGAATGATTCATTGGCTACTGAACTCAAGAGATGGTTTGTGCTGTCAGTCCAATGAATCTCAGGGAAGGATTTGAGCATGGACTACAAATTGGTGTAAGGGAGCATCCTACATCTCTAATTGTCATTGCTCTGAGAGGTACTTTAGCAAAAGATTCCTGCATGATCAGGAGTTGGACTGGATTTTCCTTGCCATGTTCTACAATCTATATAAATAAAAATGTAATGTCTGTTTGTGGGATTAACATAACTCAAAAACCACTGGACAAATTGACATCAAATTTGGACACAATACATCTACCAGGCCAACCAGTGACCATCACTCATAAAAACACTAAAAAAACACAGTGGAGGGGACTTTAAAAGCTCCAAAAAAGCTTGGACATAACGGACGGAAATGCAAGAAGAGACCGGAAGCAAATGAGATATCCCCCCCTATATTGATGACCTTACCCACCATCTCCCCCCGCCTGCCCACCCCTCCCCTCTCCCCCTCAACCACCTATCCCCACCAGATCCCCCCCCGCTTCCCCCTACGTAACTCTCTCTCCAGGTCAAGACTCCCCCCCTCCACCCCGCCCAGGAACTCGCCCCTCACCCACGTCTATGCCTCCACCTCTCTCCTTCCTCACCTACCTTACAAGCCCCCCCCCTTCTCTTTTCCTACTATCCTTTACCCGAAATTGTTCCACCTCTTTCATTGTTCATTGAAAAATCTTAATAAATATATTTATTAAAATAAAAAATAAAAAAGCTCCAAAAAAGCAAAAAGATGCTACAGCACATGCACAAAAATGACTCCCCCAGCAAACAAAACACACAATACCATATCTACACTCTCTTTCAGACTATAGCTCCCAGCATCCCCTAGACCAGGCCCTTTAGGAGAGGAGGATGATCGAAATGCACTGCTTCCAAGCTGCAAGCTTTCTTCTCCTTGGATTTCTTTGATAGCATCCCAATCCCTGCATATTTCCAATTTCATATTCCTGGACTACAACTCCTAATAACCCTCCAGATAGATAAAATAGATAGATTAGCTTGAGATAGGTAGATAGATAGAATGATCGATTGATCAGGAGGACTGCTGGAAGGTGGAGTCCAATCATTGTCGCCGTCGTCATCATCATCATCATTTTTATTTGTACCTTGCCACCATCTCCCCGAAGGGGACTCGGGGTGGATTACATGAGGCTAAGCCCAGAAATACATATCAATTAGGCATGAGAAAAATGAAACGGAAATTAAAAGGATTCGTAAGAGATTCGTATGTAATGGGACTTTTGAGGTTTTACGTATCGCTGCCCCAAACCAGGA
This sequence comes from Anolis apletophallus, assembly GCA_030556195.1. Classification (NCBI taxonomy): domain Eukaryota; kingdom Metazoa; phylum Chordata; class Lepidosauria; order Squamata; family Anolidae; genus Anolis; species Anolis apletophallus. Next base: position 142,716,817 of record JARBWK010000007.1, on the reverse strand, counting down.
AGTAGACTTCCTTTACGGTCCGTGAGGCCAACAATTTGCGTTAGGATCGTTAGAAATTCTTAAGTATTAATTAATTAATTATTGTACTACTCACTTCTCCCTGTCTTCTCCCCCTCATTTCCTTCCCGCCTTCATTCAGCTCAGCTTCTTCTTTTCCCGCATTTCTATGGGGAACTGGAAGTGACGCTGCTGTTAGGTAGGCAATGCATTCTGGAAAGTGTAGTCCTCCAGGCTTCCCCCCCTCCTTCTCTTCCCCGTTGCTCTGCTGCCATGCATGCCCCATCGCAGGGGCCTGCTTCACACACACACACACACACACACACACGCTTCTCCTCCTCTCTCTCCCTGCGCTCTCTCAGATGCTTCTCTTCCCCATTGCTCTGCCATGCCCCATCGCAGGGGCCAGCTTCAGCCCTCCAGGTACGTGTTTTGGACTTCAACTCCCACCATTCCTCACAGCCTCAGGCCTCTTCCTTTTCCTCTCAGCCTGGGCAAACTTGGGCCCCGATCCCTCAGGATCGGGGTGAGAGAGAGGCAGCGAGGAGCGAGGGGGCTCCTCCTCCTTTTCTTTTGCTGCTTCCAAGAATAGAAAACCCCTCCCTCCCCTCCTTCCCTCCCTCCTTCCTATTTGGAGAGTCCCATCTAGAATTCAGTGTGGTTTATTAAAGTTTTGGCCTACAACTCCCAGAAATCCCAGCCAATTTACCAGCTGTTAGGATTTCTGGGAGTTGTAGGCCAAAACCATCTGGAATGCGCATGCTCTGGCATACGAATTTCTAATGAATTTTGTTAGTACTTAAGTTACATTTCCGAAATTTTTGGGAATTTTTTTGTAAGTCTTTGATATACTAATAAAAAAAATCCCCCCCCCATTTGATATAAGAATCGCCATTTTAGGATTCTAAAACATGCCTAATATCAATGTAATAACATAAAAACATAAAACAACATTTCAAGTAGAATAAAAACATTCAAATAGAATGAAAGGAGTGGACCCCATGTGCAAAATACAGTGATAAAAACTGAGGGTGAGATAAAATTAAAACCTTTATATTTAGGCAGAGAAGGAAGAAAGGGGAGAAAGAGGAATGGAAAGAAAAAGGAAGGAAGGAAGGAGAAAGGAAGGAAGGAAGGAAGGAAGGAAGGAAGGAAGGAAGGAAGGAAGGAAGGAAGGAGAGAATGGAAGGAGAGAATAGAAGGAGAGAATGGAAGAAAAGGGGGAAGAAAAGGGGGAGGAAGGAAAGAGTGGGGGAAGGAATGAAAGAAAGGAGTGAAAGAGAGAGGGAAGGTTGGCCACAGCAGTGCATGGTGGCTACAGCTAGTTAATTATAAATGCAAAGGCAAATCATTTCTATCTTCTGTTCTATCTTTTTTGTTTTTCCTTTCTTTCCTTGTTCTGCCTCAGGTAATGAAAACAAAAAAAAGTTTGGGTTTTTAGTAACTTCCCCAGACACCAAAGGCTAAAACATCATTTAATTAATGGAAACCTCTTCTCTTCCTGATTCTGGTAAGCCACTCAGCATGACAATACATTTCTTGTTCAACAGCCTACACTTTTGTTCTAGCTTTCGGTATCACTCTTCTCCATCAGTTGATATATTGTTCATCTTGGAAACATGGCTCTAATCAGGCATTTGCTTTCCTGTTGCTGTTACACAGAACAATAGTATCATAGAGGCAGAAGAGACTACATGGGTCATCCAGTCCAACCCCTTTCCATGTAGCAACACAGAATCAAAGCACTTCCAACAGATGTATTTAAACTGCAATATATGGTCAGTTTACACTCGTATTCTGCTGTTCAATGCATTATATTAGTTTTTCTGCATTTAAAGTCAAAATTTAAGTTCTAAGGATCGTGGATACTGACAGTCCATGCCTGGTGAGCCCAGCTAATTGCCAAAGTTCCCAGATGATGTAAGACTCACCAGCATTGAAGACAAGGACAGAGGCTTTAATATACAATCTGCAGAAGGGATGCAATGTACAGCAAAGGATGCCAAAATGTACAAGCATAAACATATGGGAACATGTGACAATTTTATACAGAAAAAATCCATGCATTAACATAGTCAAGGTTTGATTCTTCCCTCCCCTGCCTGGGTTTGGCTGAGTGCCAAAGCTGGCCACCTGTTCCCCTTGCTCCTGATTGGTCAGGAGATGGCACTGAACTGTCTTGCTCTCGGTCTTGCATTGACATTGCTTGAAATTCACTCCTTCCTGGGTGGAGGAATCCTGAGGCCATCAATCAGCTTTTGGTGGTGCCTCCATGGATGGAGAGGAGTCCCCAGGAAGCAATGCCCATATTCGGAGGCATACTCTGTAGTTCGAAAGACTACAGGTGTCTAAGTATGGGGATGAGAGATTATGAATGTCAGGACATCCAGAATGCCAGAACAATAGATGCTGATCTCCCAAGTCCATTTCCAAACTGGCCTGATGAAGAAAGGTCCATAGAAATGTTGAAATGGCCAAGGTTCCCTATATCTCTGAGAATGGCTGGTTCACACTTGGGACTGATTCTCTGATGGTGACCAGGAAGCAGATCAGTTGGGTGTGCATGTCCATAATGATTGAGCTAAACCCAAGGCTCAGTATGGCATTCTGGAGGTTGTTGCCCCTTGACCAAGGCCAGGCAGACGCTAATGTCCTGTGTCTCAAAAATTCAATATTTTTGTAAGACCCTACTAATAAACTATAGAGCAAAGGATAGGTGAGGAAAGGTAGAAAGGAATATAGTGTATTTAGATTTAGAGTGGGTATACATCTTATAGGAGAGACTGCCGTAATGTTTCCTTTTCCTTTTGGTGGTTAAGCACTGTGGATATGTGCATATCTGGATCAGCAGATACTGTTAGTAATTAAAATAGAATAGACAGAGGTATCGGGCTGTGGTGCAGCTAGCTGGGAGCTCGCTACATTAAATCACTATTGACCAAGAGCTCATGAGTTCGAAGCCAGCCCAGGCTGGAGTGAGCTTCCAGCTATTAGTCTAGCTTGCTGTCAACCTATGCAGCCCAAAAGACAGTTGCATCTGTCAAGTAGGAAATTTAGGTACCGCTTTATGTGGGGAGGCTAATTTAACTAATTTACGGCACCAGAAAACCTTCCAGCAGCATGCAGAAGAATGAGGACGTACTCCATCAAAGGACTCGGTGTCACAAATGGACAGTGAAGTGGCAGCTCCCTATGTGGCCAGAATCAAGCTGGAATCGAGCATACCCTCATGAAGCCAGAAAAACCTGGAATGTTAAATATCCTCTGTTGTATGTCTCATTGGCATTGAATGTTTGCCATGTATATGTGGGTTGTAATCTGTCCTGAGTCCCCTGCAGGGTGAGAAGGGCGGAATATAAATACTATAAATAAATAAATAAATAAAATATGGGAAAGCAAAGGTTTGAGGCAGAAAGGGTGTTAGGCAGTCTGGATGTCAGGGGTATATTAGATATGGAGGGGGTTTGTTTCATAGAGGAGAGTTGGGAAAGAAATTTGTTGCTCCGAACTTCGCTTGCATGTGTGCTGAAATAAAGGGATAACACATACATAGGTGTGTGAAGAGAGGCTAAGGTCTTGTGGCCTGTTTCAGCTGCTTGCTCGTCACAGGACCATGGAGACCCCATGGGTAGCGGGAGAACAATTCCAGTTGGCTGTATATTCCTGGGGTACTTGAAATGCTACAAATCTTAGGGGTGGGTATGGCATGTTTGACAACACTTAGAGCTGCATTATCTAAATCTACACAGATCATATAATGCAGCTTCATATTTCATTATAGGGCAGTGTTGCTGTGGCCATACTTAACCATAAGAACTTGAAACATTTAAAAAAATATTTTGATTCACATTTTCTAACATACATATTAATAAAATCATTAAGCAAGTAAGAAGGGAATGGAATGGGGAAACTTGAAACACTTTTACAGGCTTTCCTCTCATTCACCTTAGACCAAAGCCTTCACACTTTCCAGCTCATGTTTCTCTTTGCTTCCCATTACGTTAGTAAAAAAAATAGCTACCAAAGAGTCGCAAACATATCTTCATTTATGTCCCCTCTTGCTAGTCTGACTTCATGTTTTAATTTTTCTGAAAGAGCTATGGACCATATCCTATTTAACCACTTTTGCCTCGAAAGATTCTCTAATATTTCCATGCTTTAGTTATTTCTAACCTTGCAGTGCTAAACACAAGAACTCATTTGGCAAGCTTTCATTTTCACTTTCAAATATGGAAATGCATAGTAATGCCTTTCTGAAATTAACTTTCCTGCCCAACATAGGACTTATTCATCCCAGAATTTGCAAAGTTTTGAACAAGTTAAGTACATCAGATTCCAATATCCTGTGTCACCAAATCTCCTCCTACATGAAATTGATACTGTATTGTTAATCTTATATATTTAAGTGAGTAGTAATACCATTTAAACATAATAATAATATTTATTTATTTATTTGACCAGTCATATGACCATTTCAAAAATACAACATGAGTAAAAGACAAGGCAAAAAGGAGAGGGACATCTTATTTTCCTGGTTCTTCTTTCAGAAAATGTGCTCTTTTCTTGATAGCTTTCAAAATATAAAGACTTACTCTGTTTATGACGGCAAGAGGAATGTCAGAAGAAGATCGTTTCTGTTGGAGGACCAGCAGTTGGATAATATTGGATGTAAATATCTGTATTGCAGTTCAGTAAATGCTGGACAGTCAATTAAGAAATGTTCAATATCTTCCACAATTTGTTTTCCCCATATGCAGAATCCCTCACTTCTTGGGATGTTACAGTAACACCCGGTTTGCATCATAATACCGAGTTGTTCAAACCTAGCCCTAGTATGAAACAAGTAAATGCATTTTCCCTTATCTTGGCTGCGATTGACTTGAAGGGTGGTATTTTCCAAATTTACTCCCATTATTTGCCTGTTGTTTTTATCCCCAGATATGACTCCCAAACAATTTGTAATTCTTTAGATTTATCTAAAGAAGACGCAGGTTTGCAGTTTGGGAGTGATCCTGGACTCATTGCTGAGCCTGGAATCCCAGGTTTCGGCGGTGACCAGGGGAGCATTTGCACAGTTAAAACTTGTGCGCCAACTGCACCCGTACCTTGGGAAGTCTGACTTGGCCATGGTGGTCCACACTCTGGTTACATCCCGTATAGATTACTGCAATGCCCTCTACATGGGACTGCCTTTGAAGACTGTTTGGAAGCTTCAACTGGTCCAACGGACAGCAGCCAGGTTGATAACAGGAGCAGCACTCAGGGAGCGCACAACACCTCTGTTGTGCCAGCTCCACTGGCTACCCGTTTGCTACCGGGCACAATTCAAAGTGCTGGCTTTAGCCTTTAAAGCCCTTAATGGTTCTGGTCCAACTTACATGTCCGAACCCATCCCCCCTTACGAACCTTCAAGATACTTAAGATCATCCGGAGAGGCCCTGCTCTCGGTCCCACCTGCTTTGATGGGGACGAGAGACAGGGCCATTTCAGTGGTGGCTTCTCGGCTTTGGAACGACCTTCCTTACGACATCAGATCAGCCCCCTCCCTCCTGACATTTCGCAAGAAGGTCAAGATCTGGCTATTTGACCGGGCATTTGCAGATGTAGTATGATTACCAAATTGAGACCTACGGAACGACGACGATGCAATTGGATACCGATTTAATAATGAGATGCTGATATTGTGTTTTTAACATTAAGTGCTAATTTGTATATGTTGGAATTGTGTTGATAATTGTTGATATGTTTGTCTTGGGCAGTTCTTGCCATTTGTACACCACCTCAAGTCGCCTTTGGGCTGAGAGAGGCGATCTAGAAGCAAAGTAAATAAATAAATAAATAATCATATTTTTCCCTCTTGTATTACTTGAGACAGTTTTGAAACTTGTCCTTTTGCTTTACTTATGCTGCCAATACAATTTGTTTTCAAATAGAATTAAAGCTCTTGGGAGACCTTCTGTTCTATTTTATTTTTCCTGAAAGGAATTTATATGCATTAGTTGCAGGCATGGTGGGTCTATTGGTTGAAGGGCTTCATCCCATAGGCTTTGGGCTATTTCCTTGGACTTAGGAAACTGAGCCCCATGAAAGTCCCATGGAGGACATCTCATGATGAGAGGGCATCCCTGGTGGGATTTTGTGGGGCTCCATTTCTGCAGCGCATGGAAATGGAGCATGAAGCCCATCTTCAGTAGTTGGGTGTTACCCAAATCCAACAGCTTCAAGATGAGAGAAAATGGGGGAGAGATGGCTAAGGATGTGGAACGTCTGGCCATCCCTCAAGAGAGGAAAAAAAGATGGAGAGAATGGGTTAAAACTGTTCTCTCTCCTTTCCCCTACTTTCCTCCTCTTTCCCCTCACTCCATCTGATGAAGTCCTAACTTTACTTTTAAGTTGGTCTAGGCTACATCAATACTGTAGAATGAATGCAGTTTGATACAACTTAACTGCCATGGCTCAATTTTATGGAATCCTGATTTTTTTTTTTTAGTTTTGTGAGGCATCATCACTCATTCACAGACAAGGCTAAAAATGTGGTGAAACTACAGATCTCATTGTTCCATTGCATTGAACCACGTCAGTCAAAGTGGTGTCAAACTGTATTCATTCTACAATGCAAATGCACGCATGGCCACAATAATCCTTTTCGACTATCAAAGAGCATGGACAAGTGGCCACAGAACAACCAGTTGATGATTATGCATCTAGATTTGGTCTGTGAAGCTCCCGCAATTGACCTTGAGTTTAGGAAACCACTCATGAGATCCAAACTACAGAGTAACGGGTAAGAATAGCTCTCCAGCATAAATAAAACCTGAAGTTGTCTACATCAAATACTTTAGAAAGGGAAAAAGAAAAAGATGCCTCCCTCATTCCCCAGCCTTCTTTACTAAGCATGTTTCATAAGGCATCCCCATACAATATTAATCTGGCTTCCTTTTTCTGAACATCTTGAGACCATTCACTGGTGGCAGAGGGAGAGGAAAACATGCAATCGTTTAAAGAGGGGAAGCTATTTAGATTTCTTCTGAAGCTTTTCAAAGTGGGCTAAAGAGGGGCATATTTGCTGCTGGGATTGGGACGCGGCCAAGCTAACTTGGCAAAGTCGAGAAGAAAAGGGAGTCAACACAATTTTGTCAAACATATTCCTACTGTGAATTATGGATGAACCGAGAGCTGCGTGCCGCTTCTGATTTGCATCACTGCTGTCAATTTGGAATTGCCTGTTGTTTAAAAACTAAAAGCCATTAATATCAAGCTGAAAGCAATCTTTCCCAGGAGTGACTGGTGATCCACAAGTCAATGGGACAGTGTATCCACTCCATGTTTCAGGTTGAACTTTTGTCATGGGTTACCCAAAAGAGCTTTCTTCAGACCCCAGATGATGAGTTCCAGTTAGTGTCAAAGGAATCGTAGAAACATAAGGCTATCTGACATGCAAGAATATCCAATCCAGGCATTCCTTACAGGTAGCCTCTCTTTAAAAACTTCCAAAAAGGGGACATCATCAGATTCCAAGGCAGCATAATTTATTGTTGAACTGCTCTCATAAACAAGAAGTTCCTCCTAATGTTATGTAGCCTATGCTGCACATTGAATTCACAGAGAAGTTTAACCCTACTGACACGGATATACCCTTAGCTATTTAGTGGGTGGAGGTTGGCAAGGGATACCCACACAGTATCTACATTTGCTCTTTTCCCCAAATATTCAACTGGAACTGAATGCTACCTAGATGTCCTCAATTCTCCCTAGCCTAGACTTTTGGGGCAGGCAGTGCATTCATGCTGAGAAGTCTACAGAGGACGAGGACAGAAGATAAGCTGATGCTCCGTGGAAGCATTATGCTCTGCGAACAATGAGATAATTCCTTTGATATTGTCCTCTAACTCAAGAAAATAGTAGAAAGATGAAGTTCTACATGGAGAAGATCAAAGATATGATCAAAGCAGTTGGGCATCTAATCATAAAAGCAGTCCAAGCTGGTTCAAATGCCAGTCAAATTATCAAAAACAAGAAGTAGGTGGACACATTCTGCTAGGTGAAGAGGCACAATTGCCCTCTTTAAATACCTCAAGGGGTATCCCAGAGAGGAGGAGTCAGGCTTGTTCTTTGCTGCTCCAGAGGCTAGAACTAGGTCTACTTCTTCCAAGTTACAGGATGGTAGGTTTTGGCTAAATGTTAGAATGAACTTATTGACAGTAATAGCAGTTGGGCAATGGGACCAATTGCCTGGAAAGATGGAGTGTCCTTCTCTGGACATCTTCACAAAAGATGATAGGCAACTAGCTGCTGGTATTGTTCTAGCTGGAGATCCTGCATTGACCAAGAAATGGAAGGAAGAAAACTAAGCACTGTCTTTCACACATGTGCCCACAGAGAGAGAGGGGGTGGGGGAGGAGAATGAATTAAAGGTATCTATCTATAACACTGCTGAATATGTTGTATGCCTCTGTCCTTTTAGATCCCCGTCCTTGCATAATAATATGCACTGGCCCAGTGAACCAAAGTTGGAGACATGCAAATGATGTGTGTTCTTCCAAGGTTCACTCAGGTTACCACTGCCATGAGTGGCTACTCATGCAAGACACAAAAAACCTCACAGAAAATATAAGTATTATGGCTCTGCTATTCTGCTTGGAAAATTGATGCCTTTATCTTGAGCGCCAACTGCAAGTTCATCCAAGAAAATGAGATTGTCAGTCCTTGTTGTCATTTTTACATCAATGAGTATGATGTATTCTCCTGGCACCAGGTCATCAGGACATTTTTATCCTTTGACATCAAACCAACTTTATTTATTTGATGCTTTAAACTCTCCCACAACAGATCAGAAGGTTTACAATCACTTACTGCATGAGGAAATCCTGGGAAATTCCTGAGATCTGTTGTCCTCTATACATTGTGGCCCCCCTTCTATATAATTTGTGACCCCTGAGATGGCTAAAACCTAGAGAAAAGTGCTCAACTGAAAAAACTGATGGTGCAGGTTGAGCATCTCTCACACTGAATTGCAAAAATCCAAAAAACCTCTGAAATCCAAAACAGTTCACATAGTTCGGATAGTGAGCCCTTTGCTTTCTGATGGTCTGATATACACAAATTTTGTTTCATGCACAAAGTTATTAAATATTGTGTATAAAATTGCTTTTAGGCTATTTGTATAATGTGTATAAGAACAATTAACAAATGTATGTTTAGACTTGGGTCCCATCTCCAAAATATCTCTGGACTCCTTGCAAATGCAGATATTCCAAAATCCCCCCAAAATATCCAAAATCCCAAACACTTCTGGTCCGAAGCATTTCAGGAGGGAAACAACTTGGAAAGTATTTTTACAAACATAACTAATCCTCTAATGACCTCCTTTTTGCATAAGAATCACCTTCCTACAGCTTCTTACTGGGAGAACAGTGGGAAAGAAGCAAGGTCAAGACAAAGATGCTGTAATTCCGCTGCAATTGTGACTTGCTTACCTTTTGTGATAAATGGCTTGTTGTAATAATGTATGTGAAGCACTTTTGTCACTCCAAAACACTATACAAATGTGAAAGCATATTATCATCAAATATCCTAAAGGCATCAGGTCCTGTTTGATTTTGGAAGCTAAGCAGAGTCAGTCCTAGTTGCGTGTGTATGGGTGATACACCTCCCCCCATGTTACCAAGAACACACCAACACAAGTAGTTGGAGTAAAATATGGCCACAACTCATTTATTGATAACAGGAACAAGGGTTGTCAGCCATGCATGTCCGAAGATACTTACATCCCTGGGTGCCACCAGCATACTGCCGGTTCCCGTAAGCACGGCCCCCCAGGTGGCCGGGCGTTATGCCCCCTTCCAACCAGGGGCAATACACCACCCCAATCCAGGGGCCATGCCACATGCCCAACACAGAGTTGTGACAAGATAAACACACAACAGCAAGAGCAGCTAATCAAATACAGAGCAAGATGAACACCAAACAACAGCAAGCTAAGCTAACAAATGTGAAGCAATGCTACATGCAGGGAGGGTGGGTGGAAAAGCTGATGCAGGCCCAGTGCCTGCTGGAAGGCCTCGGGCAGCCTTAAGTAGGCTGCCCGGGTGGAAGAGAAGGCTGCCCCCCACTACAAGCCAGGTCAGGGTGGAGCCAGCTCCACAATTGGCCAGCTGGCTCTGGAGGCAGGAAAATCTCCCACCACCGGCCCCCAAAGTAGGGAGGGTGTCAGTCTACCTTGTCTAGGTAGGAAGTTCCAGAACCTGAGGTAGGTAAAGGTAAAGGTTGTCCCCTGACATTAAGTCCAGTTGTGTCCAACTCTGGAGGTTGGTGCTCATCTCCATTTCTAAGCTGAAGAGCCGGCATTGTCAGTAGACACCTCCAAGGTCATGTGGCCAGCATGGCTGCATGGAGTGCTGTTAACTTCTCGCCAGAGTGGTACCTATTGATCTACTCACATTTGCATGTTTTCAAATTGCTAGGTTGGCAGAAGCTGAGGCTGACAGTGGGAGCTCACAACACTCCCCAGATTCGAACCTGCGATCTTTCGGTCAATAAGCTCAGTTTAATCCACTGCACTGAGGGCTCCATAACGAAGCCTGAAGAGCATTATCAAAATGGACCTCCAGGTGTATTTGTGATGGTGGTGGGAAAGAAAGAAGAGCCTCTCCAGCAGATCCCAATGCATGAACACAGCCCTTCGAATAACCCTGACCTGATTGTGTAGTGCTTTGAAATTCATGACTTTGAGTTGTGCATGGAAATGGCCTGTGAACTACTGGTGATGTTGCAACAAGGGAGTTGTGTGATCCTTATAATCGAATTTCAATTGGTTGTACAGCACTTAGAAATATAGTCAAAAAACCTCCTTTCCAAGCTAGATATTAAACCTCTCTTTGTCTCAGGATGAGCCAATACTTTGCTGTCTCTCTGGATCATTATGAGAGATGAAATCCACTTGTGTCCCATGTCACAAGGGAAGCCTCTTTTCGAAAGAAGTGCTCTCTTCTCCAGGTCTTGGGTCTGCCTTCAACAAATGAGCACACAACCGGGTAAACAAGAAAGATGTGCTGGTAGAAACCTTTTCTTTTCCCATCCCTAAAATGGATTTGACAGTGACAGTAACAAACAGCAAAGTGCTCTTTCTGACTGACGTAGATTTCCACCCAGGAGAAGAAGTTTCCATCAAGGAGGATAGAAATGTCACAGGAGGTGTTGGGGATTGTGGAGACATCCTATATATTGTGTGTTTTGGGCAAAGACAAGGGCCATCAGAAAGAAAGAAAGGTGCTAATGCACCTGAAACATGTTTCTGCAATAGAGCGACTGTCCTTCCACAACGTCTCCAGTAAAACATGATAAAGTTGAGTGACATTCTGCCTTGTTACTTCTGAAATGCCAAGCCAAAGGATGATTGGGAGGAAGCCTGGCTGTTTGTGCCTACAGGCTTGCAGCTGCTACAAATCATGAAACATCCCTTACCTCCGAGGGCAAAGAAGGCAAGGGGAAATGTTTGCTAATTTTAAGCCAGAGAGAAAAGATATGATCTCCTATTAAATTAACACAGCAGTGGTCTAAAGGGGGGGAAGCTCACCTGAACATCCCTGACATATTATTCCTGATGGGACACAGATTATCTGGCTTTTCTTTTTGGAATGCAATGCATACCCCAGGCAAATGTAATATCTAGAGGAGTGCTTCAATTTACAAAGTGCTCTCTATGGGAAATAAGCGCAAAGGGGGCTTTCTGGAAACTAATCCCTTTTAAGGCTATCTAAATAAAGGACAGGCACATTAAATTTTCAGCAGTTTGCAAAGATACAGAATGGAGAATGTTGCCTGGCTCAACAGCAGTATGTGTGAAAAAAGATCTTGGAATCCTCATGGACAACAAGTTAAACATGCCAGCTGCGCCCATACCTTGGGAAGTCTGATCTGGCTACGGTCGCCCACGCTCTGGTCACATCCCGAATAGATTACTGCAACGCACTCTACGTGGGGCTGCCTTTGAAGACAGTTCGAAATTGCAATTAGTCCAGCGGGCGGCAGCCAGATTGCTAACGGGAGCTACATACAGGAGCATACCACCCCCTGTTGTGTCAGCTCCACTGGCTGCCTGTCCAATTCTGGGCTCAATTCAAAGTGCTGGTTTTGACCTTTAAAGCTCTATACGGTTCTGGCCCAGCTTACTTGTCCGAACGCATCAGCCGCTATGTCCCACCTCGTAATCTAAGATCATCCGGGGAGGCCCTGCTCTCGCTCCCGCCTACGTCTCAGATGAGGCTGGTGGGGACGAGGGATAGGGCCTTCTCGGTGGTGGCTCCCCGCCTGTGGAATGCGCTTCCTATTGATGTACGATCCACCACGTCCCTCCTGGCCTTCAGGAAAAAAGTAAAATCCTGGCTGTGGGACCAGGCATTTGTACACCAACACAAGGCAGCATTTTAGATTGGTTTTTAATGAAAGTGGGTGATTATGGCCAATGTTTTTATGGACTGAACATTGTTTTAATCCAGAGTGAATGTGTATGGTGCTAATGTAGTTATATTTTAATGTATTTTAATGTATTTTAATTGTTGAAGGGTTTGGGGGTTTTATATTGTTATTATGTGGGCATCGAATATGCCGTACTGTAAGCCACTCTGAGTCCCCCCTTGGGGGTTGAGAAGAGCGGGGTAAAATCCCGAAATAAATAAAATAAATAAATAAATAAATAAACATGCACCAACAATGTGATGCGGTGTCAAAAAAGGCCAATGGGATTTTGGTCTGCATCAATAGGAGTCTAGCATCCTATTGGGCAATTCTTTTTCCAAGGGGCCACACGAGAGCCAAAAATATTATGGAGGGCCGCACCGAAAGGCTGAACTACATTCTACATAATATCAATTGAATTTCTTTAATAATAATCTTAGGCAGAGAGTTCCACTGCTGAACAGCTCTCATAGTCAGGAAGTTCTTCCTAATGTCTCGGGGAATCTTCTTTCTTGTAGTTTGAAACCATTGTTCCATGTGCTAGTCTCTAGGGCAGCAGAAAAAAAGCTTGTTTCCTCCTCCCTATGACTTCCTCTCAAATATGTACAGTATACATGGCTATCATGTCTCCTCTCATCCTCCTCTTCTTCAGGCCAAACATGCCCAGCTTTTTAAGCTGCTCCCCATTCCCACTTGCCTCAAACAGACAAGAGTTTTTTATCCCTCTCTGGACATTAGACCACAGATATAAAAACAGACAGTTCTCAAGGCCATTCGGTGCTTAATCAAGGTGGCCAGGGGCTGGCATTAGCCTCACCACACCCTGACATTATTCTAATATAAAACAGGCAGTGAGTAAGCACCATAAAAACAAAATAAAAACACAGCCTCCACACAGCCTCCCCTGACCTTAGCAGCCTGGAGCAAGGCATCCCTAAAGGGGAAAGGACTGAAAGAGGAAGAGAAGGGACGAAGGAGAGAAGGAAAGAAAAAGGGTAAAGAAGGAAGGAAATAGGGGGGAAAGGGAGGAGGGAAACAGGGAGAGAGAAGGGGTGGAATGAAAGGAAAGAGAGAGAGAAAGAAGGATGGAAGCAAAAAGTCAAGGAAAGAAGGAAAGAAGTAGAGAAGGAAGAAATGAGACAAAGAAGATAAAGAAAGGGGGGAAGGAAGGAAAGAGGTACAGAAGGAAGGAAGGAGAAAAGGAAAGAAGAAAAGGGAGGGAAGGTGGAGGCAAGAGAAGGCCGAGGGCACCCATGGACGGAGGCCAGGCCCCTGGATCCCTCCATTTTCCCCACATGCCCACACAAGCTCGGTGGAGGCGAGAGAAGCCCGGAGGCACCCAGGGATGGCCAGGCATTGAGGCCAGTAGGAAGACATCCACTCACCATGCAGGACAGAACAGAGGGTGAGTCTCTTCTTCCACGTGGCTTTGCCTCCGCAGCTCCTCCTCCTGACTACCCACATGTCTGTGGGAAGAGCAAGAGGAGGAGCCTACCAGGACTGCCACTTGGCTAGCTCAGGGGGTGGGGCCGGTCGGTAGCCATTTTGGAGGAGGTTGCCCTACGAGGGCCGATCAGAATCGGCTGTCGGGTCTCATCCGGCCCGTGGGCAGGTCACATCCCAGGGAAATCCCCCTATATTCTGCCTTGGTTAGCCACACCTAGATTCACACTGTGTCCAGGTCTTAAAGAGGATTTTGACAAGCTGGAATGTGTCCAGAAAAGGGTGACTAAAATGATCAAGGGTCTGGAGAACAAGCCTTATGAGGAGCGGCTGAAAGAGCTGGGCATGTTTAGCCTGCAAAAGAGAAGGCTGAGAGGAGACATGATGAGGGCCATGTATAAATATGTGAGAGGAAGTCATAGGGAGGAGGGAGCAAGCTTGTTTTCTGCTGCCCTAGAGACTAGGATGCAGAGCAATGACTTCAAACTACAAGAAAAGAGATTACTCCTGAACATTAGGAAGAACTTCCTTACTGTGACAGCTGTTCAGCAGTGGAACTCTCTGCCCTGGAGTGTGGCGAAGACTCATTCTTTGGAGGCTTTTAAACAGAGGCTGGATGGCCATCTGTCAGGGGTGTTTTGAATGGAATTTTCCTGCTACTTTGCAGGAGGTTGAACTGGATGACCCACGAGGTCTCTTCCTTCTGTGATTCTATGATGCTTATGTGAAATCCACAACTAGAATACTGTTGATCTGGATTCAACTTGTTCACCTGGCATCCATTGGTTTAGAACAGAGTTTACTTAGGCACCCCCTATTCACTTCCTCTCATGAAATATCATAAAAATAAATAATAATAATAATATTTTATTTATATTCCACCCTTTCTTCCTGAGGAGAGTCAGAGCAGATTACAGTTTATACAAACACAATCACGGGCCAATGTCCAATACCTTGACACCATTAAGAGAAATTCACAGAGATTCTCAGACAAACACAAAGGCAAAGTCTTCCCCTTTCATCTCCAGCTTCTGGAGGCGATGCTCAACTTCCAGCTCTGGGGAAGCTGTTCATCTCCTTTTTTAAGATGAGAAGCCTGCATTGTCCATAGACACCTCCTGATTCTGTGGCCAGCATGACTGCTTAGAGTGCCTGTTTGTCTTCCCTTTGAGGTGGTATCTATTGATCTACTAACATTTGCATGTTTCTAGACTGCTAGGTTGGCCTGAGGCTTGTCTTCAACCTTCAGGCCAGCAAGTTCAGCAGCTCAATGGTTTAACCCATTGTGCCACCCCCCCCCCCAAACAACCAATATTTGAATAGTGCCCAAGCATTAACTGATGGATGACCATCTCCCTGCAGTTCATGAAATGGCTGTGGCATACTACATAAGCTTGTCATTAAAATTCAAGGAATCCAGGGAACAAATGGATAAAAGCGTGATGCATCAATGGACTGAAAAGGTGGGTGGAAAGCAGGCATGTCAGCAGACATTTAAAAGACAGAATCAAACTAAATCCAAATTTGTTTCAAGTGCAGTCCTGAAAAACGTACAAACTGGCAAGGCCTCTTATTCTTCTTCAAAATCTTCCTTTCCTGATCAAGAGAATTACTTGGTTGAATTACCATAGAATGGACCTAATTGGTATCATGTGTTATAATGAGATGGTAATGGATATATTCGTATACAAAAGGGATATAGGGAGGCAAATTAGAATGGCAATCGTATTTTGTTCTCTGAGAGAATGCCTTTCAGTCCCTAATCATTGTATGGTTATTCCTCCCTCATTTATTTATTTTGGAACGTTTACATGATATCCCTATGTAGGATCAGTAACCATGGCAGTACACAAAATCCAGAGAGAGAAGACAAACCATGATTCCAGATCCAGAAATACTCGGCATTTCAAGTTACCGTATTTTCTGGCATATAAGATGACTGGACTTTTAAGACGATCCCCAACTTTTCCAGTTAAAATATAGAGTTTGGGACATAAGACTACCCCTCTTCCAACACACACCAAATAAAAATTTAAAAAGCATCAGATTTGATTTCAATATGGCAATTTTCCTATTACTATACCTGCTTCTCTGCCTCCCATATCTTGCACATGCGCACCTGAACTGCTTCACTGCAGTCTTCAGGAGTGAGATCTGAGAGGCAGAGGAGGAGGTATGGTAAGGGGATACAAGGGCAGACCAGACAGTTAAAAGAGGTGTGTTTTTCTGGGCCCAGAGCCACTCATTCTCTTTTTCCATACCCCGGATGCCCCGGGCACCTGCAGCTTGCTCCACCCTTCACCTACACCTTCCCGGTGAGGGGCCCCTTCACCTCATCATTGTGACCGCATTAAGTCCACGAATCCTGATTAATGGATTTTCTTGTACCGTACTTGTACAGCATCGCCCTTAATGCTTTCATACAGTTGCTGCATACGGCAGGGGCGCAGACACTGCCATTTTTGAGCTCCCCCCACCATAAGTTTCAGCAAACACTCTATAAGATGACCTCCGTGTATAAAGACAACCACTGACTTTTGAGAAGATTTTCTTGGGTTAAAAAGTAGTCTTATACGCCAGAAAATACAATAAATAACTTTTAAAAGTTTCTGTTTGAAGCATGACAGATTGAAACTCTGTTAGATACAGAGAAGTGTGTAACATGAGGTTACAGTTACTTCTAAGACCTAGTTTGGAAGTGCTTTTCTGTCCGTGTGAGAACTGAGGGGAAATGCGGATTTCCCCCCATTTCTCATGCGGAGGACAGAAATGTGCTTGCAAACTGGATTAAAGAACCCAGGGAAAGCCAAACTGGGGGGAAAGAACTGAGGGTTAAAGAACTGGGGGGAAAGCCGGACCTTGGCAAAGTGCACCTTCTCTGATGGCCCCGTTGCAAGGAGAGGGTGCTGAAAGGAGGCACTGCCGACCTTCCCTGTGTAAAACATGGCCCCAGATGGCTTTCTCCAAGTCCAGATGGCCTGGATGGCTTTCTCCAAGTCCCCCGAGCCTTCTGCCAATGCCATGACTCTGCTGGAGATCGGGGCGCTGTGTTCAGCTTCAACAGCCAATAGCTCCAGAGGAAAAGCAAGGTAAGAACTGGGAAGACGCGGTGGGCTCGGGGACAGTTGGGGCTGCTGTAGGAAGCTCTGGAAAGAAAAGGAGAGAAGGTGGAGATAGGCCATTTTAGCCAATTCCTTTCCAAAAATGGCGGCGGTGGCTTCGAAATTGGGAATTCACTTCCGGGTTGCTTACATCGCTTCAAAAACATTTCAAAAGTGAATTAATTTTGAATTTATTCCGATTTTCATAGCATTCCAAAAAACCTAACCAGGCCTAGTAAATATAGTTAAGATTTACCCTCAGGCTTCATCTACACTGATTATTTAATGCAGTTTCAAACTGGTATTGAGGAAAGGGGTTTCCCTTCACAGGTGATTACTTAGGAAATCCTAGAACCAGTTAAAGCCACAGATGGTGATTACACAAACTATGTGCATTAAAAGCTTTCTTTCATATGTTTACATTGGAGTTTGTTGTCTAGTTGCCACAGTTTGAAGCTAGCTTTGAACTGCACTAAATGATTAGTGTACATGGGGCCTCAGATAGGGAGATGTTCTCACGGCCAAATCAACTTCCATCTCCTTCCAAGTTTGTTTGGATCAGTGATTCCCAAACTGTACTGTAGTTTTCCAGATGTTTTGGACTTTGACTCTCAGATGCTCCAATGCTTTGGTTAATAATAAGGGATTCTGGATGCTGGAATAGCAGTTTGGAAAACACTGGCTTAGACCATGGCCGTTTCCTTGAGGGCTTGCCATCTATTGGATGTACAATTGTGGAGCCACACACACGAAAGTGTTAACCTGCACACATGCAATGCAAGCTTAGTCAATATCATCTCTTCTAAGAGCCCAGAATACAAAATCAATATGCTACCAAAATATGCACACACATCCTCAGGAATGCATTCGTTTCCAAACCCCATGTGTTTTCATAACATGAGCCCAAGCACTAAATAAGAACAGGCATGTAATTCTTCGGTGGTTTTCTTCTTGAAGGAACAAATGAGTAATTAATGCATTTTTCTTCCTGTTGTAAGAAAGTCTTCAAAATACCACAGAATGTTCAAAGCTTATTCAACATTTGGGGTTTTATTCCAGGCTAAAATTGCACAGGGTTGATTTTAACAGGATATTTTTCAGTACAGGAAACAGCATTGTTTGAGCAGAAATAGGAAAAGCTGTTGTCTGAGCAAATCAGCTATGTGCAGAATAAACTTCCAAAGACAGCATTTTCTGAAATGGAAAGATTTAGAAATTATTTCTGCACATAATTATTAGTTTCCCTGCAGAAAGTGCCCTTCTATGAACTTTGTGAAGAATGCATCCTGGCCTGATGATAATCATTGCAGTTCAGGAATATTCCTAATCCATACTCACAAGCCAAATGTGGGCTAGGAAAAACTACTGTTAGGTGGATCTGTAATTGGCTAAGCAAACAAACCCAGAGGGTGCTCACTAATGCTTCCTCTTCATCCTGGAAAGAAGTGACGAGTGGAGTGCCCGAAGCAGGGTTCCGTCCTGGGCCCGGTCCTGTTCAACGTCTTTATAAACGACTTAGATGAAGGGTTAGAAGGCAGGATCATCAAGTTTGCAGATGACATTAAATTTGGGAGGGATAGCCAATACTCCAGAAGACAGGAGCAGATTCCAAAACGATCTGAACAGATAAGAGAGATGATTGGCCAAAACTAACAAAATGAAGTTCAAGAGTGACAAATGCAAGATACTCCACTTGCAGAAAAAAATGAAATGCAAAGATACAGAATGGGAGATGCGTGGCTCAACAACAGTACATGTGGAAAAGATCTTGGGATCCTTGTGGACAACAAATTAAACATGAGCCAACAGGATTTTGGCCTGCATCAAAAGGAGTCTAGTGTCTAGATCCAGGGAAGTCATGCTCCCCATGCTCTATTCTTCCTTGGTTAGACCACACCTGGAACATTGTGTCCAATTCTGGGCACCACAATAGAAGAGAGATGTTGACTCTAAGCTGGAATGTGTCCAGAGGAGGGCGACTAAAATGGTCAAGGGTCTGGAGAACAAGCCCCATGAAGAGTGGCTCAAAGAGTTAGGTATGTTTGGCTTGAAGAAGAGAAGGCTGAGAGGAGACATGATAGCCATGTATAATATGTGAGAGAAAGTCATAGGGAGGAGGGAGAAAGCTTGTTTTCTGCTGTCCTGGAGACTAGGATGTGGAACAATGGCTTTAAACTACAACAAAGGAGATTCCATCTGAACATTAGGGAGAACTTCCTGACTGTGAGAGCTGTGTTCAGCAGTGGAACTTTCTGCCTTGCTGTGTAGTGGAGGCTCCTTCTTTGGAGGTTTTGAAACAGAGGCTGGGTGGCCATCTGTTGGGGGTGGTTTGAATGCAATTTCCGTGCTTCTTGGCAGAAGGTTGGACTGGGTGGCCCACGAGGTCTCTTCCAACTATGATTCTATGACTGTTTCTCTTATGCGCCAACATCATGGGGAATATTGCGCTATGTCAAGTTCTCACATACATTCTATCATTAATTGTTTTCTTCAATATTGCATTCAAACACCAGAATCATAACCATGCTGATTTATCATCTTGTGCCAACATTTTGTATCTCAAGGATACTTACATTTGCTTCTGTACCATTTTAAATTACAGTATTGCTTCACATCTTTCCATTTTGATTGGTTTCATATGACAGCTGCCTTTTAATGGTTTTATTATTTATTTATTTATTTATTTATTTATTATATTTATATCCCGCCTTCCTCGATCCCGAGGGGAACTGAAGGTGACTTACAGATAGGCAATAATTCAATGTCTTAACAACAATATACAATTAAATAAACATTTAAATTACATTAAGATCAAAATTAAAATACTTTAAAACATTTTTAAAACATTATAGTTACTATAAAATCACACTATCCTCAATCATAATCCAGGTCATTCCAGTAGTCATTGCACATAATTTCAGTCTTTCTATTGCACTATGGTCCTTCTCTGAAGGCTTGATTCCAGAGCCGCATTTTCACTCAGGAGGGAGGATGCTGATCTAACATCACTGGAGAGGGAGTTCCATAGCTGAGGGGCCACCACTGTGAAGGCCTTGTGTCTCGTTCCCACCAGTTGCACCTGCAAGGGAGGTGGAACTGAGAGCATGGCCTCCCCAGATGATCTTAATCTCCATGATGGTTCATAGGGGAAGATACGTTAAGATAGGTAAACTAGGCCGGAACCATTTAGGGCTTTATAGACTAAAGCCAGCACTTTGAATTGTGCTCGGTAGCACACTGGCAGCCAGTGGAGCTGACATAACATTGGGGTTGTATGTTCCCTATATGCCATTCCAGTGAGCAATCTGGCTGCCGCCCGATGGACCATTTGGAACTTCAAAGGCACAGAGCACTTTGCAGTACACTATTTAGGATGTAAACAGAGAATGGGACATTTTACAAGCCACATCATGCATATTCTGTTTTTGCTACGATTGAAGAATGGCCTGGGTTGGATTTAAATTAAGCAGACACAAAGAGACACAATTTTACCCCATGGGTATTTTAGTTACTTCTCAATAACATATTGGGGTTGGTGTGGACAGCTAGACTGGTTCCAACTTGAACTGGTTCTAACTAGGCTTGTGTATTTCAGCTGATGCCAAATAGGGGAGGGGGAGCCGTGATCGGCTGCCACATGATCCCGTAATGAATGAAAAAACATGATGGCTGGACCCTTGCCATTACAGCCATTCAACTAAGCTGAAGATGCTGCATTAGCCAAAGGAGAACAGCTTAAAAGGATCCACGCACAGGCCTAGTTCTAACTATCCAAATAGGCCCGTACTGCCATCTCCATTTCCCAGCACCCCGCAGTACTACCAAGTGCAATACACCATTAATGTGCAATACACCACGCACATAAATGAACAACATTGTACTTGAAAAACCAGGTGTATATTCATTAATACACAACTTGTGAACATACATGATGGCAACATGTGAGCTAACTTGAACTAAACATTCTATATTGAATGAAAACATCTGCCAACTTCCACAGGAGAACTTCCACAGGAGAACTTATACACACTTTTAACTGCAGGGCAGTTACTAGTTTGTGCTGTAACTGCTTCTGAAAAATATATACATTGTATTATAAAACCTGCTGTGATTTTTTTTCTTTTAAAACCTCTTATCTGCATTAAAATGGAGCAAACCCTTTCAAAAAATTGCCTAGAGATGAGAAAATGGTTGAAATCTATTGTTTTCATGTACAGTGGACAGGCAGGAGAAATAGTCCCTTCAGAATGTCTCTGTGGAACTAACAATAGATCCAGACCAAAAGGGTCACTGGCGTTATCCAACACCCAGCTGAACCCTCTTCATGGGAACCCATCCAAACCATGCCAACACCACTGCCATCCATTGTTAAGACAGACAAGACCCATTGTCTTACTCCAGACAGGTAGGAATGGAGTAATTAGCACCCATTAAGCAGAAACCTACCCACATCTCTTCCTTCACAAACCCAGGAGAGGTGGACCAAGAAACAACCACAAGACTCGAAACTGAAGTCCTTCCAGACCCAAAAACCTATCAGCAGCAGCAGATTTCATGGCTCATACAACCAGTCTACTGAACCTGAGGGACATTTTTCAGAGAACACCTCTCTGGGAATCTCTAGGTCCTTCCATGTAATTTTAAGGTCAACTTCCAGCAGAAGTGAACCATAGCATCATGCTGGAAGACCTAGACATTTCTTGTCTGGTAAAAAATAGCATTTTCTTTATTTGTGGTATTTCACATTTGTGAGAGTGCTTTGCCCCTAATTCCAGTGAATGTGGAAGGCTGATTGTATTGTAGTCTTGAGTAAAGCCATTTACACTGTAGGGATTTACTTATGCATTGACTCAAAATTCAAAAATTGATTGAATAGAAATAACCAACAGAATCATCACCAAATAAAACCCCATAATTTGAATAGCATCTTACTTAACCTTTGTATCCAGCCCTGCTAGAGAGAACAAAACCCATTCTTGTGGCTATTTTGCCAAATGGCAGTTCTTTTTCTAGACCCAGCAAGTATTGTCAACCCAGACAGATGTCTTCTAAGGAATGGACGAATGGCAGTCAATTCCTTTTCCCTCAATCCGCTAAGAAGCCCAGACAAAATGCGAGTGACATTTGCTCACCGCTGAGCCAAGGCAGGAATGGAGACGGCTTTGTTCATAGCTGGGGTGAAAGACCCCTTGCCTCATTACGATCCCTCCTGTGGAACAACATCCACAACCCACAGAGAAGCAAATCTGTCTGCATTGGCAGCCTGGAGATATCAATTCAAGCTAATAGTAGCTCCCGAAAGAAGAAATGGGAGGACTTGTAAGATGTAATATTTTGATTCGGTTATTCTTGCTATAGTCACCGATAATGGAGAGTTTGTATAGTTTCTGCCTTTATGAATCACAGTGAGCGCATAATAGCTATCATTTGCAGAGACCCACATACGGCACATCCTTGGATTTTGCATATGTGTGTCCTGGTGGTCGTCTGGTTTCAAAGCCAGCATGATGTCACAAACAGGGACGGGAAGAAATTGGCTCAGTTTCTCTTTCAACAGGAACTTGCATAATTTAGCATTTTTGAATCGAAATGCAAACGGAAGCCTGGGGATCCATCAAACATCTCATTTCACTGAATGTTGCCATGCCATTGTTCAATTAAAATGCAAACCAAAAAAAAAGTGGCATCCTGTTTGCAGCAGTCTAATTTATGCCACTTTTCTGGTCATTGTGGAGGTGAGAATTGCTATATGTGTATTCAAATGCATTTGAAAGTGAACTTCTTGGAAAGAAGGGGTTTATAATTGCCTTCCTTTGAGGTTGAGTTTGGCTTGCCCATAGCCAAATGAGAATTCGATTGGTAGTCTCCTGGAATCCTAGTCCAATACTCAAACCACTACTCTCCCTGATCATGTAATGATTAATAGCCTCCAACCCCAATTTTTAAGCAATGTGGCCCCACCAACATGGTCACTACCATGTCATTGGAGATCACAAGGAATGATGGAGGCCTGTCTAATTATTTCCTACTTCTGGATGTACTGCAAGGACACAATGTACTGGGATGTTCTGAGGCCCCTGGGAGGCCCCTGTATGCCCAGCTAGAAAACCATTATAATTCACCCTCTGGAATCCAATAAAAAGGATTTGGATTCCAAGGAAAATTGGTCACTCCAGATGACTCTTTTCTCAAATCTGATAAACTGGTGGCTGAAGAAGCCAGGAGGCTCCATCCCCAGTACGACTTGGGCTCATAGATTCATAGAATTTTGCAGCACAAAGGGATCACAAGAGCCATCTAGTTCAAAGCCCCATGCAAGCATTCATAATTGGAGTACTTCCCCAAAAATGCCCACTAAAGTCTTTTTAGATGACTTTCAGAGATGAAGTCTTCATCACTCATAGATGCAGTCAACTCCAATTACATTCTTCCTAATGTTTAGGTTGAAAATATTATAATTAATGTATTGTCAACGGTTTTCATGGCCAGAATCACTGGGTTGTTGTAAGTTCTTCAGGCTGTATGGCCATGTTCTAGAACAGGGCTGTCCAACTTCTACCGGCCCAGGGGCCTGAATTCCGGTCACTGATGACCTGGGGGGCCGTAGGGTCTGCCCCCACCCCCGGCTCCGCCCCCTCTGCCCCCGGCTCTGCCCTCTCCCCCGGCTCCGCCCCCGCCCCGCCCCCGCATGCATACAGTCAAATATAATCTTTTACTGAGATAAAATGCAGGGTGGGCATTCAAAAGGGGCATCCATACAGTCAAATATAATCTTTTACTAACATTAAATGCAGGGTGGGAATTCAAAAGGGGCATCCATACAGTCAAATATAATATTTTACTGAGATAAAATGCAGGGTGGGCATTCAAACGGGGCATGCATACAGTCAAATATAATCTTTTACTGAGATAAAATGCAGGGATAAGGTATTAAATTATTTTAATTTAATATTAAATACATTTAACTCCATCCTCCCCTTTCCCCTTATTTTAATTTAATATTAAATATATTCAATTCCATCCTCCCCCCCCCTTTATTTTTATTTAATATTAAATATATTTAATTCCATCCTCCCCTCCCCGCTTATTTTTATTAAATATTAAATATATTTAAGTCCATCCTCCCCCCCTTATTTTAATTTAATATTAAATACATTTAACTCCATCCTCCCCTTTCCCCTTATTTTAATTTAATATTAAATATATTTAATTCCATCCTCCCCTCTCCCCTTATTTTAATTTAATATTAAATACATTTAATTCCATCCTCCCCTCTCCCCTTATTTTAATTTAATATTAAATATATTCAATTCCATCCTCCCCTCCCCCTTATTTTAATTTAATATTAAATATATTTAATTCCATCCTCCCTCTCCCCCTTATTTTAATTTAATATTAAATATATTTAATTCCATCCTCCCTCTCCCCTTATTTTAATTTAATATTAAATATATTTAATTCCATCCTCCCCCTCTCCCCTTATTTTAATTTAATATTAAATATATTTAATTCCATCCTCCCTCCCCCTTAATGTATCCCATCTCCCCTTATTTCATCTTTAAATATATTTAATTTTATATTTAATACATGAGGGGAGATGGGGAGAGAGAAAGAGGAGCCCCCTGAAGAGCCCCCTGCCTCGGCCTACCTTTTCCAAACGCGCAGGATCCAGGAGTACCCGGACGACGAGAGAGGTGACGACCGACTGAGTCGAAAAAGGTCCTAATCACGTCTGTGGGCCTCAGCGATCCAGTAGTAGAGTAGCCGAAGAGTATCGCGAGAATACGCAATCCACACGGGATTTCGCTGTCAACGGCTGCGTGATCTCGCGTTGACAGCAAAATCCGTGTGGATTGCGTATTCTCGCGATACTTGCTCGAACCCGGAAGAAGGTATTTTTTTAAAAAAAATATTTATTTTATTTTTCAATTTTTATATTTTATTAAAAAGCTTAGGGGGCCGGAGGGAAGGGGCTGGGGGCCGTATACGGCCCCCGGACCGGCAGTTGGGCAGCCCTGTTCTAGAAGTATTCCCATAAAGCCTGAAAAACCTACAACAACCCTATTATTATTATTATTATGCTGACTCCATCTTCTACATGACATCCCTGCTGCTATTTTAAAAATGGCTTCCATGTCACCTTTTAGTCTTTTCTTCCCCAAGCAAAACATACTAAATTCTTTCATGAAAGTTGATACTGCTGATCTTCTTACTTGGGCTTCTCTGGAATTTTTCCAGTATGTAAATATCCTTTTTGACAGCCACTAAAAAGTCAATCCTCTTTGCCTTTTGAGATCTAACAAAGAGATGGAAAACAGAGTAATAGCCATTTGTTAAACAGAAGATGCTTACTAATCACACACCTGATATACAAAAGTGTACCTGTAAACCTCCCAGTGGCAGCAGGGAATCCTTGTTGAACACAACCTTTCAACCACTTTAACTGACCATATTCTTTATGTTCCTTTGATCCGGCTATATTTAAAACTTACCTGGATTTTGCTACCTGGACTACAACACAGTATAACAATATCTGGACAGACTGAGACCTTGACCCAGGACCGTACTTTTCTTTTCTCGGACTAGATTGACTTCTCTGTAACTGCTCCCTTGGATTTTTGTTGCCTACAAGGCATAAAACTAGGATAATTACTGGACACGTCTCTGATTATTCTGGAAGTGGTCATTTTGAGTGGTTGTATTATATAGTAGTTTCCAACCTTTGGTCCTTCAGTTGCTTAGGACTTCAACTCTCAGAAATCCCAGCCAATTTACCAGCTGTTAGGAATTGTGGGAGATGAAGTCCAATTCACCTGGGAATCACTGATAGAAGGTGTATTTGAGGAAGGAACAGGAGGAGATGCAGAGCTCATCAACACTGGTCGGTTAATCTGGAACCAGCCAAGAAAAGGACTGAATATACAGTATCAGTTATTAAGCCTGTGTAGATGAGTCCATACCTACAGAAATGTAGTTACATGCTTTAAAAAATGCATATTTTGGTGGGAAAGAACACACACAAATATGTATATTAGAGAATATGTTCTATCAATAAATCTTTTAAAATGAGGACTGGATGAGGGCTAACAAATTGAAATTGAATCCAGACAAGACAGAGGTCCTCCTGGTCAGTCGAAAGGCTGAAAAGGGCATAGGGTTACAGCTTGTGTTGGACAGGGTTACACTCCCCCCTAAAGACGCAGGCTTGCAGCTTGGGAGTGATCCTGGATTCATCACTGAGCCTGGAACCCTAGGACTCGGCAGTGGCTGGGAGAGCTTTTGCACAGTTAAAACTTGTGCGCCAGCTGCGCTCTTACCTTGGGAAGTCTGATTTGGCTTCGGTCGTCCATGCTCTAGTTCAGTGCTGTCCAACATCTACCGGACCAGGGGCCTGATTGCCGGTTACTGATGACTTGGGGGGCCGAAGGGTCTGGCCCCAAGAGCATTCTAAACCCCACCAATGATGGAATTAACCAATCTTGGCACACAGAACTCCCATGACCAACAGGAAATACTTTGGTGGGCATTGACCTTGAGTTGTGGAGTTGTAGTTCACCTCCATCCAGAGAGCACTGTGGACTCAAATAATGTTGGATCTGGACCAAACTTGGCATGAATACTCAATATGCCCAAATGTGAACACAGATGGGGTTGTGGGAAAATAGACCTTGACATTTGAGAGTTACAGTTTCTGGGATTTATAGTTAGCACACAATCAAAGAGCATCGTGAACTCTTGCAACAATGGAATTGAACCAAACTTGGCATATTGAACTCTCATTACCAACAGAAAGTACTGAAAGGGTTTGCTTGGGAACTGACCTTGAGTTTTGGAGTTGTAGTTCACCTACATCCAGAGAGCACAATGTTGGATCAGGACCAAACTTGGCATGAATACTCAATATGCCCAAATATGAACAGGAGAAGGAAGGAAGGAGGGGAAGAAGAGAAGGATGGAGGGAGGAAAGGGAGGAGGGAAAGTGAGAAGGAAGAAAAGATAAAAGGGTGGCAGGAAAGAAAGGTGAAAGAGGGGCAAGGAGGGAGGGAGAACAGTTGAAAGGAAGGACGAAAGGGTGGATGGGTGGGTGGGTGGGTGGAAGGAGAAAGAGAAAGACAGGGGGACGCAGGGAGGGAGGACGACAGGGTGGGTGGAGGGATGGGTGGGTGGAAGGAAAGAAGGTGAAAGAGAGGGAGGGAGGAAAGATGGAAGAAAAGAGGAGGCGAGAGCCCGGCGAACCCCCTCCCCCCCAAGCCTGGATGGCGCGCGGGAAGCAAGAACCGGCGCTTGCTTCCTCCGCTTGCCATCCAGGCTTGCGGGGGCCGCCCGCTCTGGCCTCCTTCTGGTCAGAGGGAGGGGAGAGCCCGGCGAACCCCCCGCAAGCCTGGATGGCAAGCGGGAAAGCGAGCGCCCGGTTCTTGCTTCCCCGCACGCCATCCAGGCTTGCGGGGGGGTTCGCCAAGCTCTGGCCTCCTTCTAGTCAGAGGGAGGCGAGAGCCCGACCCCCCGCGTGCAAGCCTGGATGGCGTGCGGGGAAGCAAGAACCGGGCGCTCGCTTTCCCCGCGCGCCATCCAGAAGGCTTCCCTGGGGTGGAGAGAGGGACGGAGGGGACAGGGCAAGGAGGAGGAGCTGGCTCCTTTCCTTCTCCCTGCCCCGCCTCCTCCTCCTCCCCTCCCTCCCCCCCACCGCTGCGATCTCGCAGCGGCGCGCGAGAGAGGGATGGAGGGGTGGTGCAGGGAGGAGGAGCTGACTCCTTTCCTTCCTCCCTGCCCCACCTCCTCCTCCCCCCGGCAGCCATTTTTGCAATTTTTTTTGGGAAAATTTTTTCCCAATTTTTTTTAAAAATAAATTATTTCAGGAGGGTAGCGGGGGCCGTGTCCAACAGGCTGGGGGGGCATGTACGGCCCCAGGGCTGCCTGTTGGACAGCCCTGCTCTAGTTACATCCCAATTAGATTACTGCAATGCGCTAACGTGGGGCTGCCTTTGAAGATGGTTCAGAAACTACAGCTGGTTCAATGGGCGGCAGCCAGATTGCTAACTGGGGTGACATACAGGGAACCCCCCTGTTGTGTCAGCTCTACTGACTGCCGGTCCATCTCCGAGCCCAATTCAAAGTGCTGGTATTAACCTTTAAAGCTCTATACGGTTCTGGCCCAGCTTACTTGTCCGAACGTGTCTGCCTCTATGTCCCATCTCACAGCCTAAGATCATCTGGGGAGGCCCTGCTCTTGCTCCCGACAACATCGCAAACTCAGTTGGTGGGGACGAGAGACAGGGCCTTCTCGGCAGTGGGCCCCTGCCTATGGAACGCACTACCAAACAAGATAAGATCGACACCATCCCTCTTAGCCTTCAGAAAAATTTAAAATCGTGGTTCTGGGACCAGGCCGTTGGGCAGCAGTCATAATTGGCACTTTACTGGACATTGTCTGGAATGGCATTTCGGCAGACGACACTGTGCTTCTTTTATTGTTTTAGTGAATTTTATTAATTTTGGCTTTTAATGATTATGTAATTTGAATTGCTAATGTATATGACTGTTACTACATTGTTGTATTGTGGTGTAGCGGCCTTGTACCGCTGCGAATGTAAGCTGTCCTGAGTCCCCCTTTGGGAGTAAAGAAGTGACGGGGTACAATTACCAATAAATAAATAAATAAAATAAGCACTTAGTATAAAATTACATGCAAATATATGTTTTTCTCACACCAAATGGATGTAGGGAGAAGAGTAATCCAAAGTCTCCCTGATCCCTTGGTCCCAAAATGGACTGGGTTTGGAAGTAGCAAATATCAAATATGTGATAATGCATTTTGAATTGATTCCCAGCCCTCCAGCTTCAGTCCCAGATGGTAGCTGATGGGTCACAGATTATTCCAGGTGTTCCATCAATCAGCAGATTGAGTTCAGCACCTTGGATTCTACTTTTAAGAGTTCAATAAGTATGTCAGAGTGGGAAAAGATGTGGACAAAGAAATTAAAATTCATATACTCCATGGAATTTAGAGAAAACTGGTACAAAATGTTCTACAGATGGTACCTAACACAAGAAAAACTAGCAAAAAAATCAATAAAGGTAGAATAAGTGACAAATGTTGGAAGCGTGGGAAAGAAGTAGGCACTTTCATTCATCTTTGGTGGAAGTGCAAGAAAATCTGGCAGTTAATACATAAAAAGATGGAACTAAGTTTACAGATAAACTTTGCGTTTAAACCGGAGTATTTCCTACAAGGAATAACAGATTTTGACATGGAAAAAAATACAAATAGAATTTTCATTTACCTAATAACAGTGACCAGGATCAAAATGGCACAACTATGGAAATCTAACGAAACACCAACTATTGAAAGTTGGCTACTAAAAGTATGGGACATAATGAATATGGGCTCGCTTACACAAAAATTAACAGATAACAACACACAAAGACAAAAAAACAAAAGAAAGGAAACCGAAGGAAAGCCATCCAAACTGGGTTAAACAGGGCTCTCGCCTGGGACTGATGCAGGAGGGAAGGGAAACAAAGGGAATCCATCCACACTGGTGTGGTGTTTCAGCCTGGTGCTCATGTGCATGCTAGGGATGATGGGATTGTTCCTGACAATGCTGATGATGGGATTGTTCCTGAAAAGAAGCGAGAATTCTGAGGTGCAAAGTGAACTTTCAGATGAGGCTTGCATTACTGGGAACAGTTCTCTTCCCAGGGCTTCATTAGATGAGAATTCTAGTGTTCAGGACTCTGAAAGCCTTGATGTTGATAACGGGACACCTGGGAATCTTAACGAGCTACCATTCAACCGCCGAGATAGCATTCGGGAATCTAGGCAGGCTGCCAGCCTCAGACGCAGCAGTCGGTTTGCAAACCGAAACTGATTTGTCTTTATATTAGATTACTAAGGAAATTGTCTTCAGTTTCCAGGCTTCGTTCAGAATACCATGCCAAGTTCTATCTTGTCCCCAAGCTCTTGATTTTGCCTAGGCCTTGTGCACGTTTTTGCTCCTATAGCTGTCTTGTATTGTTCATGGAATTTGCATCAAGCTTTTTACCTTTGCTTTTGGATTTTGGAACTTTACCTTGCCTTTGGATTTTGGGACTAATTGAACTGTGTGTTTTACCTTGGATATATTCTACAATTGATCTTCTTTTAACCCTTTGTTGGACACTATATTTGTTTCAATAAAGCCTATTATTCAGAGACTGTCTGTTGTGTGTGTGATTAGGGAGTGCTCCTTGTCTGAAGTGCAACAACTGGTTTGAAAAGCTGTATAATTTTGACTCACTTTTTGATTTGTAAGAGAAATGGCAGGAAAAGCTTTGAAATGGCAAGGATACTTCAGGTTCCCAAATCACTTCGAAATCGCTAAAAAAGGCATTTGATCCAAATTTATTCCGAATTACAAAGATTCCAACTGAACCTACCCATGCCTAACCTCCACCCATAGCCAACCTCACCCCC